>OY731404.1:38703301-39148279 GCA_963425845.1 Sphenostylis stenocarpa
AACCACATCAACAAAGGATGGCAAATGTCCGAGCAATTTTCCCGGCATCCCATGCTTGCAGTTTGGATTTTGAAATCCTAGCTACATTTGGTTGGGATCAAGATGTCGGAAGATTCATCCATAACATAGGATGGGACTTTTTGCTCTGTGAGCCACCTACTCGGATCCACCGTACTGCTACGCTGGAATTCCTTGCTTCTGTCAATCTGGTGGAAATGCCGTCCACAACTCCCGGAGTGCCACCTACTCAAGCCGTCTCCTACTGGATGGATGGGGCATACCGGACCACTTTTCTCGATGACTTTAATGTCATAATGGGCTTCTGCCAACGAGCAGACACAAGAACACCAGAATATAGGTCTGCATATCTCGAGAAACCCGCTGCTCTCACCACCACCAGCATGTGGAAAGAAATCACCGGAGCTCATACTCTGCCATCACACCTGAAGGGTGCAACTTTCTCTCCTCCGCTTCGCATATGCCATAAACTGCTAGCCGGGACCATACATAGCCGGAAGGAAAGCCAAGGGAAGGTAACGCTGGCTGACCTTTTCATTGTCTATTGTATGCATCAAGGACATCGATGCAACCCAGGATATGCCTTCCTGAAAGTCGTAAAAGATTACGGAACTCGCGGCTCAGCAGGAGCCATCATGGTGGCCCCCTTTCTCACCCCTTTAGCTGAATATTGGGGATGCACTGACGGAGAAGACCTCTCAGCTAGCCTCCAACCAGAGACGATTAGCGGAGGAACACTGGTCCACATGAACATCCTTAGTCGACAAGGATCAGGGTTTATTTTAAACCCCATAATCTCGATTTCACTGGATATGTGTGATTTCGACACACCACAGGACATCCCTACGACTTCGGAATCCCAGCAGCAGTCATATGATCCAGACTTCGCCGGCTTATACCGACGTATAGATGATGAGCACGCTTACATGGAAGGGGAGTTCCAGTTCATACGACAGCAGTTCAGTCAGCTGACCATGAGGCAAGATAGGACGGACCGTCAAATAGAGAATCTGGTCCAGACCCAAGCAAGGTTCCAGCGCCGCATACTCCGCCGCATTCCTTCGCCAGCACCATCCTCCCATTCCAGCCCAGAAGCAAATGATTAGGGGGTCTTTTAGATATTTTCTAGTAGTCTAAAAATGCTTGAATGTATCACCAAGAAAAAAGAAGTAATAAATAAAAGTTGTTTACATTTCAAAAAGTCCACGTGTACAAAAATTATAAAATAAAAGGCACACGTGATACATTAAAAAGCCAGATTTCAAATAACTCGCGATAAAGATCAAAATCGCGAAAGAAAAAGGCAAAATCAAAACTATTCCAGCAAAAAGCTTCGAGGAAAATAGCTCTAACCTTCTACACCAGTAAAAGAAGGAAGCCATCAACATAAAAAAGCCAACGGAAAGGCTTGATCATCCCCAAGTAGATCCTTGCCTACTCCAAAGGTAAAACAAAAATTACTTCATGACTCAGCACCACCACATGAGTCGTCAAAAAGAGTCAGTTGAAGATTCAATCAAACATCCTTCCATCTAAGGAAAAGGAAGTCATCAATATGAAAAAGCCAACGGAAAGGCTTGATCATCCCCAAGAGGATCCTTGCCTACCCCAGAGGCAAAACAAAAAGATTACCTCACGACTTAGCGGCATCACCACATGAGTCATCAAGCACACTCATGCAAGAATCTCCGCCACTTCCCCAAAGGAGAATAAGGAGAATAAGGACTACACAAGAGTCCATCAAAGAAAATACGGAGTCAAATCCTCCATATCACCAAGGGGCAACAAAAAGAAAGAAAAGAAAATCTTTCATTCCCCAATAGAGGCCACGAAAAAGGCCGAATAAAAAATCTCCAAGTAGAGCATATCAAGAAAAGTCTACAAAAAGAGGAAAACAAGAAAATTTCCATCATCCCGCTCAAATAAGAGCTTCACAAAGCCATGGGCCAAGATTCCATCCTCAGGAAGCTGACAAACTCCTCGGCAAATCTCCAAAAAGAGAAAAAGAAGAAAATCTCTTCATTCCGCTCAATAAAGAGCTTCACAAAAGTCAGGAGCCAAGACTCCATCATAAAAAATCAAATCAAAGATTGGATTCCCAGGAAGTCAATAAACTCCCCGGGGTCGCCAAAATGAAAAGAGAAAAAATAAATCTTTTCATCCAGCAAATAAAAAAGCCAGTGTGCATAAAATAAATTAAAAAGGCGCACACTTTCAAAATCGCGAAAAAGAGATAAAATCGCGAGAAAAAGGTAAAAAAACCCATTCCCCAGTGGAATAAGAGCATAGGCAAAACCAGCTCAAACAACAGCATCCAACAAGGAGTCAAAAACTCCATTTCCCCCTAGGGGGCAAGTCTAAATAGATCTCCAGGAAAACAATCAAATCCCCGGCAGATCACCAAAAAGGAAAAATTATCCCCCAGCGAGCCTACAACAGAGGCAAACTACAAATTCATATCCTCAGGGAGTTAATCGCCTATAACACCCAATATGAATATCCCCAGTGAAATGCAAAGCCTTCACTCCCAAGAAAAGCCTCTGCCTACTCAAAGGCAAGCAAAGAACCAATATCCCCAAGAAACGGGAAATCAACCTATGCAAGAGGCAATATAAGCCCAAAGCATAAAAGTCTTCACCACTGCTGAAGCATTTGCCTAAAAACAAGAGGCACAATCAAATCAACAAATCCTTAATGGATTTCTGCCTAATCAAGAGGCACAATCAACCAAAACCACAAATCCCCAGGAGATTCCTGCCTAAAACAAGAGGCAACCAACAAAAAAATCCCCGGCAAGACCGGATGGCTAAAAAGAAAAGCCAAAAACAAAGAATCCCCGGCAAAGCCGGATGACTAAACAAGAAAAGCCAAAAACAAAGAAATCCCCGGTAAAACCGGATGACTAAAAAAGAAAATCAATCACTCCCCATGGAATAGGCGCATGATTAGAGACAATAAGCCGCCAACACATCTCCAAAAATTGGATGAGGGTTCGTACTCATCAATCAAAAGACTAAATGCCAAAAAAGAGCATCCCAGAGCCTTATAGAATAGGGTTCGTACCAGGTGGGGGTAGGTACCCACAAGAGCCTTATAGAATAGGGTTCGTACTGGGTGAGGGTAGGTACTCACCAGAGCCTTATAGAATAGGGTTCGTACCAGGTGGGGGTAGGTACCCACAAGAGCCTTATAGAATAGGGTTCGTACCAAGTGGGGGTAGGTACCCACAAGAGCCTTATAGAATAGGGTTCGTACCAGGTGGGGGTAGGTACCCACAAGAGCCTTATAGAATAGGGTTCGTACCGGGTGAGGGTAGGTACTCACCAGAGCCTTATAGAATAGGGTTCGTACCGGGTGAGGGTAGGTACTCACCAAAGCCTTATAAAATAAGGTTTGTACCAGGTGGGGGTAGGTACCCATCAGAGCCTTATAGAATAGGGTTCGTGCCGGGTGAGGGTAGGTACTCACCAAAACCTTATAAAATAGGGTTTGTACTAGATAAGGGTAGGTACTCATCAGAATCTAGCAAAAAAACAGATTCGTACCAGGTGGGGGTAGGTACCCACCAAAGCCTTATGAAATAAGGTTTGTACCAGATGAGGGTAGGTACTCATCAGAATCTAGCAAAAATGCAGATTTGTACCAGGTGGGGGTAGGTACCCACCAAAGCCTTATAAAATAAGGTTTATACCAGATGAGGGTAGGTACTCATCAGAATCTAGCAAAAATGCAGATTCGTACCAGGTGGGGGTAGGTACCCACCAGAGCCTTATAAAATAAGGTTTGTACCGGATGAGGGTAAGTACTCATCAAAACCTAGCAAAATGCATCAGGTAGAGTAAAATACTCACCAGAGCATTACAAAAACGGGTTGCAAATACTTTGCTTCTATTAGAGGATAGTTCAAGTGTTGAGCACCTCGGAAGTAAGTACCCACAAGAGTTTAGCAAGATGCGAACTCGTACCGGGTGAGGGTAGGTACTCACCAAAGCCTTGCAGAACAAGGTTCATACCAAGTGGGGGTAGGTACCCACAAGAACCTTATGGAATATGGTTCAGAATCTAGCAAAGAGCAGATTCATACCTAGTGGGGGTAGGTACCCACAAGAGTCTAGTGAAATGCAGACTCATACCTGGTGAGGGTAAGTACTCACAAGAGCCTTATAAAGTAAGGCTCAAACCAGATAGGGGTTGGTACCTATCAAAATATTTATCATCCGGAGGATCAGCAAACTTCAAGCGAAGGAGCATCTGAAGGATAACCGGGCAAAAAGGGTTAACTCCTTCCCCTACCAACTAATTTTGTTGGCATATTAGGCCAACAATTAGTCAGGCAGGTGAAGGGGGGGCAGCTGTAGACCCCTAATTTTGCCCGGTCTCTCAATAAAGGCTGAGGAGACTTCCTATAATAAGATAAAGCTCGCCCGGCCTCTCAATAAAGGCTAAAGAGACTTCCTGTAACAAGAAAAAGCTCGCCTGGCACCTCAATAAAGGCCAAGAAGACTTCCTATATGAAGATAAAGCTTCAATGGACATCTATCGGCATCAATCGACTTCCGAATAAAGAAAGGAAAGCTTCGCGGGGGTCCCAGAACACAAAAGCTGGCAAAAACAAGTTGAGATAGCCGTCCCAAAAGTGAGACGGCCGTCCCAAACAGCCATTGACAAGTGGGACGCCCGTCCCAAATGTGAGACGCCCGTCTCAGTGCCAGAATTTGAATGGGACGGCCCTCCCAAATCCTAGACGGCCGTCCCAACTTCTCCAGACGCTCATCCCTGATTTCCAAGCCCCAGACGGCCGTCCCAAGCTGCCAGGCCGCGAAAACTATAAATAGGAGGCTCATTTGCCACTTTTTCACACCCCAGACAACTCCAAGTACTTGTCTTCTCTCCCTACTTCGAATGAACTCTCCGATTGCCTTAAAAAGGTAACAATCGGTTAAGGAATTGTATTCCGGCATTCGATTCTTCTTTAAAATTTAGTCGAGTCGATACTGTATTCGGGGAGGAGAGTCTTTGTAGAGCGGGGGATTGCCAAAACGCATCCTCATTGTAAAAGATTTGCAATACAAAGCTTGCTTCGGAGGTTCTTTTAAATTCTCTTCTCTTTTATTATTTTATTTATTGCTTTCTGTATGCAATGCAAAATAAAATCATGTAGATAGCCATTTAAAATACTGTATAAATAAAATAGGGTAATAGCATAATTTCTCATAATCTTCACTTAATGAATGAATCCGTCATAGGGAACCCAAAAGGGACGTTTTTGGGTGCTAACACTTTCCCCACACGTAACTAACTCCCTTACCTAACTCTGGTTATAATGGCCAAGTTTGGTTTTTATTAAAATCAACGCCTTTTTATCCTTTTCCAATGTTTACGGTCAAAACATTGGTGGCGACTCCAAAAGAACCCTTTTTCGAAAACCTTGCTTTTATTAGAGGATAGTTCAGTTGTTGAGCACCTCGGAAGCAATGAACATATTTTAATATAAAAATGCGAGTCTAAACCATCTTTTCACGACCCCCCGCATAAACGTTCGATATGTCCCTAGACGTCGGAACGGACGGCGGCGACAGTGATATTTCAAAAGGGGTAAGAACTAGAAATATAACAAATTTTTGTATGTCTGAAGGGTAACCGGGCAAGATGGTCAACTACTTTACCCTCCAGTCGATCTTCTTGGCACGACAGGCCAACAATCAACTGGTCGGGTAAAGGAAGGGAAGCTGTAGACCCCAAATCTTGTCCCGTCTCATAATAAAGACCAGAAGACCTCCTTTTCGAATATGGATGAAGCCTAAGAAGCCATTAGGAGAGACTATTAGGCCCCATACTAGGATAGGAATGGTTTTCTGCATTAAAATAAGGATTTTTGCCTTTAGGTATCGAGACCGCCGTCTCGCTTTTCGGGACCACCGTCTCATTTGGCGAGATGACCGTCTCGCCACTTGTGAATGGCGAGATGGCCCTCCCGATTGGCGAGAAGGCTTTCTCGTTTCTGGAAAAGTCGATACCTCCGTCTCGCCAAACGAGACGGCGGTCTCGCCTCTTTTGCAAGGCGAGACGGCCGTCTCGACCTGACAGGCGCGAATCCTTATAAATAGTGAGCACTCCCCCCTCATTTCACACAATTCTTCCACTTTCCCTTCTACAACTTCTTCAAATTCTCTTCCTAGAACCCCTTCGAAGCATTTTCGGAGTTTCTGAGAGTTTCTTAGAGATTTTTATAGCATTTTCGAGAGTTTTCCGGCGTTGTAAAGAGCGGAGGGCTGCCAAAACGCACCCTAATTTTCAAGAAATTAATTAAAGAGCTTGCTTCGGAGGTTTCTTCATTCTCTCCCTTTCTTTATTGCCTTTACTTTTATGATTAAATTGCGTAATAGATATTAGGGCCATGTAATCATTCTTTTAATTCTGCAAATAAAAGGGTAAAAGTGTCTTTTTACAAGTTTATTTATTAAATAGCTGGCCTATCATAGGGAACCCGAAAGGGGCGTCGTAAGGGAACTAACAATTCCCTTACACGTAACTAACTCCCTTACCTAAACTCTGGTTTTAAAGACCAAAGTTGGTTTTCGAAAACCAACGCCTTTTTATCCCTTTTTCGATGTTTCTGGTAAACACATCGGTGGCGACTCCATAAGAACCCTTCAAAATTAGTTCTTGGGTTAGCCCAGTTATCGGACAATCCAAGAACGCCTTTTTGAAAACCTCGCCCTTAGGTTCAGTCTGGTTATCGGAAAACCTAAAGGCGTTGTAACTACACCCATAAAAACGCGAAAATTGGAAAGTCGGAACCATCGCATCGCTCTAACCGCCTCTTTTTGACGGCGGCGACAGATGGTGACTTCACTGGGGAAGCCTAGAGAGTTGATCCCACTTAGTGATGAGCCAGCTTAAATAAGTAAACCAAGAAATTACGCTTTTACCCTACCTTGTATTATAATATGTTTTAATGCTTGGCTTTAATAACTGTTGTTTGTTTATATTTACGCAATTGTTTGAAATACAAACTGTACACAAACCCTTGCACACAACAGTTCCCTCTATACCCGGGGGCAAGTGAGAAATCTATAGGGAGTGGGTGGCAGGTACGGTTCGCTGTAGTGATGGCCTTGAGCCCACCAGTGTGATCGGAAACCACCACTCAAGGTGATAACCTTCCTCTTTTGGCACAAAGACTGACTATAGCCTTAGTGCTAAGCATGGTCGGAAGGCTGGAGAGTGGGGACCCTATAATGGGGGCACCTTGGGGGCCTTAGCCTTGGTGAGAACAGTTAGAACCTAGCTTCACCAATGCACTTTTCTGCAGGAAAACCCTACCTCGTGATTAAAACGACTTCTCGCCTGTTCGCGGATGATTGAATTGTGTGCGCATTTTCTTGTTGCATTTGTTTGTTGCATAGCATAACCAAACAACAGAAAAAAATCACAAAAAAAAAACATTTTTGCAATAAACACCCTTATCTCGGACAGTCTGCCTTTTAGCTAGCCTAGTTTCAGGTTCTTTGTAAGCTAAGTAGCCACGCAGTCCGACAGAAGAGATAAGGGACGCTAAACATTATTCTTTCGCATAAAGCCATTTTTATCTCGGACAGTCTTCCTTTTAGCTAGCCTGATTTCAGGTTCTTTGTAAGCTAAGTAGTCACGTAGTCCGACAGAAGAGATAAAAGGCTATAAAATAAAAATAATAAAAATCAAGATAAAAACCCAATTCAAAACAATAAATGGGACCTTATTCATAAACATTATACTCATAAATCATTCATATAGGTAGTTTATCTTTAAAAAAAAAATATATATATATATATATATATATATATATATATATATATATATATACACAAATACCATACATCATGTAGAAATAAAACATGATAAATAGGATAAATAAACACTCACATTCATTCAATAAGCATCATAGTCATAAAGCATGCATTTTTGGTTTTAGAAAATGGAGGGGACTAGTAGACAGTTGAAGAAAGTGGACATTCCCCAATACCATACTGAGAAGATAGAACGGCTTTGCGCAATAATGCCACCAGAGGTCCGCTCCGACTTCAAAAAATCCTATGGATAGATTCTCGACCTGCTGAAGATCTGTGTCGATCCAGTTTTCATCAGGGTACTAGTTCATTTCTAGAACTCCAGTTTGCGCTGCTTCGAATTTCCGCAATTCGACATGGTACCCACTTTGGAGGAGTACGAGATTATGCTAAAATGGCCCAAATCAACTGTGGTCCATATCCGCCACAGGGCATATACTCCTGCAGCACAAGTCGCTGCCACCATCCGATTGCCATTCCGACAGACTACCCTGATAGAAAAAGGGAACATTCAGGATTGGAAAGTTTCAATGTTAGAAGACCATCTGTCCACTTTGGCTGAAAGGGCAGAATGGGTCGCTTTTAACAAAACCCTGGCTTTAATCATATTTGGAACAATCTTGTTTCCCTTCCACATCGACACAGTGGATCAAGCCGTCATGGACACCTTCTTCACCTGGGACGTGAACTCGAAGAGTCCCTTGCCTGCAATTCTTGCCGACACCTTGCTCTCGGTGGAATTTTGCCGCCAGAAGCAAGGAAAAACACTTCGTTGTTGCTCTTCACTACTCTTTGTGTGGGGCATCACGCATTTTTATGCCTCTAGTCACATGGGGATGTTCCCCGACCCTTTGAGGAGCTTCTCCAAAATCCCTCTCCACCGATGCTTAACCTCAGAGTGGAAGGACGAGTTGGAACAATGGGACGACAACCATTTATCCTGGGTCTGCCCTTGGTTCCGACCCGGTCCAGTCCTCATCAGATGTGGGGATTATCCGAACGTACCCTTGATAGGACTCAGGGGTTGCATAGCCTATTCACCTAGAGTAGCTATGAGACGACTCATGAGGACTCAAACTACAATATCTCGAGGGGAACTTAGAGGACTGTGTTTCTTCGGAGACCCATGCACAATTGCTAACTCACTAGCCTTGAGAAGAGCATGGGAGAAACCAGTCTTTATGGGAGATAAAGAGCTAGGAAAAGCTCGAGTAACTGTCTCCAGTGACTATGAGGTGTGGAGAAGAAGAATAGGGATGTCTCAACCATCCACCTCACTCATTACATGTGCCAATAGTGAAGAGCTGCAAGCTCAAGTCGATGCCTTGACCCAGAGGATAGAAATCATGGGAGCCCAGATGAGGGCCCTTGAAGAAAGGGAACAAGAATCTATCCTCACCATAGATGGTCTACAGAGGTAATGCAAGAAAAAGGATCATGAAATAGAACGCCTCAAGGATCAGTGTGCTGACTCTAATGAGCAAGCTATCCGAGCATCCAAAGCTGCTAGAACCAGCTCAGATAGCCAACTTCAAGAAATAACCGTCAAATCAGCACGCCTTGAGGCCGAATCAGCAAAACAGGCTCAGACGATCAAGGACTTGTTACAAGGCCTCACAAGGACTCGATCAGAAATACGCCAAGAGCGAGAGGCCAATCGGAGACTAAACAAAAGTCTTGCTGAGCTACGCTGCAAAGAAAGAGACGGACTAGCTCAGTACGGCCAAGTACTACAAGAAAAGGACCGAACCCTTGCAAAACTCGATGAACTGCAAGCCTTGGTCGTCCATCAAGAGGCGAAGATCAAAGAGGCTCAAAAGTACAGTGAAGATATGAGCCAGGCAGTCTAGAAGCAAAGCAAAGCACTCTACATAGAGATCAAGACCCGTCTGTGGGTTTCTTTAGGCTTTTCCGTGTCTGTCAAAAGTTGCTTCGTAGTATGGAGTAGGGGAATGTACACCTTCTACGGATAAATGAAATTTTTCTTTATTCAACAATTGTCTACTTGCATGCATATCATTCATTTGCATATTTAATTTCCCCTCCTTCACTCTTAATAAATAAGATAATAAAAAGGAAGGATTAACTGACACGTCTTCCAAATCAGAAGAATGGAGAGAAAGCCACTCCTAATCAAGCTTTCCCCAACGGTTGACACGCCACAAGAGGACAATAAGCCTCGACCGTTGGTCCTAAAAAATAAGGAAGAGGGGACAAGGACACCAGTGCGACTATTTATGCCACGTCCTTTCCCCTACGAGTCAAATAAAGCTGTACCATGGAAATATGGGGAATCTTCACCAATAAAGGAGGATATCTCGAATATAGCCGGCATTGGGGGCATGACTAGAAGTGGAAGAGTCTACTCCCCCAAGGACTCACAAGAAGATGTCCCTAAGAATAAAGGAAAAAATAAAAAGACCGAAGAAAAAGAAAATAAAGAATCCAAGGAGGAGACAGAGGAATTACTCCAGTTTATAAGGCAAAACGAGTATTCCATTATAGACCAGCTCAATCATACACTTGCAAAGATAACCCTATTATCTCTAATGATGAGCTTGGAACCGCACAGAAACGTCCTGATGAAGGTCTTGAGCGAAGCGCATGTACCTCACACCATATCCCAAGAAAAGGTTGAGAGGATCGTCGGTCACATTATGGCAAGCGATCACCTCACCTTCACAGAGGAAGAACTCCCCCTCGAGGGATCAAACCACAACAAGCCCTTGCACATTTCCATCAAGTGCAAGGAATACCTCATCGCCAAAGTTCTTGTGGATAACGGGTCATCCTTGAACGTGATGCCCAAGTGCACACTAGACAAGTTGACTATCCAAGGAACCCGTCTGTGCCCAAGCAGCACTATTGTTCGAGCCTTCAACAGATCAAAACAAGAAGTAGTGGGAGAATTTAATTTGTCAATCCAAGTTGGACCCACTATCTTTAACATCGATTTCCATGTAATGGATATTACTTCGGCATACAGTTGTCTCCTCGGCAGACCTTGGATTCATGACGCTAAGGCAGTACCTTCAACGCTCCACCAGAAAGTAAAGTTTATAGTGGATGACAAGTTGGTCACGGTCCAAGCAGAAGACGATATCTTGATCAGTGGACTGTCTACCCAACCTTATGTGGATGTGGCAAGAAGCCCTTGAAACATCTTTTCAAGTGCTCGAAATTGCCAACGTAGAGAGACTTCCCAAAAACACAAAGGTATCCCGCATGATGATGAAGCATGGTTACCATCCTGGCCAAGGACTGAGGGCAGATTCCCAAGGCATGAGGGAACCCACAGAATTCAAAGATAATCCTTACAAGTGTGGCCTAGGATATGACCCTACTAAGGGCCGAGCAGAAGGAAGAAAAGGGAAGTCTCCCCTCCGCACACTCAAACAGATATTCCGAAGCGGAGGGATACAAGCGTCAAGAGCTACCCTAGTAATTAGGAGATCTTTTTCTTCACTTAAGGGATGTAAACCCAATGATTGTTAGAGATTATCCCCCGGGCATTTTAGGGCACATATTCCCTTATTAATTAATGAAGAATACACTTCTTACTATCTGCTTCTCTTTTTGCTATTTCATGACTAGACCTCGCAATAACCTTGTCTAAGTAAACGAAAAAAAAGAGAAGAATAAAAAGCGCATCCAAATAATCAAAATTTTCCATTGCCATTACAATCAAGCTAGTTGATTAGAAGCACAGAATAAGACTTTACCTCACCATAAAGAAAGTCATGCTTCGCCAATATTATGAAAAAAAAAAATAATAATAACAAAAAAAGAAAAAAGCCCATAGAAGCCAAAGGCCAAAAGAAAAAAGGGCAAAATACCCACTACAAGAAAATCGCGTATTACCGACGGATATTTACCGACGGAATTGTAGCCGTCGGAAAATAATCATTACCGATGGAAATTACTGACGGATATAAAATATTTGTGAAATTTGATGTTACCGACGGATATATCCGTCGGTAAAATAATAATTAGTTACCGACGGATATATCCGTCGATAAATCCATCGGTAATTTATAGATGAATTTACCGACGGATATATCCGTCGATAAATCCGTCGATAAATTAACAAGTAATTACCGACGGATATATCCGTCAGGTAATTCATATATAAATTAAAAATTATTTACCGATCGGATAAATCCGTTGGTAAATTTATATAATATAATTTAATTATTCACTAATTAAAAAATAAAATATTTTTTATTTAATAATTTAATTTAATCATAATTAGATTAATTTATAATAATTTATTAAATTAAGTAATTTTAAAAATAAATATTTAATTATATATAAATATATATAAATATATATATATATATATATATAAATATATAAAAATATATAAATATATAAATATATAAAAATATATAAATATATAAATATATATAAATATAAAATATATAAATATATAAATATATAAATATATAAATATATAAATATATAAATATATAAATATATAAATATATAAATATATAAATATATAAATATATAAATATATAAATATATAAATATATAAATATATAAATATATAAATATATAAATATATAAATATATAAATATATAAATATATAAATATATAAATATATAAATATATATATAAATATAAAAATATATATAAATATATATAAATATGTATAAATATATATAAATATATATAAATATATATAAATATATACAAATATATATAAATATATATAAATATATATAAATATATAAAAATATATATAAAAATATATATAAATATATATAAATGTATATAAATATATATAAATATATATAAATATATATAAATATATATAAATATATATAAATATATAAAAATATATAAAAATATATAAAAATATATAAAAATATATAAAAATATATAAAAATATATAAAAATATATAAAAAAATATATATAAATATATATAAATGTATATAAATGTATATAAATATATATAAATATATATAAATATATATAAATATATATAAATATATATAAATATATATAAATATATATAAATGTATTTGTATATTTGTATATAAATATAATTTATTTGTAAATTGTTATCAAGAAATTCTAGTAGCTTAGTGGTTGGAGTATCGACCTCGATCGTAAGGTACTGGGTTCGAATCCCGCCAATGACATTTCTCTTAATCCGACAATAATTCAAAGTTATAAAAATATAATATGGAGAAATAATTAATAATAAATAATAAGAATATAAGGGGGAGGGGTTCTATAAAAAAAATAATGTTATAAATAAGTAAAATATTTAATAATTAATAAAATTATTACCGACGGATCCAAATCCGTTTGTAATTTCAGTAACATATTTACCGACGGATTTATCCGTCTGTAATATTTACCGACAAGTCGAATTTCCGACAGATTTTTGGCCATCTGAATTCGCTCGGTAATATTCATTTACCGACGGATTTTGTTATTACCGACGGATTTTGACCGTCGGTAATTTTAATATTTCTTGTAGTGACCCGGTAGGAAACCCACTAAGGGGGCTACGCACAAGATAGGGTCAACCCGGTAGGACACCCGAACAAAAATAAAGGGTAGCCTAGGCAGAAATTAGGGTTACAAAATAAGGTCCGCTAGGATTCCCTAAACAAAAACAAAAAGAAGGAACCTAGACAAAAGATAGGGCCAAAACATAATATCCTAGTTCAAAAACCCGAAGGGCGATTTAGGGAAATCAACTAGTCATAAAAAGCAATGGAAATAAACTAAGGCGCAAGTACAAAAAAGGAAACGTTTGCTTAGACAAAAGCTTAAACACCTAGACCTAACCTTAGCCAGCCATTCTTACAAAATGTTTTAAAAATAAAATTGACTATCTAAAACACAAGTTGTTGAATTTGCCCTTTTATTTCTTTTCTCTTGACCCTCACAATATTATTCTAACAATTAATTTGGGAATATAGAGGCGTATAGTCAACAAGAAGATTGAAATCCCTAAAGTGAAGAAAAAGGGACACTGACATGGCAAAGTGTGCTCTACAAAAAAACAAAAGCAAAAAGAAAAGAAAGAAAGAAAAAGCAAATTATTCTTCGGTCACAAGAAGTTCGGAATGGTATAGCCAAATAGAACAAAAGGAACGCAGATCAGAGGACACCCGTCGCTACGAGACACGTCAGTTAAATCCTTCTGAAAAACTAAATGAAATAGGCATTATAGGACATCAAACATGAAAACATTGCATGCATAAAATGTTTTTGAACAAGGTCCTATTTTCTTCAAAAAAAAAAATCATCTCAAAAACGAGATGGTCGTCCCATATGTCCATACCGCCGTCCTGATTTTCAGCAAAATGAGACCACCGTCTCGACTAACGAGACCGCCATCTCGACTTGACCAAAAACGAGACGGCCTTCTCGCTTGGCGAGACAGCCGTCTCATTTAAGGCCAAAGTCGAGATCGCCATCTCGAGGTTCCAGACGGTGGTCCCGAATGTCCAGTTGGCGGTCCCGAGGTTGGCCGAAAAGTCTATATATAGAGGGGCCTAGGGGAGGGTCTTCAACACCCTCTCTTGCACTCCTACCCTCCATTCTCTCATTCTCAAGCATCCTACTGCCAAAACGCATCGTGGAGATCAATCTAAAAAGAGAAGAGGCTCTGTCGGCCCCAGTAGCTCCTCAGCCCCCACTCCGCAGGATCCCACACAACTTTCACCACCACACCAGGCCCGTCTAGAGCACATCCGGGGGTACACCTGGCACCCCATGCTAAGACTGGACTTTGGTATCCTCGCCGATTTCGGATGGGAAGACGACGTCCGCGCCCACATCGACAGCATAGGGTGGCGCTTCCTCCTCCAGTCTCTACCCACCCACATCTACCCTCAGGCAGTGCTAGAGTTTCTCGCCTCCATCTCCTACTTCGAGACCCCCTCCATGGTGCCGGGTCTCCCACCAACAAAAATGGTGACATACTTCATAGGTGGGAAGTACCGAACCACCACCCTGGACGAATTCAATGTATCCATTGGATTTGTCCAGCCCGAGGACGTGCTGACTCGGGACTACCAAGAGGCCATCTACGCACGCCCCACTAACCTCACCACCGGCGAGATGTGGGAGGAACTGACCGGGGCGCACACCCTGCCGACACTGCTGAAGGGCTCTGCACTTCCCCTCTCCCTCCGCATTTGCCACAAGCTGCTGGCTGGGACTGTCCACGGGCGCAAAGAAAGTCAGGGTAAAGTAACCCTCCCGGACCTCTTCGTCCTACTGCATGAGCCAGAGGCACTGGTGCAACCCTGGCTATTTCTTCCTGAAGGCCCTCAAGGACTTTGGGAGCCGGCCCGTGGGAGCCGTCCTCATGGCTCCCCTCATCACCCCACTGGCAAAAAAATGGGGGTGCAGTGGCAGGGAGGAACTGGCCTCCAGCCTCCGACCCGAGACTATCAACGGGTCAGTCCTGGTCAGCATGGGGATGCTGCTACGCCAAGGGACTCGGTTGATTCTCCACCCCTCACTGGACATAACTTTGGATCTCCAGGAGCTCGTAGCAATGCACGATCTCCCGACACCCCCGGAGTTCCAACAACAACAGTAGCTGAAAGAATTAATGGTTGAGTTCAAGAGGGGGGGTGAATTGAACTTTAAAACTTTTTCGCAAATCTTACTTTCTTTTGGAAGAATGAGTTATCTTTATTCAATCTTTGCGAAGGTAATTTGATTTAAACACAGTACAATTAAAGACAGAAATTAAAAGAGATGAAAGAAGAATATTAACACACAAGTTTATACCTGGTTCACTCTAATCCAGAGCTACATCCAGCTTCTTGACAAACCAGTCAAGTTTCACTAATACCAAGTGAAAAATTACAACCAAGTAGATACTCACCAATCTACCCCAAGAACAATCTTGCAAAACCTACAAGACAGAATCTTGAAAACCACCCAAGAACCAAATCCAAGTCATCGTACCAAGTGCGATTACAATCCAACCTCGCACAATCAAACTTTACAAAAGAATATGAAAAGAATAAACCTGGACTTGACGTTTCTAATTGTCCAGAACCAATTCTATCAAGCACTTTCTCTCTTTGAATGACCACAATTCTGATCATAGCACCTTATGATATGAAAAAGATTCTTGAATGCGAGAAAGTCACGTATGAAAGTTTCACAGATTGACTTCACAAGTTTTCTCAAGTAGTGTGTTGTATTGTATATTCAAAAGATAGATCAAATCAGTATATATAGAGTAAATCGAAAAACGAACGTTTCATCTGTTAAAAACTGCTTTAGAGAGTCAAAAGATAAGTTGGTTAGCAAGAAACAGGTTTAGAAGAGAATCTGATCGATTAAAACAGAAGAATGATTGATTAGACCGAGTTATGATCGATCGAATAAAACTATGATCGATCAGAATGAGTTATGATCGATCGAATAAAACTATAATCGATCAGAATGAGTTATGATCGATTATAACAAAACTATGATCGATTAGAGTATTATTTCAATCGATTAAAAGATCGATTCAATCGATTGATTTCATTTAAAGTTCCTTTTAATCGATTAAGACATCGATTCAATCGATTGAATTCATTTAAAGTTCCATTTAATCGATTGATTCGAGTTTTAATGGATTAAAACAACTTAATGAAAAATGACAAGACTCTGTTTCAATCGATTGAAAATCATTTCAACAGATTAAATTCCTACAAATACTTAGTTTAAAAAATAGTCTCTCTGTTTCAACAAGCTTTGAAAAATATTTCAACAGATTTAAAATCATTTCAACAGTATAAAAAATGCGAAACTTGATATTGAAAATTCATTGAGTTATTTTAACTTGTTGATTCCGCAAATCAATCAATTGAATTTTCGATTATGTATGACCATTTATTATGTTAAGTGATTTTAACAGATTGAAAATCCTTTTCAACAGCATTGAAAAAAAACTTAGTTAATTCTTTTAATACTTAAACGTAAGTTTTTCATGCAGAAAAATGATTTTCAATGAGATGCATCATTTTAAGGTGCTTATCACAAAATATAATGGCCTATCAAGAGATTAAGTGCTTAAACTTAAAACCCTAATCATCTACACACCCACAACCTAAGTTATATCTATGTCTTCATCAAATCCACCAAGTGCTTCAATCTCCCCTATTTGATGGAGACAAATAACCACCGCACCCGCAAAACAAAAATACTGCACCGTAGACATATATTTTGTGGTGTGTGTGTAGTGACAGCTTTAAGCAAAATACTTCTCCCCTATTTGATCGCATCAAATAGATTGTTGTAGTTACGATCCAATGGGTCCACGTGGGAACCCCAAATAAAAACCAGAACATAAAAAAATGAAAAGAAAACAGAATAACGTAAACATAGAAAATCTTCATTCGTCCCCGGGCCTTGATTGAATTGCAGCTCCACAATCCTGTTGTAAATATCTTCTAGTTGATTATCAATATGCTGGAACCTTGCAATGAAATTTTCATCCAAATAATGTCAGCGAGCCCTCGAGCAGCGTAGTCATCTCCATATGCCTCCTTTGGTCAGGCTTGCAGTTCGCTCATTTGATGTAACATTGTTCTTTCGAACCGAGACAGAGGAGTGCCACGGCCGAGCGGTGGATTGTATGGAATCATCTCCATTGGGTTCACTTCTTCCATTGGATCGACGAACGTGTCGCAGAAGTTCCAGGAATATTATCGGTGTTGATTCCTTCCTCTTGCTCTTCTTCTTCACTTTCTTCACTTCTCCCAAGATCTTCTTTCGAGATCCATTCACCATCAACTTTAATAAATCCCATTTTGTGAAGAACGGAATTGTTTATTTCATTTGTTGGTCTGGACGGTTTCAACAAGTTCTCCTTCAACATCAACACCAAAATGTGTTAAAAATTTAGAAATCGAATAGCATAGGGATACCTGAAGTCACTAAGTCTCTTGGCTTTGATCATGTGATCCTTGATGACAAAGACCCAGCTTCACACGTATTCCGTGATGAATGCAGTACATCGTAACTAAATCTCCTTCATTTAGCACCGCATGATTGCTCCCCCTGGGTGTAAGCCGCCAAGAAATGATGAAAGCGAGAATCCTTTCTTCCAGCTTCAACTTTCCAGTGTTGAATGAGCTTACGTAATCATGCCTATTCTTCGTGCAAGAGCGAAATACTGAACTTTATTAAATTCTTCAACATCCGAAGTACACCCTTTGGTGACTTTCACACCTACATCTTTTATTCCAGACAACTTCCTTCTAGACATTAGGTGTTATCTCAATGTCTACTCCTTTAACTTGGGTTGACAAAGTGGAACCTTCAAAGGATAAATTTGTGAAGAAAACTTTAATTAAGTCGTGGTAAATTCTACCATTCAACTCAAGAAACGACCGAAGTTTTTGATGTTGCAAGTAACTTCCGAATGCCTCCGAATCCTTCGGCATCAAACCAAGAGAACTTTAACATTTTTGGAATGTTGACTTGCTTCCTGCTTAATTCATGGATAAACAAATCCATTTTCTCTTGGTCCCCATTGAACCAAGTTTCAATCCTTCCTCCAACATTCTCGTTCTTGCCTTGCCGTAGAGGACTCGCCTCCGCTGGACTTCTTCCTACAAGACTTTGTGCGCTTGAACATATTTGATTTTTGGAATGAACATGAACGAGAAGAACCGAGAAAAGAGAAGCTCAAAGAAGAAAATAATACTATAGGAATGAGAATACACAATCTTTATCGGCTTAAAAAAAAATTTTGTCTTTACCGATTTATTGTTTCACGTGCAGTGATGATAAAGAGGAGAGAGAATTGCTACTCGTACACTTTAATTACCCACACATCTCGATATCCAATCGTAGTCATTCAACTTTTATTGGATATCTTTGATATTTAAGAGAGTAGTTGAAGTTTATCTTGTTGTAAATGCTTTCAGCTTACTCTCGTAAATAGGTTAGGGACAAAGTACATACAACTAGCCCTAGAAGAAAAATAATCAATTGATATTTCGTGAAACCAACTGATTTTGTAATCGTAGATACTTATAAGTGAAATACACCGATTGAATCAAAAATTAAATCGATTATTTTGTAAAAGAAAATTATTCGAGTACCATTAGTGAATTCAATCGATTGAATCGAAGATTTAATCGATTGATTTATAGAAGAAAATGTGCAGAGCAACAAGATTAATGAAATAAATCGATTAAAAACTTATTTAATCGATTGAACTACTAACACATCAATATCAGTGAGTAAGAATCGGAAAATCAACAGATTATTTCACAATTTCAATCGATTGAAACAAATAATATCAAGTTATTCATGTAATTATTAATCGATTGAACTTGTTATCACTCGTTAAAAAGCATACAATCACTATAACGAATTAGTTATGCAATACTAGATATATCTAGAATTCCTAATTCAGTCCTAAGCATATTAAGTCTATCTCTAGGAAGTGGTTTAGTGAATAAATCAGCTAACTATTTTTCAGATTCAACGAATAAAATCTCACAATCACCCCTAGATACGTGTTCTCTAATAAAGTGATGTCTAATTTCAATATGCTTAGTTCTAGAGTGTTGAATAGGATTCTTAGTTAAGTTTATTGCACTAGTATTGTCACATACCGGAGGTACCTTGTTTAGAGTTACTCCATAATCTGTTAGTTGTTGCTTGAGATAAATGCTTTGAGCACAATGAGCTCCTAGCTGCAATGTATTCAGATCTTCGCAGTTGATAGAGCAACACACGCTTGCTTTTTGCCGTGCCACGATATAAGACTCGCTCCCTAGTAGATGACAAGTACCAGAGGTACTTTTTCTGTCCAATCTACATCCTGCAAAGTCGAATCAGAAAATCCAACAAGTTTAAGGGATGCACCCTCAGGATACCATAGTCCAACATTAACTGTTCCCTTGAGGTATTTCGAATCCTTTTGGCAAGCGGTAAGATGAGATTCCTTTGGATTTGCCTCGAAATCTTGCACAAAGACACACACTAAACATAATGTCGTGTCTACTAGCAGTTAGATACAATAGTGAACCAATCAAACCTCTATATTTAGTTTGATCAACGGGTTTTCCTTTTTCATCTAAGTCTAGACAACAGTTAGTAGACATGGGTGTAGAAGACACCTTGCAGCTTTGCATATCAAATTTCTTTAACAATTCATTGCAAGTATTTAGATTGACTAAGAAAAATACCATTTCTTAATTGTTTAACCTGGAGACCAAGGAAGAAATTTAATTCTCCCATCATGGACATTTCAAATTCACTTTGCATTTCTTTTACAAACTTATTACACATGACATTATTAGTGGAACCGAAAATGATATCATCCACATACACCTGCACCGTAATAATGTCAGTCCTGCATTTCTTAATGAACAGTAGTTTTATCAACCTCACCTCGCTTGTACCCTTGATCAATTAGGAAGTTACTTAACCTCTCATACCATTGTCTAGGTGCTTGCTTTAAACCATAAAGGGCCTTTTTTAATTTGTAGACATGGTCGGGATGCTTGTGATCTTCAAACCCAGGAGGTTGAGAAACATATACTTCTTCATTGATGAGTCCATTCGTAAAGGCACTCTTTACATCCATCTCGTAGTAATCGAAACCACTTAAGCAGTGCATAAGCTAATAACAATCTAACAAGCTTCAAGTCTAGCTACAGGTGCAAAGGTTTCATCAAAATTAATACCCTCTTGTTGGTTATACCCTTTGGCTACCAATCTAGCTTTATTTCTAGTAATAATGCCGTGTTCATCTAGCTTGTTTTTGAATACCCACTTAGTACCAATTATATTGATATCTTTGATTTTAGGAACTAATTCCCACACTTTATTTCTTTCAAATTGATTAAGCTCATCATGCATGGCACTAACCCAAGCATTCATCATTTAATGCTTCTTTAACTGCCTTAGGCTCTATTTGTGAAATGAATGCCATATGATTACAAAATTGATTAAGAGAATGTCTAGTAGATACTCCCTTATTAATTTGCCCGATGACATTGTCTAGAGAGAGATTTCTTGGGACAATCCACTCTTTAGGAAGCTCTTCCGAACATCTTCTTCCCGTTCTTCAAGTAATTGTTGGAGAATTAGCTTTTGTCAGGTCCACTCGATGGATCATCTTCTTCAACAAGATGCTGATCCGTGTTACTCGGCATGTTTCAACCGATAAGAATTATCGCTAAATCTTCTTCATCTCAGAGCACTCGTTGTTTTATTCTCGCACTACTCGAGGAGACTCATTAAACACAACATGTACCGATTCTTCAACGATTTAAGTCTTAAATTGTAAACTCTATATGCATGACCGTGAGTTGAGTAACCAAGAAAAATTCCTTTATCGATTTTTCATCAAACTTGCCAATATTTTCTTTCCCATTGTTTAAAACGAAACATGTACATCCAAAAACTCTGAAATAGTTTAAGTTGGGTTTTCTTCCTTTGTACAGCTTCATATGGGGTTTTCTTAAGCATGGGTCTAATCAAGACTCTATTCAAAACATGACAAGCAAGTGTTTCATCGCATCCGCCCAAAAGTATTTAGGTAAAGAATTTTCACACAACATTGTTCTAGCAAGTTCTACAATAGATCTGTTTCTTTCTTTCCACAACACCGTTCGTTGAGGAGTTCTTGGAGCGTAAAAATTGTGTTTTATACCAAACTTTTCACAAAATGATTCAAACTTTTCATTTACAAATTCTCCACCATTGTCACTTTGAATTGATGTAATAAAATACCCTTTTTCATTGTGTAAAACCTTGGCAAGCTTTTTGAAAGATTTGTAAGAATCAGATCCGGCTTTAAGAAAAATAGTCCAGGTAAATCTGAAAAGTCATCAACAATTACCATGATATAAAGATTACCACCTAGGCTTTTATTCCTTGAAGGACCAACCAAATCCATGTGAAGCAGCTTCCAAAGGTTTAGAAGTTGAAACAATATTTTTGTTTGAAAAAGATTTTCTAGTTTGTTTGCCTTTCAAACAAGCTTCACAGATTTTGTCTTTCAAGATCTCAAGCTTAGGCAGCCTGTAAACTAAATCTTTTGAAATCAGCTTGTCAAGATGTTTAAGATGTATATGAGCAAGTCTTCTATGCCACAACCAAGATTCTTCTTCTTTAGTAAGAAGACAACTTTGAGATGATATAGACTGTTTGATATCTAACATGTATATATTGTTTAACCTCTTACCTACCAACATTACCGTATCGATTCTCGGCTCACAAATAAGGCACTTTTCTCGGTTTGAAAATGACTTTGTGACCAAGATCACATAACCGACTTATGCTTATCAGATTGTGCTTGAGACCTTCAACCGGAAGAACATTGTGAATGATTACCGATTCACCATCACCAATATCTCCAGTAACCTAGAATTCTTCCTCTCGTTGTTGTCTCCATAAGTCACATGACCTCCATTCTTCAATTTCAACTTCTGGAATTTTGAAATGTCACCTGTCATGTGCCTTGAGCATCCGCTGTCTAGATACCAAAGGGACTCTTGTTGCTGTTCTCGAAAGATCAAACATCAAGTATTTGGTACCCTT
Source organism: Sphenostylis stenocarpa (assembly GCA_963425845.1). Taxonomy (NCBI): domain Eukaryota; kingdom Viridiplantae; phylum Streptophyta; class Magnoliopsida; order Fabales; family Fabaceae; genus Sphenostylis; species Sphenostylis stenocarpa. The sequence continues at coordinate 38,725,695 of OY731404.1, forward strand.
ACGTATTTTGGGTCCTTAGGAGTCAATTTTTCCGTTTAACATGTTTTGGAACCCATCTTTTCTTACCTTGCGGCACAAAATATTTTCTAGCATGACAGAATTTTATAGTATGTCCTTTCTTCATGCAGTAATGACAAGATGAGAAAGGGGATGCTGTTGTTTTTCCGTATGAAAAGAAGTTCAAATATTTTTTTGTTTTTACCCCAGTCTTAGGTTTGTATCCAATTCCACTATGTTCAAACACACAGCTTTGAGACCCAAGAAGTGCATCTAAATTCTCTTTGCCTTGAGTAAATTTAGAAAAAGTTTTAATCAAGTAATCAACCTTATCTTGCAGTAATAATACACTTTTCACACTTCTTATTAGCAACATTATCGACAGATGCATAGATTATATCTAGATGTTCTAAATCTGTTTTGCTTTCTAATAGTTCATTTTCCGAACTTTAACTCTATTTTCTAACCGAGTTATTTAATCCTTTTAACCGATTATTTGTATGAGATAAATTTCTGGCTTCACTATGCATTTCATTGAAAGCATTTAGTAATGTGTTGTAATTCATTTCATTCTCTCGTAGGAGTTGAACTTACATGTGATGAAGAGGATTCACAACCGACCATCAAGCATGTGTTCACCTCCTCACTTTCGGATTCGGAGTCGGAAGATGAATCATTGTCTTGCCAGGCTATATAAGCCTTTTTCCCTTTGTATCTTGATTCTTTCTTGTTCCGATTCTTGGTCTTTTCCGGACAATCACTCTTTATGTGACCTCGTTTACCACAAGAATAACAAGTAATATTATTTTGAACAGATTCAGTCTTTTTATCATTGTACCTTTTTACTTGGCCAATTATGTTCTTTCTTCTAAGAAATTTTCCAAATTTCTTAACCAATAAAGTCAGGTTCTCTCGATTCATCTTCTTCAGATCCACTGTTTTCTTCAATTGTCTTGAGAACAATATTTCTAGTTTTCTTTTCTGCATTCTCTTGTTCTTTGAACCGATTGATTTCCAACTCATGTTCCCTCAACTTACCAAAAAGTGAAGCGGTAGTCATTTCAGTCAAGTCTCTTGATTCTGATATTGTCGTCACCTTTGGTTGCCATGTTCTGTCCAAACACTTTAAAATTTTGATGTTCAACTCTTCTTTGTCAAAAGTCTTTCCTAACCCGATTAGATGATTAACTATGTGCGTGAACCTTTTCTCGCACATCTCGCAATTGTTTCTCCTTGCCGCATTTTAAACAACTCATAGTCCCCGATTAACTCATGCTTTCTTGCCCTTTTCACATCGACGTTCCTTCATGTGTAACCTCTAAAATTTCCCACATCTCTTTGCGAGGCACACCGAGACACCCCGAAAAACTCATCAAGATTTAAAGCAGAGGTAATAATATATTTTGCAAGTATAATCATATTGGACTTTCCTATTTTCTACATCAGCTTAATTCAGCCCAATCTTTTTCGACTACTTTACCATCTACAGTATGAGTTGGTTTATAAGGACCATTAACAATTGTTTCCCAAATGCCTCTATCAAGAGATTCAATAAAGATTTTCATTCTAACCTTCCGTAAAGAATAATTCACACCGAAAAAAGTGGAGGCCTCGTTTATGGAGGCTCCTTCTAAAAATTCATCTTTCCCTCGACCATTGGACCGATTCCTTGAGTAACTTACAAGAACCAACTTCGATGCCAATTGAAAGAATTAATGGTTGAGTTCAAGAGGGGGGTGAATTGAACTTTAAAACTTTTTCGCAAATCTTACTTTCTTTTGGAAGAATGAGTTATCTTTATTCAATCTTTGCGAAGGTAATTTGATTTAAACACAGTGACAATTAAAGACGAAATTAAAAGAGATGAAAGAAGAATATTAACACACAAGTTTATACCTGGTTCACTCTAATCCGGAGCTACATCCAGTTCTTGACAAACCAATCAAGTTTCACTAATACCAAGTGAAAAATTACAACCAGTAGATACTCACCAATCTACCCCAAGAACAATCTTGCAAAACCTACAAGACGTAATCTTGAAAACCACCCAAGAACCAAATCCAAGCTATCGTACCAAGTGCGATTACAATCCAACCTGCACAATCAAACTTTACAAAAGAATATGAAAAGAATAAACCTGGACTTGACGTTTCTAATTGTCCGTAACCAATTCTATCAAGCACTTTCTCTCTTTGAATGACCACAATTCTGATCACAAGACCTTATGATATGAAAAAGATTCTTGAATGCGAGAAAGTCACGTATGAAAGTTTCACAGATTGACTTCACAAGTTTTCTCAAGTAGTGTGTTGTATTGTATATTCAAAAGATAGATCAAATCAGTATATATAGAGTAAATCGAAAAACAGAACGTTTCATCCGTTAAAAACTGCTTTAGAGAGTCAAAAGATAAGTTGGTTAGCAAGAAAACAAGGTTTAGAAGAGAATCTGATCGATTAAAACAGTAAGAATGATTGATTAGACCGAGTTATGATCGATCGGAATAAAACTATGATCGATCGTAATGAGTTATGATCGATCGGAATAAAACTATAATCGATCGAATGAGTTATGATCGATTATAACAAAACTATGATCGATTAGAGTATTATTTCAATCGATTAAAAGATCGATTCAATCGATTGATTTCATTTAAAGTTCCTTTTAATCGATTAAGACATCGATTCAATCGATTGAATTCATTTAAAGTTCCATTTAATCGATTGATTCGAGTTTTAATGGATTAAAACAACTTAATGAAAAATGACAGCACTCTGTTTCAATCGATTGAAAATCATTTCAACAGATTAAATTCCTGCAAATACTTAGTTTAAAAAATAGTCTCTCTGTTTCAACAGTTTGAAAAATATTTCAACAGATTTAAAATCATTTCAACAGATAAAAAATGCGAAACTTGATATTGAAAATTCATTGAGTTATTTTAACTTGTTGATTCCGCGAATCAATCAATTGAATTTTCGATTATGTATGACCATTTATTATGTTAAGTGATTTTAACAGATTGAAAATCCTTTTCAACAGATTGAAAAAAAAACTTAGTTAATTCTTTTAATACTTAAACGTAAGTTTTTCATGCAGAAAAATGATTTTCAATGAGATGCATCATTTTAAGGTGCTTATCACAAAATATAATGGCCTATCAAGAGATTAAGTGCTTAAACTTAAAACCCTAATCATCTACACACCCACAACCTAATTTATATCTATGTCTTCATCAAATCCACCAAGTGCTTCAGTAGCAACAACAACAACAGCAGCAGTACACGAACGACTTTGCTGGCATCAACCGTAACATCTACGATTTGCGCCAACAATTCGACCAAATGTCCAGGAGACAAGAGCAAATGTCCCTAAGGCAGGATGTCTTCGACTCGAGATTGGAGACTTTAAACCAATACCAAGAGGGAATAAGGCAGGACCTGGCGGCATTCCGGCAAGAGTACCTCGACGAAGCCCGGGATCAAGCATAATTCTGAAGACTTATGTACCGACAATTCCCCTCTTATGGATCGTCTCTGGACTCGAGTTCACCGTCTTAGGGATAGTGCTTAGAAAATAAACTGTTGTAATAAATTTTTATCATAAATAAAATTTCATTTCATGCATTTTGCTCTCCTTTTCAAAAAAGCCAGCGTAGCAAAAAGAAACTAACAAGAAAAAGACTTACGCTCAAAAAAGTCAAAATCCAAAATCGCGAGAAAAAAGAGATAAACCGCGAAAAAGGTAGGATAAAAACAAGTCAATCACCTTGACCAACAGTCTTCGACAACTAAGTAAGAGTCGGACAACAAACAAGACTACCCGACAACCAAAGAAAGTCGGATGACCACCACAAAAAAAAAAAAATCAAAATCAAAGAATCCCCAACGAACCAACAAGCCGGATGAACACCAACAGAGTCCCCGACATAGACCAGCACGACCATTCTCGAAAAGACAAAAAGACAAAGACAAGAGTGAAAGTGATGAAGATCTTATTGAATTGCTTTGGCAAAGATCTTGTTGATTTGATGAAGTCAAAAATGAAGTCAAAGGCTACTTTGTGGCAGTCAAAGGTCACTTAGATAAAAGAGTAGTGGGTTTAGTGAGTCTCGCATCTCTCGCTTAGGTATAATCATTTTTATCTCTCTACCGCATGAGGTTTCTTCATGTAAAAGATTCTGCAATTGCCTCTAAAAAATGTTTAAACGATTAAAAACAAAGTATTTTGTTAAAAGGTTTTTAATCAATTATTTTAACTAATAATATATAAGCTTTATCAACTAAAATGTTCTTAACACTTTTGTAACAAGTTTTTAATCGATATGTGTCGCCGCTGTCCCTTTCCGACGTCCGGAGGACGTCTCGAAACGTTTATGCGAGCGGTCGCGAAAGATGGTTTAGACTCGCGTATTTGTTTTAAAAGGTTTTCGAAAAGAGGTTCTTATGGAGTCGCCACCAATGTTTTAACCTTAAACATTGGAAAAGGAAAAAATGTTGATTTTAAGAAAAACCGCACTTGGCCATTATAACCGTAGTTGGGTAAGGGAGTTAGTTACGTGTGGGGAAGGTGTTAGCACCCCACAACGCCCCTTTCGGGTTCCCTATGACAGATTAATTCATTTAAATAAAGACTACGAGAAATTACGCGATTACCCTATTTTATTACATAATATTAAATGGCTATCTACATGATTTTATTCTATGTTATATGCATAAAATGATGAATAAATCTAAACAAAGCAATAAAAGAGATATTAAAATAACTATCTACATGATTTTACTCTACATGGCATAAATAGTAAATAAAACTAAATAAATAAAGCAATAAAAGAGAAGAGAATTGAAAAGAACCTCCGTAGCAAGCTTTGTATTGAGAATCTCCAACTATGAGGATGCGTTTTGGCAACCCTCTCTCTACACGTACTCTCCTCACCAATACAAGATCGACCCCACTAAAAATTTAAAGAAGAATCGAATGCCGGAATATAATTCCTTAACCGATTGTTACCTATTTAAGGCAATCGGAAAGATCATTCAAGAGAAAGAAAGAAATAGACAAGGGCTCGAGTTGTAGAAAGTGTTTCGCAGCTCTCGGAGTGTCTCGTGGTGTGAAAAAGTGGCAAATGAGCCTCCTATTTATAGTTTTTCGCAGCTGGCGCACTTTGGGACGGCCGTCCGGGTTGGGACGGCTGTCTGGACCGGGATGGCCGTCCCAAATGGCAAATTTACACAGAGCGGGACCCCCAGGAAGGCCGGGACGGCCGTCCCACTTAAAATGGGTTTGGGACGGCCGTCCCAACTTTGGGACGCACGTCCCAACCGGATTTAAGAGGTTGGGACGGCCGTCCCGACCGGAACGGCCGTCTCAACCTCGTTCCGCCGGTTCGCGTGCTTCGGACTCCGGAAGCTTTCCTTGCCCGTTTTGGACGTCGCTTGATGCCGATATGTGTCTATTGAAGCTTTATCTTCATATGGGAAGTCTCCTTGGCTCTTATTTGTAATGCTAGACGAGCTTTATCTTGTTACGGGTAATCTCCTTTATCTTTATTTGAGAGGCCGGCAAAATTAGGGGTCTACAGCTGCCCCCCCTTCACCTGCCTAACTAATTCGTTGGTTTTAGTATACCGACAAAATTAGTTGGTAGGGGAAGGAGTTAACCCTTTTGCCCGGTTATCCTTCGGATGTTGCTCCTTGTTGATCCTCCGGATGATAAGTATTTTGATAGGTACCAACCCCTATCTGGTTTGAGCTTTCCTTTTTAAGGTTTTGGTGGGTACCTACCCCCACCTGGTATGAATCCGCATTTTTAAGGTTTTGGTGGGTACTTACCCCCACCTGGTACGAATCCGCATTTTGCCGCATTCTAGTGGTTTTTACACCCCATCGGGTGCGAACCCGCATATTGACTAGGTTCTAGTGGATTTTACACCCCCACCGGGTGCGAACCTGCATATTGACTGGGTTCTAGTGGATTTTACACCCCCATCGGGTGCGAACCCGCATATTGACTAGGTTCTAGTGGATTTTACACCCCACCGGGTGCGAACCCGCATATTGACTAGGTTCTAGTGGATTTTACACCCCCACCGGGTGCGAACCCGCATATTGACTAGGCTCTATTGTGCGAGTCCGCATCTTGCCGGACTCTAATGGTTTTTACACCCCCACCGGGTGTGAACCCGCATCTTGACAAGGCTCTATTGTGCGAGTCTCGCATCTTGCCGGACTCTAATGGTTTTTACACCCCCACCGGGTGTGAACCCGCATCTTGACAAGGCTCTATTGTGCGAGTCTCGCATCTTGCCGGACTCTAATGGTTTTTACACCCCCACCGGGTGCGAACCCGCATCTTGACAAGGCTCTATTGTGCGAGTCCGCATCTTGCCGGACTCTAATGGTTTTTACACCCCCATCGGGTGTGAGTCCGCATTTCGACGCACTCCGATGAGTATCTACCCCCATCCGGTACGAATCCGCATTTTGACAAATTCTTGGAATGCTCTTTTTGGAATATCTTTTTGATTGATGAGTACGAACCCTCATCCGGCTTCGGCGACTTATTGTCTCCGATCATGCGCCTATGGGGAGTAATTTTTCTTTTTTTGATTTTTTTGTTTTAGTCATCCGGCTTTACCTGGGATTCTTGATTTTTGGCTTTTCTTGTTTTAGCCATCCGGCTTGCTTGGGATTATGTTGATTGCCTCTTTTTAGGCGTGAATCCTTTTGGGGATTTTGAATTCTCTTATTGATTGTGCCTCTTGATTAGGCGAAGATTCACTTGAGGATTTTGTTGTGCCTCTTGATTAGGCGGGAATCCACTCTGGGATTTATTGATTCTTGATTGTGCCTCTTGATTAGGCGAGAGCCCACTTGGGGATGTTTTTGTTTGGTTGTGCCTCTTGATTAGGCGGGAATCCACTGGGGATTTGTTGATTTTTGATTGTGCCTCTTGATTAGGCAAGTGCTTCAATAATGATGAAGGCTTTTTACTTGTTGTTCGCCTCTGAATAGGCCGATGTTCTATTTGAGGATATTTGTTCCTAATAGTACCTCCGAGTAGGTAGATGTTTCTTGAAAGTTTTGTTTGTATTACCTCTTATAGGTTGATTTCCCATTTCTTGGGGATATCGGCTCTTTGCTTGTTTCCGAGTAAGCATAGGCATTCTTGAGAGTGAAGGTTTTGTACTTTGCTCGGGGATATTCATATTGGGTGCTTAACTCCCCGTGGATTTGTAATTTGTAATTTGCCTTTGCGGTTAGAGCTGACCGGGGAGAAAATTTTCTTTTTGGTGATCCACCTGGGGGTGATTTGCCTTCCTATGGATGGAATTTTCTCATTTTTTCTTTTTTTTTTTTTTTTTTTTTTTTTTAGATTTTTCTTGATGTGCTCTTCTTGGGGATTTTCTTTCCTAGGTTGCCTCTCGGTGATGTAAAGGACTTGACTTCGTATGATGGGCTCTTGTGTAACCCTTATTCTCCGTTGGGGAATGAAGTGGAGATCCTTATATGAGTGTGCTTGATGACTCATGTGGTGTAGATGTTGAGTCATGGAGTAATTTTGTTTTGCCTTTGGAGTAGGCAAGGATCCGCTTGGGGATTATCAAGCCCTTCCATTGGCTTTTTCTATTTTTGATGTACCTTCTTTTATTGGTGTAGAAGGTTGATGGTTGGAATTAGCTTTCTTGGAGCTCTTTATTCTCGCTAAAATGATTTTGATTTCGCCTTTCGTGTTTTTGACTTTCATTTAGAGGCTCGGATTTTGGCGCCTTTTATTTCCAATCACAAACATGGAGACTATCCTCCTTATATGCATGTTTATTATTCTTGTTTGAAGAAAATTATTTTTTCTTGATTTTGACAAAGTCGTATTATGCAACTACTTTGTGTGTGGACGTCCTAAATGCAATCTGATGTTCATTTATTTTTGATGCAATTAGAAAGTGATTGGCCTTCTCCTGTCTGGCTTCTCACGAATATGCCGATGGGCTCCTTTCTTATGATCTTAATGATGGGCTCATCTTTTACTCATCTTTTGGTTTTAGCCCTATCTTTTGCCTAGACCGCCCTTTACGGGTTTTCGATCTAGCTGGCTGCCTTAATTTTTGCCTAGAATATCTTAGGGGGCTTTTGCCTTATCTTTTGCCTAGATCGTTCTTTTTTTTTTTTTTTTTTTTTTTTTGATCTCGCAGGCTACCCTGGTTTTTTCCTAAGAATATCCTAGCAGGCGCTTATTCTCTTATTATTTTTATATGCTTCCCTTTTTAGATGCATGTTTGATCTTTGATTAAAAAGTCTTTGCGCATATTTATGATTTATCAATAAAGAGGCATTTCCATAATATTTGGTCAAGAGAAAGGAAATGAAAGGGAATTTTATTGATAAATGAACGAAAGTTTATTTCTTTTACGTAAGGATTACAAAAGGAATTTAGAAGAATGGGTAGTCAAGGTTGGTTGTACTCGTATAGGCTTGAACAAGTCATGTCTATGATATCTCGCCCCCAGCTTCTCCTAATTGCTTCAGTTGAGATGCCCGAGCTCGGAGTGAAGACTATGCGATCGCTTGCTCCCGGAAGAATGTTACTTTAGCCGCCTTTTCGGTTTTTAACTCGAAGTAACCATTGCTCTTAGTTTTTTTTTTTTTTTTTTTTTTTTTTACCTCTTCTTTTTGCCTAGGACATATCCTAGCGAGGAATATGGACCCTATCTTTTGCCCAGGAATGTCCTTTGCGGATTTTCATTCCCGACGGGCCTTGAGCAATGTCTTCAAGCATAATATTTCTTTATCTGCGTCGGAATTGATTGGGTGTCGAAGCTCCTCTCCATCCATATTAGTGAGAATAAGTGCCCCTCCCGAGAAAGCTCTTTTGACCACAAAGGGTCCTTCATAATTCGCCGCCCATTTCCCAATTTTATCCTTCTAGGCTGGAAGCAGTTTCTTTATCACTAAATCCCCTTCTTGATAAGTATGAGGGTGGACCTTTTTATCATAAGCCTTTTTTATCTTCTTTTGATAGGCTTGTCCATGGCATATGGCATTCAGCCGCTTTTCATCGATAAGGTTTAATTGATCGTATCGACTTTGAACCCATTCGGCTTCGTTAATTTTGCTTCCATAATAATTCGCAGGGACGGTATTTCGATCTCTATTGGCAATACGGCTTCCATTCCATATACAAGGGAGAATGGAGTGGCTCCTGTTGAGGTTCGTACGTACGTTCGATATCCATGAAGAGCAAAAGGTAATTTTTCATGCCAATCTTTATAGGTTTTAACCATCTTTTGAACAATCTTCTTGATGTTTTTATTGGTCGCTTCCACTGCGCCATTCATTTTAGGCCTATAAGGAGAAGAGTTATGATGTTGAATTTTGAAGTCATAACATAGTTCTTCCATCATTTTATTATTCAGATTGGTCCCATTATCGCAATGAGGCGATGTGGAATGTCGTATCGACATATGATATCTTTCTTAACGAAGGTGACCACTACTTTTCTAGTCACATGTGCATAAGATGCAGCTTCCACCCATTTAGTGAAATAATCAATGGCTACCAAAATGAATCGAGTGACCATTGGACGCCTTAGGCTCAATAGGTCCGATGACATCTATGCCCCACATAGCAAATGGCCAAGGGATAGCCATAACATTGAGAGGTATCGATGGAACATGTACATTATCTCGCGTGTATTTGACACTTGTGACATTTTCTAGCATACCGATAACAAGTCCTTTTCCATTGTGGACCAAAAGTATCCCGCTTCCGAGGATTTTCCTAGCCATGATATGCCCCGGTGCATGAGTCCCAAAGGTTCCTTCATGTATTTCTTTGATCAATATCTCGGGCTTCTTCGGATTAACACATCTTAATAAAGTAGAATCACAATTCTTTTTATAGAGGGTTTCTCCTATCACTCGTAAACCCTATAGCCCTTTTACGAATGGTCCTTTTATCATTGTCACCGATTCCCTCGGGTATTCACTCTTTGTCAAGTATCGCCTTATGTCCCGATACCAAGGGGCTTTATCTTTTTCGTCGTCCACCATCATACAAAAGGCTTGTTTGTCGTGCCTTTTGACTTGGATGATAGGCATCTCATGCTCTTGCCCTAGTGCGAACATGGATGATAATGTTGCCGCGCATCGGCAATCTGGTTATCCTCCCGAGGGATATATTCGAAACCGATGTTTTCCATTTGTGAAGTCATCTTACTGATATGCTCCGGATAAGGGATTAATTTGGAGTTTCTAGTTTCCCATTCACCCTTGAGCCGATAAATAACAAGGGATGAGTCACCGAATACTTTGAGTTTGGTTACCCCGTGATCCAAGGCCGCTTGAATACCTAGAGCACAGGCCTCATATTCTCGCCATATTGTTTGTACAATCGAAGGTTAATCTGGTCGTTATCTGGATATGCTTCTTTTCAGGCGATATTAAAATAGCTTCGATCCCATGTCCTAGTAAGTTTGAAGCTCCATCGAAAAACATGATCCACTCATCATTTTTAAGCTCTTCATGTTGAATATGCATTATATGCTCATCCTGGAAAATCATCTTGGAGGGATTGATATTCGTCTCGTTGGCCCATGTGCCGTGTAGTCTCGCCAAAGGACCGGCTTTTATAGCTTTCTCGAGTGATATGAATAATATCAAATTCCGAGAGGAGTACTTGCCATCTAGCTATCCTTCCTGGCCAAGATGGGTTTTTCAAACAAGTATTTGATTGGGTCCATTTTGGAAATTAACCAAGTTGTATGTCCGACCATATATTGTCGAAGGCGTTGAGTTGCCCACACCAATGCACAACATGTTTTTTCGAGTGGTGTATAACGGGTCTCATAGTTTAGGAATTTTTTACCGAGGTAATATATGGCTTGTTCTTTTTTACCAAGTGTCATCTTGTTGACCGAGCACACATCCCATGGACTCGTCGAGTACCGATAGGTAAAGAATTAGGGGTCTCCCTTCCACAGTGGTATCAATACTCGGAGGATTAGTTAGGCATATTTTGATATTTTCGAAGGCTCGTTGACATTCATCGTTCCAAACCGTTCGGTTGGTTTTTACGCAATAACTTGAAGATGGGCGTACATTTATCTCGTTAATTACGCAATGAACCGTGCGATGTAGTTTATTCGACCTAGGAACCCTCTCGACTTCTTTTTCTCGTTCTTGGCGGGGCATCTCTATGATTGCCTTTGTTTTATCGTGGTCCACCTCGATTCCTTTTTACCGACGATAAACCCAAGGAGTTTTCCCGATCGTACTCCGAACGTGCATTTAGCCGGATTAAGCTTAATCTGGTATTTTCGAAGCCGATTGAATAATTTCGTTAAGTGTAGGAGGTGATCTGTCTCATTTTTAGACTTGACAATCATATCATCCACGTATACTTCGATTTCTTTGTGGATCATATCGTGAAATAGTGTAACCATAGCCCTTTGATAGGTTGCCCTCGCATTCTTAAGTCCAAAAGGCATTACTCTATAACAAAATGTCCCCCATGGCGTAATGAAGGAAGTTTTTTCTCTGTCTTCGACGAACTCAATTTGATTTGATTATACCCCGCATATCCATCCATGAAAGAATAAAGAGTATTTGTAGCAAGTGTGATCTACGAGCATATCAATATGTGGTAAGGGGAAATCATCTTTCGGACTTGCACCTGCTCAAATCCCCGTAATCTACGCATACTCGATTTTTCCATTTTTCTTGACAACCGGCACAACGTTTGCCGCCCATTCGTGGTATTTTGAAACGATCGGAAATTAGCATCCAACCTGTTTTTCTACTTCCTCTTTAATTTTTAAGGACCATTCTGGTTTTACTCTTCCGAGTTTCGTTTAACGGCCGAAATCCCTCTTTTAATGGTAATCGATGCTCCACTATACTTTTATCGATTCCAGGCATATCATGGTAGGACCATGCAAACACGTCCATATATTCTCTTAGCAATTGTATTAGTTTTTCTTTGACATCCTCGTCAATTTGGGTTCCAATATTTACTTCTTTCTTATTATCTTCTTGTCCCGCATTGATGACCTCAGCTTTCTCCCGATGGGGCTGTATTGATTGCGCTTCTTTTTCTAGCAGTCTTTGCATGTCCTGGGAAATGGTCCCCTCCTCACTCGTCCGACTCAATCCATTCGTCTTCAGCTTTCGGATCTTCCAAGGAGTTTTCAATCACGTACATGACCGTATGGGTTATGCTTTGTTTTAGATTTCTTTATGAGATGTATAAGAGAGAAAGGAATGAAAGAGAATATGGATATTAAAAAAATGCCTTATTGTATTGATAGAAGAAAATATTTACAAAGCCCTTATTAACCAAAAATCTTGTGATCATGGGCGAGGATCACGAGAAATACATCTGAAGTTTTTTTTATATCTATTTTTATCTATGTTTTTTTTTATTGCAAAAGATGACAAAAATGATGAGCCCTAATCTGCCGGTCTCCGTTATCCCATCTTTTATGCGGCATTGATAGGGGCTGGTCATCCACCTTCGGAGTAGATGTGTCAAAGGTAATCCATCCCGCGTCTATTAGATTCTCGGACTTTGTGCTTTAGGGCTACACAACTTTCGATGGAGTGCCCTGGAGAACCCGAATGGTAATCACAGACTTTCATTAGATTTATACCATTCTGGGTATGGTGGCTCCATTTTCTTGGGAGGGACGCGCACGAGGAGCTTGGCGTCCAACAATTTCAAAAATAGACTTCCATAGGAGGTAGGTATGGAAGTGAATTTCCTCTCCTGTCTCGCGTGGTTTCGCTTGTTGTGAGGAAGAAGAAGGAGTGGCAATGTTGATTGCATTTACAGCTCCTTCCTTCTTCTTCCCAAAGCTCTTTTTATCATTCGGAGTAGAGGAATTGGAGGTAGTATGCCGTGCAATTCTTCCGCTTTTCGGACCTTGCTCTACTCTTTCTCCTATAATTACCACATCCGCAAAGAGTGTTGATGTGTTCCCTATCATTTTGTCGTAATAGGGACCAGTCAAAGAATTGATGAACATGGATGTGGTTTCCTTGTCTGGATAGAGGAGGTTCCACTTGTGCCGCTAATTCCCTCCATCTTTGGGCATATGCTTTGAAGGATTCGTCGTTTTTCTTGCTTAATAATTGTAGATCTCGCTCTTTCGTGGGTCAGTCAATGTTGTATTTATAACGACGAAGAAATGCATCTCGCCATATGTCTCCAGTGTTTGGATTTGCCCTCCTTCTAGTTGCATATACCGGCTTAAGGCCGATTCGACCAGTGCTCTCCTGAAAGCAATGGATCGAGAGTTTTTCATTATCAAGCATGTGCGACCATCTTACGACAAGTACATTGTAAGGTGGCTTCTCGGCAGTGTCGATCCCATGTATTTCGAGAAGTCCGAGTTTTGAACTTGTTAGGGAATTGGATATTTTTGACGAGGCACATATCAGTCGCTTCTTTTATATCAAAGTTATGACCTTCCATGGCTCTCAGCCTTTCTTCAAGAGCAATGATTTGTTGTTTTGATATTTCAGGAGCATGAATATGTACTCGCTCTTGTGTCGAATGATCGTGCTCACTTTGAGGTTCCTCTTCTTCTTCTCGGTGAGAGGCTTGTCCATTCCGAGGATCCTCTCGATGAAGATTCCGTTGATGCATCATTTCTAGCATTTGAGCCATTTGCTCTTTCAGCGTAGTAAGCTCAGCGGTGAGCTTTCGGTTTTGCTCTTCTAGTTGTTCCATCTTCTTAGCTTTTTGAGCACGAGTGAGGACTGGCGGAAGACCAGCCACCTTCTAAATGATTTTAATGATTCTTATTATGACTTTTTATTTTAAATGATTAGCGTGGAATAAATACGCCCTAGGATGAATGTGTTTATGTATGAGAGGTTTTATTATGATGATGTTTATGCATACTTTTCTTAATGCATTGGTTTTCTCTCTTGGTTTTACCACTTATTGAATGATATGGTATGAATGATACGACTTTACCAAAAATCTTTTGTAAAAAGGTATTTTTATGACCTTAATGTTTTTATATTTTTTTATGATTTTTAGGGTTTTTCACTTTTTTATGATTTTTAGGGTTTTTCACTTTTTTATGATTTTTTTGTTTGTTGTATGATTACCCTATGCTAATGCATCAATATAAATGCAGCAAACTTATGCACACACAATTCATACATCCACGAGCAGAGCCACGCTTATTTAATCACGAGGTAGGATTTTCCTGCAGAAACGTGCTTGGTTTAGGTGGTTCTAACTGTTCTCACTAGGCCAAAGGTCCCCAAGGTGCCCCCATTATAGGGACCTCTCAATCTCTCAATCCTCGGGTCATGCACTGAACTCCGTGGCGACACCCTTAGACCAAAAGAAGAGAGTTATCACCTTGAGTTGGTGGTTTTCTCGACAACGGCAGTAGCCCCGTGTGCCAACTAACCGATCGTATCTCGCCACCCACTCCCTATAGATATTCACTCTTGCCCCGGCATAGAGGGACTGTTGTGTGCAAGGGTTTTTGTGTGCAATTTATATTTCAAACAATTGCGGAAATAATCATACAAGCAGCTTATTAAAGCCATACAAGTAAAAACATACGGAAGGGCAAAGGCGTAATTTCAAATTTTTACTTAGTTTGAATTTATCTCGTCACTAAATGGGATCAACTCTCTAGCATCCCCAGCTGAAGTCGCCATCTGTCGCCGCTGTCCCTTTCCGACGTCCGGAGGACGTCTCGAAACGTTTATGCGAGCGGTCGCGAAAAGATGGTTTAGACTCGCGTATTTGTTTTAAAAGGTTTTCGAAAAGAGGTTCTTATGGAGTCGCCACCAATGTTTTAACCTTAAACATTGGAAAAGGAAAAAATGTTGATTTTAAGAAAAACCGCACTTGGCCATTATAACCAGAGTTGGGTAAGGGAGTTAGTTACGTGTGGGGAAGGTGTTAGCACCCCACAACGCCCCTTTCGGGTTCCCTATGACAGATTAATTCATTTAAATAAAGACTACGAGAAATTACGCGATTACCCTATTTTATTACATAATATTAAATGGCTATCTACATGATTTTATTCTATGTTATATGCATAAAATGATGAATAAATCTAAACAAAGCAATAAAAGAGATATTAAAATAACTATCTACATGATTTTACTCTACATGGCATAAATAGTAAATAAAACTAAATAAATAAAGCAATAAAAGAGAAGAGAATTGAAAAGAACCTCCGTAGCAAGCTTTGTATTGAGAATCTCCAACTATGAGGATGCGTTTTGGCAACCCCTCTCTCTACACAGACTCTCCTCACCAATACAAGATCGACCCCACTAAAAATTTAAAGAAGAATCGAATGCCTGAATATAATTCCTTAACCGATTGTTACCTATTTAAGGCAATCTGAAAGATCATTCAAGAGAAAGAAAGAAATAGACAAGGGCTCGAGTTGTAGAAAGTGTTTCGGAGCTCTCGGAGTGTCTGTGGTGTGAAAAAGTGGCAAATGAGCCTCCTATTTATAGTTTTTCGCAGCTGGCGCACTTTGGGACGCGCCGTCCGGGTTGGGACGGCTGCCCGGACTGGGATGGCCGTCCCAAATGGCAAATTTACACGGAGCGGGACCCCCAGAAGGCCGGGACGGCCGTCCCACTTAAAATGGGTTTGGGACGGCCGTCCCAACTTTGGGACGCGCGTCCCAACTCGGATTTAAGAGGTTGGGACGGCCGTCCCGACTGGGACGGCCGTCTCAACCTGTTCTGGCCAGTTTCGCGCGTTTCGGGACTCCGGGAAGCTTTCCTTGCCTGTTTTGGACGTCAGTTGATGCCGATATGTGTCTATTGAAGCTTTATCTTCATATGGGAAGTCTCCTTGGCTCTTATTTGTAATGCTAGACGAGCTTTATCTTGTTACGGGTAATCTCCTTTATCTTTATTTGAGAGGCCGGGCAAAATTAGGGGTCTACAATATGTTTTTGAAATAATCGATTGTTTTCATTCGAAGGATTTTTGAAAACCTTCTGCCAGTATTTTAACTGATATAGAATTGATATAATCGATTGAAATAACTTGAAGTGGTTTGAAAGTTGTTCTGTCAGTATTTTAATCGATACAAATGCGAAATAATCGATTCAAACAACTAAGAGGTTTTTTCAGAATGATTTAATCGATTAAAACAAGCTTGCTATCAGTTAAAATAACAGAAAGTTTTATGAAATATTTGGCAGAATTATAATCGATTAAAATGCGTTTCAATCGATTAAAATAACTAAGTGAATGTTTTTCAAAGTGTTTTAATCGATTAAAACATATTGTTATCAGTTAAAATCACTTAGAAAAGTTTATAAGAATGTTTTGCAGTATTTTAATCGATTGAAAGACGAAACAATCAATTAAAACAGTTTAGAAGATTTTTTACAAAGAGTTTTAATTGGTATAAACGTTGTCGTATCAGTTAAAACACTTCTGGAAAATAATGAAGAACATTTTAACAGATTAAAAGAAATTTTAACAGATTAAAACAAGACTTTTAACAGATTAAAAAATTATTTTAACATATTAAATAAACCAGCAGTTTTGAAAATCTTCTATATAAACAGAGTTGCTTGAACTTTTTTAAAATCATCTTTTAGCAATCAATCAAGCAATCATAAGTGTTACTTTCAAGAGAGAATCGCGCTAGTTTTATGAAGTTCATTGAAGTTCTTTCTTGAGGCAAAATTGCATTCTTTTGAGAAGAAACTCATACTGCAGAGTTGCATAAATCTGGTTTGAGCGTTCTAAATTTCTTCTCTTTGTTTCTTTACTTTCTTTACTGTATTGTGGGTGCCTGGAATTGTGGGCACTGGTTTCTATGGCTGGAATTTGGCTGCAGGGTTGGTCAAGAACTAGAATTTGGTTCTTGGTGAAGGTTTAGGTGCAGGAACTGGATTTGTGATTCTTGTGGTAGATTGAGTGTGAGATTAAAGTTGTAATCTGTAAAACGTTCAATCTAGTGGAACCCAGCTGGAATTTGGCTGGAAACTGGACGTAGCCCTGGGATTGGGTGAACCAGTATAAATCTTGGTTGTATCTTTCTAAACCTTTCTCTCATTTAATTTTGTCACTGCCCTTATTTTGATTGCTTGCTGTATGTGATTCAAGAACTGGTCTGAATTCTAAATCTTTGAAATAGATAATCTGTAAATTGAGAAAATCTTTCAAAGATCAATTCACCCCCTTCTTGATCTCAGACCTACATTTCTAACAATTGGTATCAAGAGCAAGGGTCTTGAAAAATACTCAAGGCTTTCGGTCCAAATCTTTAATGGTCGAAAACAAATTACCTTTTTCTGAGGGAGCTTCTATTAATAGACCTCCACTGTTTTGTGGAACAGATTATCCATTTTGGAAGATTAGGATGAAGATCTTTATTGAATCCATTGATAGGAATGTTTGGGATGTAATTGCTAATGGTCCATTAATTACAGAAAAAGAATGGTCTAGTTTAAATGATGAAGAAAAGAAAAAAGTTCAAAGTGATTGTACCTGTTAAACACATAATTACTTCGCACTAAATATGGATGAGTTTTTCAGGGTCTCCCAATGCAAATCTGCCAAGGAAATGTGGGAAGTTCTTGAGGTTACTCATGAGGGAACAACCGATGTAAAGAGAGCCGAGAAAACATACTCTCATAAGAGAATATGAGTTGTTTAAAATGCAAACTGGAGAAAGTATTGCAGATGTGCGTAAGCGCTTCACTCATATCATCAATCATCTAATGGGATTAGGTAAAACTTTTAATAAAGAAGAATTAAATATTAAAGTTCTAAAATGTCTTGACAGGTCATGGCAGCCTAAGGTCACAACAATCTCAGAATCAAAAGACTTATCCGTCATGACAACAACTTCCTTGTTTGGCAAACTCAGAGAACATGAAATGGAAATTAACAGATTCAATGAGCAAGAAGTATCTGAAAAAAAAGGTAGAAGTATAGCACTCAAGGTTGAAGAAAGAAATCAAGAATCAGAGGAGGAAAGTGAAAATCTTGGACTGCTTGTCAGAAAGTTCAACAAATTTCTCAAGAAAAAGAATCAAGATAAAGAAAAACACAAAAGGTATGAAAAGAAATATGATTCTGTTAACTATAAATGCTATGGCTGTGGAAAGCAGGGTCATGTAAGAATGGAGTGCCCAGAAAAGAACAAATACAATGATAAGAAAGAAGAAAAAGTCAAAAGAAGAGCATATGTAGCATGGGATGATAATGATACTTCATCAACAGAAAATTCTGATAATGAAGAAGCTAACTTGTGTCTAATGGCAAATCAAAATCATCAAACCAGCAGTGTAAGTTCTAACTCTTCTTCAAATTTGGTGAATTATAATTCATTACAAGAAGCATTTAATGAAATGCATGAAGAAACTAAGAAACTGCAAAAAGAAAATGATAGGCTAAAAGGCATGAATAATTGGTTAGTAAATAGAGTAGATTCTCTTGAAAAGAAAATTCTTGAAGATGAAACTGATCTTGACTTTTTAAAATTAATCCATGATAATTCTGATTGTGTATGTAATAAACCATGTAATAATTGTTCAGAATTACAAAAGAAGATTGATTTTTTATCACAAACTGTTTCAAAGTTTACACAAGGTCAAGCTAATCTTGATGTTCTTCTTGGGTCACAAAAACTTATTTTTGACAAGTCTGGCATTGGATTTACATCTAGTAAGAAATTCAGAAAAACAAATGTAAAAAGGAAATCATACTCATCATCTGTGATTAAATGTTTTTACTGCATGAAGAAAGGTCATTCTGTGAAATATTGTAGAATTAAGAAGTATGTTATTCCTAGAGGTAGAATGAAGTGGATTCCCATAAATTCATTTCAAATAACATGATTGGACCCAGTAATTAAAAAGGGGTACCAGAAATATGCTAAATTTGTTTTACAGTAACAAAATCTGGAAGTCCCTTGGTGTTCAAAACAGCAAATTCGATTCTGGTTTCATAAACTAAATGTTTTAATTGATATAAAACAGTTTTAATCGATTAAAATCACTTACAGAGAATACCAGAAAAGTTGTCCGTACAGTTTTAATCGATTAAAATACGAATTAATCGATTAAAATGTTCTCAGGAATTTAGTCTAGTTGTTTTAATTGATTAAAAAGGATTTATATCAGCTAAAATCACTAAGGTGTCAAATTTAATCGATTCTTCTTCGTTTTAATCGATTAAAATTCTGTTATCATTTTATTAATTTCTTCCAGTACAGAAATAATCGATTATGTTGTGAATTAATCGATTATTTCACTGTTGCCTTTTCAAACTTAATGTTAAAAATCAAATTAATAGGTTAATTTGGTGATTAATCGATTAATTTGTTCCTGAAAATCATTTTTACCACATCCAATTGAAAATTGGTCAGCAAATCAGAGTCAAAAATCCAAGTTTTTGTGTTAATCAAAATCTGCATAATACATTTATTGCATCTGTTGACCAAGTCAAAAATTTATCAAAGAACAAAATAGCTGATGTACCCATCGTCCAGAAACCTGTGCCTCTGTCTTTGGTCAAGGGGACAATTGCATTTAAAGTTGAAACGTTGCAGTTCTGTCTCTTTGGATTTCAAAAATTTGAAATCCGATCTTCATCAAACCAGGTTACCATTTCTCAACTTATCATCTTTCTTCTGTTTTCATATTTTCAAAACCTCCTCTCGAATCTCCGCTACAAACATGTTCAAAAGATCAAAATCAAGGAAGAAACAAAAGGGAGAGTTTTCCTCTACTGGAAATCAAGGAGGTCATCTTCAAAACTGGTTCAGTGGTGATATAGATAAGATGAATAATTTCATCACTCATTTCAGTCAAAAGCAACTTGTAATTCCCAAATTTATAAGGTTTGCTTGGTTGGATGATGAAGGGTTCACTTCGTTAAGAAGAAAATTGAAGAATCAAAAACTGAAGAATTTTCTGGAATATACTGGCAACATTCAACCAGATTTGGTAAGAGTGTTTTATGCAAATCTCACTGTCAGTGGTTCCACATTAAGATCTCAGGTAAAGGGAGTTAATATGGTCATTTCTCCTGATATTTGGGATGAAGTTGCTGGTCTCAAAGATGTTGGTGTAAAAGTCTCTAGAGGTAATATTGTTGAGTTACCAGAGTTTAACAATTTTCCATAAGAGTTTAACAAAATTCAATTTTTTCGTACCTGTCTCAAAGATCAAGGTGATTCGGTAAGAATTTTCAATGCTAGAAAGATGAGGCTTGAATCAAGAATTCTTGCCTTCATTATTGCATGGATGCTTACTCCAAGGGGGAGTAATCATGCTATACTCAATGAGGGTGACTTAGCTCTCATGTATTGCATTGAAAATAGGATTCGTGTTAATTGGGTCTATGTTATTAAAGATCACATGGTAAAAGCCAAGAGACTTGCTGATTATAAACTGCCTTATGCTTTGTTAATCAACAAATTTTTTAGACATTTTGCAGTAGATTTAGAAGGGGAGTATGTGGAAACTCCGAAAGCATATAATGAGATTGATGACTCTACTTTACGGAAAATGGGGTTTATTAAAATTGATGATGAGTGGATTTCTAAAATTGATGCTGGGATGTCTGAAGATGAGGAAGAAGATGAAGAAGAAGATGAGCAAGGCCAAATTCCTTCCTCTCCAGCTGCTGTAGAGGTTCCTGAATCCACTAGTGAGGAGGCATCATATGAGAACATGGAGATAATTCCCTACATGGAACAACCTGACCGTGGGACTCCTCTGTCTCAATTTGAAAGGTCCATGCTTTCTCAAATGGCCACAATGCAGGAAAACCAAAGAAAGCATATGCAACTGACCTATCAACACTTCCAGCAGAACAACACACAGTTCACAAACCTTGGAAACCAGATTGCTGATATTTACACCAAACTGGAAGATATGCAGCTCAACCAAGGGAATTGGGATGATTGAGTTGTTGAAAGAAGTGTCCCTTCCTATCTTTTTCTTATGGCATATTTCTTTTACTGATAATTTTCATTTCTGGTCTGTAATATTAACTGGTTGTAAACCAGGAACAATCTTTTTAACTTTGCTAAATATGATGTAGGTTTTAAGTTGAATTAAGAAGAGCCTAGATAGGATCAAACATAATTCTCTGATAATTTTACATCAGTTAAATCAACTAAATAAGATACTGTTCTAATTTTGATGGATCTATAGGTTAAAATTTAATCAATCTAGTTGATATTATTTTAAAACATTTTCCTAATAATTGTTTTTTTTACAAAATTCGAACTGAATTAGGCATGATAGATGCATCAAACATTACTTAGTTTTCAAAACTGGTTGTTTTAATCGATAAAAAAAGCTTTAAATCGATTAAAAGCACTTATATAGTATTTTGCTTACTATTTTAATCGATTAATTGTCGATTTAATCGATTAAATCAACTTATGTTTTAAACTTTTGAAATTCTTCACTGTTTTAATCGATTAAAACATTATTTTAATCGATTAAAACTTGTAACAAGATCATTTTAATCGATTTCGTCCTGTTTTAAATCGATTATTACTCTGGGAAAGAAAAATTAAAGGTTTTAGTTAATGGCTATTCTTGTAACATGCTACTAAAGCATGATTCCCTTATCTTTACACGTATTAATTGTATTCATTACAAACATGTTAATGAAGATAAGTTTGAATCAACTTTAATTGATCTTTATATGAGTCAAGTATCTTGTTCATATTTTCTTACTGTTTTCAAAAACTAAATTTTATTAATTACCATGCATTGTATTTGCTTTATTCCTCTGTTCCCTATTTTTGATGAAGTCAAAAGGGGGAGAAATAATTGCTTTGCTTTTATAATTGATTTTCCTTATTTAGGGGGAGTAGCAATATAGGGGGAGAAATAGGAAAATGATTAATTTTTGAATACTCACTAATCTATATATTCAAGTGACTTCTTCTGCAGAGTTATTATTCAAAGAGGTGTTTGTCTTCATCAAATAGGGGGAGAATGAAAGTGATGAAGATCTTATTGAATTGCTTTGGCAAAGATCTTGTTGATTTGATGAAGTCAAAAATGAAGTTAAAGGCTACTTTGTGGCAGTCAAAGGTCACTTAGATAAAAGAGTAGTGTGTTTAGTGAGTCTGCATCTCTGCTTAGGTATAATCATTTTTATCTCTACTCTGCATGAGGTTTCTTCATTTAAAAGATTCTGCAATTGCCTCTAAAAATGTTTAAACGATTAAAAACAAAGTATTTTGTTAAAAGGTTTTTAATCAATTATTTTAACTAATAATATATAAGCTTTATCAACTAAAATGTTCTTAACACTTTTGTAACAAGTTTTTAACTGATATGTTTTCGAAATAATCGATTGTTTTCATTCGAAGGATTTTTGAAAACCTTCTGCCAGTATTTTAACTGATATAGAATTGATATAATCGATTGAAATAACTTAAAGTGGTTTGAAAGTTGTTCTGTCAGTATTTTAATCGATACAAATGCGAAATAATCGATTAAAACAACTAAGAGGTTTTTTCAGAATGATTTAATCGATTAAAACAAGCTTGCTATCAGTTAAAATAACTTCGAAAGTTTTATGAAATATTTTGGCAGAATTATAATCGATTAAAATGCGTATCAATCGATTAAAATAACTAAGTGAATGTTTTTCAAAGTGTTTTAATTGATTAAAACATATTGTTATCAGTTAAAATCACTTAGAAAAGTTTATAAGAATGCTTTGCAGTATTTTAATCGATTGAAAGACGAAACAATCGATTAAAACAGTTTAGAAGATTTTTTACAAAGAGTTTTAATTGATATAAACGTTGTCGTATCAGTTAAAATACTTCTGGAAAATAATCAAGAATATTTAACAGATTAAAACAAGACTTTTAACAGATTAAAAGATTATTTTAACAGATTAAATAAACCAGCAGTTTTGAAAATCTTCTATATAAACAGAGTTGCTTGAACTTTTTTAAAATCATCTTTTAGCAATCAATCAAGCAATCATAAGTGCTACTTTCAAGAGAGAATCGCGCTAGTTTATGAAGTTCATTGAAGTTCTTTCTTGAGGAAAAATTGCATTCTTTTGAGAAGAAACTCATACTGCAGAGTTGCATAAATCTGGTTTGAGCGTTCTAAATTTCTTCTCTTTGTTTCTTTACTTTCTTTACTGTATTGTGGGTGCCTGGAATTGTGGGCACTGGTTTCTGTGGCTGGAATTTGGATGCAGGGTTGGTCAAGAACTGGAATTTGGTTCTTGGTGAAGGTTTAGGTGCAGGAACTGGAATTGTGGTTCTTGTGGTAGATTGAGTGTGAGATTAAAGTTGTAATCTGTAAAACGTTCAATCTAGTGGAACCCAGCTGGAATTTGGCTGGAAACTGGACGTAGCCCTGGGATTGGGTGAACCAATATAAATCTTGGTTGTATCTTTCTAAACCTTTCTCTCATTTAATTTTGTCACTGCCCTTATTTTGATTGCTTGCTGTATGTGATTCAAGAACTGGTCTGAATTCTAAATCTTTGGAATAGATAATCTGTAAATTGCGAAAATATTTCAAAAATCAATTCACCCCCCCCCTCTTAATCTCAGCCTACATTTTCTAACAAAGAGAACACATCTCAACACTCGGCGCATGAGCTAGAGCAGTAAGCCGCCACCACAGCCAAAGGGTCAGCTACCGCAAGAAGGAGCATCTGGAGGAACTTCACCAGATTGGGGTGTGTACTCATCAGGACTTACAAAAGAGGGTTTACCAGACGGGGGTTCATACTCGTCAAACACCAGATGAGGGTGTGTACTCATCAGGCCTTACAAAAGGGGGCTTACCAGACGGGGGTTCATACTCGTCAAACTAGATGGGGGTTCATACTCTTCAGTTGAAGGGATCAGCTACCGTCAGAAGGGGCATCCTGAAGGCGCACAATGCACTTTTCCCCAGAAGATCAACCACCGCAAAGATGGGACGTCTGAAGGGTAACCGGGCAAGAGGGTCAACTCCTTTACCCTCCAGTCGATCTTCTTGGCACGACAGGTCAGCAGTCGACTGGTCGGGTAAAGGGGGGGCAGCTGTAGACCCCAAATCTTGTCCGGTCTCATAATAAAGACCAGAAGACCTCCTTTTCGAAGATGGATGAAGCCTAAAAAGCCATTAGGAGAGACTATTAGGCCCCATACTAGGATATGAAGAGTTTTCTACATTAAAATAAGGATTTTCACCTTCAGGGATCGAGACTGCCGTCTCGCTTTTCGAGACCATTGTCTCGCTTTTCGGGACCGCCGTCTCACCATTCCTGCAAGTCGAGACCGCCGTCTCATTTGGCGAGATGGCCGTCTCGCCACTTGTGAATAGCGAGACGACCCTCCCGATTGGCGAGAAGGCCTTCTCATTTCTGGAAAAGTCGATACTGCCATCTCGCCAAACGAGACGGCGATCTCACCACTTTTGCAAGGCGAGACGGTCATCCCGAATGGTGAGACAGCCATCTCGACCTTGCAAAACGAGACGACCGTCTCGACCTGACAGGCGCAAATTGTTAGAATCATGCAGCGGAATGATCGCGTGGTCGGACAAAAACCAGGAGGGGGGGTGAATTGGTTTCTTAATAAAAATTAGGTTTTCAAATTTTTCCCCAAATTTTACCGATTAAAAACTGTGTAAATGTAAATAGAGAAGAGAAGATAATCTTACACAGGAGATTTATACTGGTTCGGATCAAAAGACCCTACGTCCAGTTGCTAATCACTCAACAGAGGATTAACGCTGTCACTATAAACAAATTGTTACAATACAAATTACAATGGAAGAGATAAAGTAAAAGATGACACCTCTCTTGAAACCCACAAGAGATGAAGAACAACTTTCCCTAGAGACGACACAGCACACAATCCACTAAGAACTCCACTTAGTGATTCTTATCGCTTCTAGCCCACACCAGGTTCCAAAAGCCCCCTTTCCTTGCAACAAACAGTTCTCTGGCACTCACAACACTTAACTTTTGTATGGAAAAGGTTGTTCTTTTTTTTGAGTGCCATAGAAGAGTTTAAGTAGAGAAATTAGGGTTTAGGAATTGGGGATTTCGAAACTAGGGTTCTTGGAAATAGGGTTTTCGAAAATAGGGTTAATTTGAAATTTAAAATAAAAAACAGACTGAAATAATCGATTAAATGGAGTTATAATCGATTAAAACAGAGCCAAAAACAACAGAACCCAAAACCTCTCTGTTTTAATCGATTATTAGGCGTTTTAATCGATTATCAGACGTAATAATCGATTATTTTGAAGTTTAATCGATTAAAACAGTGAGTTTATACAGAAAATGGTTTTCTCACTGTTTTAATCGATTATTTCCCTATATAATCGATTAAAGCCGAGCCTGGATGATATATTTGGGCTTTTTGAAGCTTCTAAGTTGCAGACTATGTACCAGCTATCTCAAACTCTAAAATTACAGACTCAATCTAATTAAAACAGAGTTATTACACTACAAAAACAAGTCTTCAACACTCTAAGTCTTTGAGTTCTTGAATCATCATCAAAATCAACAATCTTCATGTTCATCAAGTGCAACATCAAGTCCTTGAATGTTCAACAATCTCCCCCTTTTTGATGATGATCAAAATTATCTTTTAAAGCCCTTGTAATAACCTGTTTTATCTGTCATACTAACAAACACATCAAACATACCAGATAATATTTAAATGCAATTCATAAGAGGCTTTAAATTTTTCTCCCCCTATTTTGATTATAATCAAAAAGAACTCTGCAATAACAATCATAAGAGCTCCCCCTCAAAATATGCATAAGTTGAAGATAACTCCCCCTCAATCAAAGCAATAACAAAACATCATATTTTATTTCAAAAATGATTATTCATTACAATCACAAAGCAATAACAATAGAAAATACTCAACAAAATTTAAAATTCCTCACTATCATCATCATTAAAGTGTTCATCAAATCTATTTTCTAAACGGCACACTTTATCATCTATATTAGATATACGGCGGATTATTTCCTCATGCCGTACTCCAGAAAGAGTGAAGAATGATTGCATCCTCTGATTCATGTCAGATAACATATCTTCCATGGATTGTCTTGGTTCATGATGAGTATAGCAAGTTCCAGCATCTTGTATTTGGTCAGAGTGAAACTCAGCAGCTGGAGGCATATCTTCATCAGAATCGTCATTAGCATCCCCTTGATTAGGAACGTCATCTTTGTGAACATAAATATCATTGACTCGCACCATTTGAAGTTGAGTCAATGTGCTGTCCAGTATGCGGTTTAAGTTGTTTGTTCTAACTGCTTGCTCACCTTCAACATTCACTCCTTTATATTCAAGAATACGGGATACAAGAAGGGCATATGGAATTTTGAAGGTAGGATGGCGTTTTGCTTTTAACATGGTCATTGTGACAAGAACCCCCCCAATCTAAAGGTTCATTATTCATTATGGCATGAATAATTCGAAGATCAATGGATGAGCATTGGGCATGATTCGTAGCTCGGGGACATAAGATCCATACAAGTAAATGTAGAAGCATGCGTTCTTCCTTCTTTAAAGGTCCAGCATGAAGGATACGTCCAATCTCCATTGAGGGATTCCATAGAAAAGAGCGATAAGCTAGGAACCTGTCAAAGTCATCTAGCTCACCATATACGTTAATAGCATCTTCTCTAATTGGAAAGTGAGCAACATTCTCCCAAATATCATCATCAAGAATTATTGTAACCCCTTTTACACGGGATGTAGCAATTTGATCTCTAAATTTGAATCTAGAGTAGAATACCCTAACTAAGTCAGGATAGTACGTACCTTGCATTTGGATAAACGGGAGAACTCCTTGAATTTCAAGAAGATTAGGAAAATTGAATCCCCTATGAATGAATTGCTCACCTATAAGAAATTTGGGAGAAATAATAGCCTTTTCCTTCCAGTAGGTTAGAAATTCTTGTTGGCCATCTACATCAGAGATCCATCCTTCTACAGAATTAGGACGGGGATGAGAGGAGGGTGCAGATCTTCTTCTAGTTGGGATCTTAGGGCGAGAAGATGAGGCCATTTGAAATAGTAGATGAATATCAAGAAAAACTAGAAGGACAAGTGATGGAATAAGGTGAAAGAGAGTATAATAAGGCAAGAAAGCTTGATTTCAAGAGTTAGAAGTGAGTAGAAGTGAACTAGAGGTCTCTATTTATAGCAAAATCATGTCCAACGTTCATATAGAAGAGAATGGAGGCCAAAAGATCCGTTGGCAATGGCTAGAAGGCTAAACTGGTCGGGTTTAATCGATTAAAATTCAGAATAATCGATTAAACTAGTATCAGTTACATTTAATCGATTATTTTTAGCTGATAATCGATTATCAGCTGGTTTTAATCGATTATTTTGCGAAATAATCGATTATTCCAGAGACAAATACCCTGTTTTGGATGTTTTGAGTGAAAATAATCGATTATAATTCCCAGTAATCGATTATTCCAGAGAGGAATGCCCTCTTTTGAGTGTTTTAACACATGATAACCTATGAACATCCTAACCCACGAATTATAACATTATAATCATCCCAAAATAGTCAGATTAAGCAGAATTTAAGCTATTTCTAATATCCCTAAGTCTCTTCTAAGATCATAGAATCTATCCTTGGGTAGAGGCTTAGTAAATATATCTGCTAATTGACGTTTGGTATCTACATACTCTATTTTACAGGTTCCTTTGCTGATATGATCTCTTAAAAAGTGATGACTTATTTCTATATGTTTAGTCCTAGAGTGCATTACTGGATTCTTAGTTAGATTTATTGCACTCGTATTATCACACATCAAAGGTATGTCATTTAAAAAGATACTATAATCTTCTAACTGTTGTTTCATCCATAGAATTTGAGCACAACAACTACCAGCTGTAATATATTCAGCTTCAGTGGTAGATAAAGCAACACATGCCTGTTTCTTAGAATGCCAATATATTAAGGATGAACCTAACAAATCACATGTCCCACTAGTACTTTTCCTATCAATTTTACATCCTCCATAATCAACATCAGAATATCCTATTAAACTCATACAAACATCAGATGGATACCACAAACCAGTTTATGCTATTCTGCAGTGAGTTTCTTCTTTAAAGAAAAGCAATATTCCTCAAGAAAGATTTTTAAAGAACTTCTCAAAAACTACTGCGAATCTTTCTTGAAAAGAGTGCTAAAGTTGCTTGATTGATTGCTTAAGGATGTGTGAAAACTTATATTCAATGTGTGTTTAAAAAGTTCAAGCCAAACTATTTTTATAGAAGATTTTCAAAACTGCTGGTTTAATTAATCTGTTAAAAGATTCTTTTAATCTGTTAAAAGTGCAGTTTTAATCTGTTAAAAACTTCTTTTAATCCATTAATACGTTCTTGATTCTTTAACAGATTTGTTTTAACTGATACGACAACGTTTATATCAATTAAAACACTTTATAAAAAATCTTCTAAGTTGATTTAATCATTGTTTCGCGATTCAATCGATTGAAATACTGCAAAACTTTCTTATAAAACTTTTCAAGTTATTTTAACTGATAAAAATAAGTTTTAATCGATTAAAACGCCGTGTAGAAAATTTCTAAGTTGTTTTAATCGATTGAAACGTGATTTAATCGATTAAAATAGTTATGATCGGTCATAACTAAATTCTGATCGATCATAACTGATTCTAATCGGTCATAATTGTATTCTGATCGATCATCCTGACCTTTTAAGTGATTTTAATCGATTGAAACGTGTTTTAATCGATTGAAAAGATTCTGATCGCTCATAATTAAAATTTGATCGATCACATTTGATTCTGATCGGTCATATTTGTATTCTGATCGATCATAATGAGTTCTAAATGGTTTTAATCGATTAAAAACAAGTTGTATCGATTAAAATACTGTAAAAACACTTCTTTGAACATTCTAAGTGATTTTAATCGGTTCTTTCAAAACTATATCAGTTAAAAACATGTTTAAGAAAGCTTTTGTAAAAATACTTTGTTTTTAGTTGTTTAAAACGATTTTAGAGGCATTTCACAAAATCTTTAAGTGAAGAACCTTCATGCAGCAGAAAAGATAAAATGATTTTACCTAAGCATTTTGTTTAAAACATACTAAATGATCCATTTTATTTGAATAAATACAAGATACAAATAGTTCATTTAACTATAGGAACCCAAATATATTTTCCTTTAGGAACACCAAAATGTTTGATTTTACATCTATTTGAAGTATGACCATGTTTCATACAATAAAAACATGCTTTTGATGTAGCTATGGAATAAGATGCATTATTTACCAAACATGCTCTAGATCCTTTTTCTACCCATACTCTTTTCTTTTTAGTTTTACTCTTTTTCAAAGGAACTCGTTGATTTACATTATTTTGTGCAAACACCATTTCATGCTTCTTATAAGATCATCTATTTCCTTTTCGGCTTTGTCTAGCAAATGGTTAAGGATATCTATGTCATATTCATGCTCTTTACAGTTTGCACATGCTAAGTTCTTATCATCATTCTCATCTAAACATACAATTTTCGTTTCTAAGGATTCCTTTTCCTCTAAACATGTGATTTTCAATTTTAATGACTCCTTTTCCTCTAAACATACAATTTTCGTTTTTAAGGACTCTACCTCCATTTTGGAACTACTTAAACTCTTTTTCACATCTTTGTATTTATTTTTCAAGTCCTTAAAGGCACTAAACAATTCATTATATGCATTTTGCAATTCATCATGATCATTTTCATCATCACTAGAAGATGAGTCAGAATCACTTACCTCAAAGTCGGAAGAAATAATGTCATTTGCCAATAAGCAAATATTTGCTTCAACTTCCACATTGCTTGACCCCAAACTTGAGTCACTATCATCGGTTCCTTCATAGGTTACTCTTAGTTTTTCCCACATCTCTTGAGCACTCTTACAGATGGATATTCTGTAAAACTCATCAAGGGTTAAAGCAGATGAAATTATATTTCTAGCCCTAACATCAAATTGTACTTTTCTACTTTCTTCGGCAGTCCATCTAGAAAAAGATTTGGGAACGTCAACACCATTCTCAGTTACTTTAGGAATATATGGACCGTTTAAAATAGCGTCCCAAATGCCTCTATCAACAGACTCTAAAAATATTTGCATACGTACCTTCCAAAAAGGATAATTTTGACCCACAAAAAGTGGGGGTCTGTTGATAGACGCACCTTCGGCAAAAGTTTGATTTTGTCCGGCCATTTTCAAAAATTTGAATAACTATCAAAGCAAGCTCTGATACAACTTGTTAGAATCGCGCAGCGGAATGATCGCGTGGTCGGACAAAAAACAAGAGGGGGGGTGAATTGGTTTCTTAATAAAAATTAGGTTTTCAAATTTTTCCCCAAATTTTACCGATTAAAAACTGTGTAAATGTAAATAGAGAAGAGAAGAGAATCTTACACAGGAGATTTATACTAGTTTGGATCAAAAGACCCTACGTCCAGTTGCTAATCACTCAACAGAGGATTACGCTGTCACTATAAACAAATTGTTATGGAAGAGATAAAGTAAAAGATGACACCTCTCTTGAAACCCACAAGAGATGAAGAACAGTTTTCCCCAGAGACGGCACAGCACACAATCCACTAAGAACTCCACTTAGTGATTCTTATCGCTTCTAGCCCACACCAGGTTCCAAAAACCCCCTTTCCTTGCAACAAACAGTTCTCTGGAACTCACAACACTTAACTTTTGTATGGAAAAGGTTGTTCTTTTTTTCTGAGTGCCATAGAAGAGTTTAAGTAGAGAAATTATGGTTTAGGAATTGGGGATTTCGAAACTAGGGTTCTTGGAAATAGGGTTTTCGAAAATAGGGTTAATTTGAAATTTAAAATCAAAAACAGACTGAAATAATCGATTAAATGGAGTTATAATCGATTAAAACAGAGCCAAAAACAACAGAACCCAAAACCTCTTTGTTTTAATCGATTATTAGGCGTTTTAATCGATTATGAGACGTAATAATCGATTATTTTGAAGTTTAATCGATTAAAACAGTGAGTTTATACAGAAAATGGTTTTCTCACTATTTTAATCGATTATTTCCCTATATAATCGATTAAAGCCGAGCCTGGATGATATATTTGGGCTTTTTGAAGCTTCTAAGTTGCAGACTATGTACCGACTATCTCAAACTCTAAAATTACAGACTCAATCTAATTAAAACAGAGTTATTACACTACAAAAACAAGTCTTCAACACTCTAAGTCTTTGAGTTCTTGAATCATCATCAAAATCAACAATCTTCATGTTCATCAAGTGCAACATCAAGTCCTTGAATGTTCAACACGAATCCCTATAAATAGTGAGCGCTCCCCCCCTCATTTCACACAGTTCTTCCACTTTCCCTTCTACAACTTCAAATTCTCTTCCTAGAACCCCTCCGAAGCATTTCCGGAGTTTCTGAGAGTTTCTTAGAGATTTTTATAGCGTTTCCGAGAGTTTTTCGGCGTTATAAAGAGCGGAGGGCTGCCAAAATGCACCCTAATTTTCAAGAAATTAATTAAAGAGCTTGCTTCGGAGGTTTCTTCATTCTCTCCCTTTCTTTATTGCCTTTACTTTTATGATTAAATTGGGTAATATATATAAAGGCCATGTAGTCATTCTTTTAATTTCGCAAATAAAAGGGTAAAAGTGTCTTTTCACAAGTTTATTTATTAAATAACTGGCCTATCATAGGGAACCCGAAAGGGGCGTCGTAAGGGAACTAACACTTCCCTTACAGGTAACTAACTCCCTTACCTAAACTCTGGTTTTAACGACCAAAGTTGGTTTTCGAAAACCAACGCCTTTTTATCTCTTTTTCGATGTTTCCGGTAAAAACATCGGTGGCGACTCCATAAGAACCCTTCAAAATTAGTTCTTAGGTTAGCCCGGTTATCGGACAATCCAAGAACGCCTTTTTGAAAACCTCGCCCTTAGGTTCAGCCCGGTTATCGGACAACCTAAAGGCGTTGTAACCACACCCATAAAAACACAAAAATTGGAAAGTTAGAACCATCGCGTCGCTCCAACCACCTCTTTTTGACGGCGGCGACACTTCTATTGCCAGGTTAGAGGCTATACACCTACTTCTTGCTTATCCCTCATTGATGAAATTTAAACTTTATCAAATGGATGTTAAAAGTGCATTTTTAAAATGGGTTTATCAAAGAGGAAGTATATGTGGAACAACCCCCTGGATTTGAAGATTTTAAATATTCTAATCATAATTTTAAATTGAAGAAAGCTTTATATGGTTTGAAACAAGCTCCTAGGTCTTGGTATGAAAGATTAAGTAGTTTTCTAATTTTAAATGACTTTTCTAGAGGAAAAATTGATTCCACCATGTTTATGAAGAAAGTTAAGGAACATATTCTATTAGTTCAAGTATATGTTGATGATATTATTTTTGGATCAACTGCTAATTCCTTGTGTGAAGGATTTCTTAAGATTATGTAGGGTGAATTTGAAATGTCAATGATGGGAGAATTAACATTCTTTCTTGGACTTCAAATTAAGCAACTTAAAGATGGCACCTTTGTGTCTCAAACCAAATACTGCAAAGAGATTCTCAAGAAATTTGAAATGGAAACTTCAAAGGAAGCTAACACACCCATGGGAACATCATGTTATTTGGATAAAGATGAATCAGGTTTGGAAATTAATCAATCAATGTATAGAGGTATGATAGGTTCTATATTATACTTAACTTCAAGTAGACCTGATATTATGCATTATGTTTGTGTGTGTGCTAGATTTCAAGCATGTCCAAAAGAATCTCATTTAACTGCAGTAAAACAAATTTTAAAATATTTAAAAGGAACTACAGGATTTGGATTATGGTATCCATCCGAAGCTTCTCCTAGTTTAATAGGTTATTCTGATGCTGATTATGGTGGATGTAAAATAGATAGAAAGAGTACTAGTGGAACATGTCATATGTTAGGATCATCCTTAGTGTCTTGACATTCTAAGAAACAAACATGTATTGCTTTATCCACAAATGAAGCTGAATATATTGTAGCTGGTAATTGTTGTGCTCAAATTTTATGGATGAAGCAACAATTAGAAGACTATAGTATCTTTATAAGTAATATTTCTTTAATGTGTGATAATACAAGTGCTATCAATCTCACAAAGAATCCTGTTATGCATTCTAGAACTAAACATATTGAGATTAGGCATCACTTTTTAAGAGATCCTATATCTAAAGGAAATTTCCAAATTGAGTATATAGACACAAAACATCAGTTAGCAGATATATTTACCAAACCTCTTCCCAAAGATAGATTCTATGATCTTAGAAGAGACTTAGTAATATTAGAGATAGTCTAAACTCTGCTTAACTGTAAAATTGTGCATTTTGTACTGGAATAATCGATTATTTTAGGGTAATAATCGATTATTGAAGCTTAAATGTATGATTCATGAAATTTCTCTCTGTATTAATTGATTATTTGGAGAAATAATC
Source organism: Sphenostylis stenocarpa (assembly GCA_963425845.1). Classification (NCBI taxonomy): domain Eukaryota; kingdom Viridiplantae; phylum Streptophyta; class Magnoliopsida; order Fabales; family Fabaceae; genus Sphenostylis; species Sphenostylis stenocarpa. Next base: position 38,759,179 of record OY731404.1, read on the forward strand.
GATTATCTGTACCTCATTGACCCAAATCAGTAATTTCTTTATGGAATAATCGATTATTTCAAGTAATAATCGATTATCAATGTATTTTCTGGGCAATGATGAAGAAATTGCTTAAATTTTATAATAGTGATGAGAGTGAAGAGTTCTAACTTCTTTAAATTTATTGTTTGTTGTACTATATTGTTTTATTGAAAATAATTTTGTGTTTGCATTGCTTGAGGGGGAGTTGTTTATTTTTGTTATGCATATATTGAGGGGGAGCTTTTTCATTTCTTTTTTATTATAATCAAAATAGGGGGAGAAATTATTTAAAGCCTCATATGTTTAATAATTTTAATGATGTCTGGTATGTTTAATAGTTTTGTTAGTTGTGAGAGTTAAAAACAAGTTATTACAAAGGGCTTTACAGCAAATTTTGATCATCATCAAAAAGGGGGAGATTGTTAAACATACAAGGATATGAAGCTTGGAGATTTTGATGATGATTCAAGAACAAATAGCTTAAAGACTTGAAGACTTATAATCATGTGTATTTACTTGTAATAACTCTGTTTTGTCTTTTTTAGTCTGTAAAATTAGAGTCCAAGATAGCCAGCACATAGACCATCCTCTAAAACCTCTAAAAACTCATTTTTCTCAAAAATACATTGTGATAATCGATTATCACTCAGGATGATCGATTATCCCAGCCAGATAATCAATTATTTGTCCAAATAATCAATTATCCTGATCCTGTTTTGCTCCTCTGCAAAAATGGCTCTGGAATAATCGATTATTTACTTCTGTTATGAGTTTTGAAATTCAAATTGGACCAATTTACGAAAACCCTATTCCCAATTCTTCTGTTTTTGAAAATCACCATTTCCCAGATCCTATTCTCTCTACTTAAGGTTCTCAACAAACCTTTTTCATACAAAAGTTAAGAGTTGTAACTGCGAGAACTTTCTATAGGGAAGAAAATGGGGCTTTTGAAAACCTAGTGTGGGCTAGAAGAGATAAGAATCACTGAGTGGGTTTCTTGGTGGATTGTGTGTTGTGTCGTCTCTAGGAAAAGTTGTTCTTCATCCTTTGTGGATTCAAAGGAGGTGATCATCTCTTGTATGACTCAAGAGAGGTGTTTTCTATTCCTTATCTTTTTAATTTGTAATTTGTTTGTAAACTGTGATTATAGTGACAACATTAATCCTCTTTTCGAGTGATTAGCAACTGGACGTAGGGTCTTTTGATCTGAACCAGTATAAATCAACTGTGTAATCCTCTTTCCCTTATCTATTTACTTTACAAAACATTTTAATCGATGAAATTTGGAAAAAATTTTAAAACCCTAATTTTTGTTTAAGAAACCAATTCACCCCCCCCCCTCTTGGTTTTTTTCCATAAACGCAAACATTCCGCTGCGTGATTCTAACAGAGTATGCACCCCCATATGGTTTGACGAGTACGAACCCCCGTCTAGTTTTTAAGTCCTTTCCTTGGACTAAACTGTGTGGTAGCGGCTTACTGATCTCGTTCATGCACTGACTCCATGGGAAGTAGTTCTTTGCTTTGAACATTGTTTCTGTCTGGTCGGCGAGAATATTTTGATTTTGCCTTTTTGTGATAGCCATCCAACTTGTTGTTTGCTAGAGATTCTTTGATTTTGGATTTTTCCAATCATTTAGCTTTTTGATGAGTGCCTCTTAGGTAGGCAGAAATCCACTGGGGATTTATTGATTCTGATATAATGCCTCTGTGTTGGCAAATGCTTCAGTTGAGGATGAAGACTTTTGATTACATTTTTTGGGCCTCTAAATAAGTTGATGTTCCCTTCGGGGATGTTGGCTCTTGCTTGCCAGATCTTTCCTATGCGTAGGTGAATGACTCTCTGAGAATATGAATTTGAAGATTGCCTTTGCAGTAGGCTCATTGGGGATAGGTTTTTCTTTTTTGTGATCCACTAGGAAATTATTTGTTTCCCAGGGGATCTGGTTTTTGATGGCCCTCTAGGGGAATGGAGTCTCGGCTCCTTGATTGATATAGGTGCGAGCTGGCTTTGGGAAGCTCTTATTCCATGGAGGAGGAATTTCTGATTCCTTGCTCTTCTTGTGTGACTCATTTGGAGAGTTTATTGACCTTTTCTTTTTTGGGCATTCGCTGGGGATGAAAGGTTTTCTTCTCCTGAGTCCATTATTTTCCTTGGTGGAAATTTTGTTAAGTGTGCTTGCTGACTCATGTGGCGGCGATTCTGAGTCTTAGGGTAATTTTTTTTTGTTTTCCCTTCGGAGTAGGCAAAGATCCGCTTGGAGATGACTAAGCCTTTCCGTCGACTTTTTCTTTATTGATATACCTTTTCTTTCTTATATGGAAAGATGGTGGCTTGGTGCTTTGGGCTCCGGAAGCTCTTATTTTTCTTGAATCGTTTTATTGGTGGAAACTTGCTCGATTTTCTGGAGGGAGAGCATTATTTGGAGACTTGTTTTGGGTGCTTCCTGTTTTCAAGCACAAACATGGATCCTAGTCTCCTTATATGCATGGATTTTGTTTTTTTGTTATTTACTTACATAGATATTTATTTTTGTTTTTTACCTTGACAAAGTTGTTTTGTGCGACTACTTGTGCGGATGCCCTACATTCAATCTATTCCTTTATGAGGTGCATCTAGAAAAGTGACTGGCATTCTTCTGCTGGATTCTTATGATCATGCGAATGGGCTCCTCTTTTATTATATATTTTTTTATTTAGCCCTATCTTTTGCCTAAATCGTCCTTTTGGGATTTTCGGTCTAGCAGGTTGCCTTAAGTTTTTCCTAGGATATCTTAGCGGACTTTTTCCTTTTTTTATGATTGCCTTAACTTTTTCCTAGACCGCCCTTTGCGGGTTTTCGATCTAGCAGGCTGCCCTAACTTTAGCCTAATAATCTTCTAGCAAGCATTAATCTTTTTTCTTTCATGATATGATCTTGACAATTTGCACATATTTATAATTTATCAATAGAGAGACATTTCCATAGATTGGTCAAGAGAAAGGAAATGAAAAGAGGATTTTATTGATATGTATGAACAAAAGATTTATTATTTTATAGAAGGATTACAACTGTTTTTAGAAGAATGGTTGGCCAAGGTTGGTTACATTGTTTAGGCTTTAACAATGAAGTTTGTGATATCTGCCCCCCTAGTTTTCCTAGTTGCTTTAGTTGAGATGTTTGAGCCCGGAGTGAAGACTATGCAAAGCTTGCCTGCTTCTAGTAGGATGTCACCTTATCCGCCTTTCGGTTTTCAACTAAGACATCCATTGCTCTTATGGGATTTTTTTTTAACCTCTAAATTTTGTCTAGGACGCCCTTTGCGGGTTTTCATCCTGATGGGTTTTTGAGCAATGCCTTCAAGCATAATACTTCTTCATCACATCTGAATTGACTGAATGTTGAAGTTCTTCTCCATCCATGTTGGTGAGGATAAGAGCTCCTTTCGAGAAAGCTCGTTTTACCACAAAGGGTCCTTCATAGTTTGCTGCCCATTTTCCAATTTTATCCTTCTAGGCCGGAAGCAATTTCTTTATCACTAAATCCCTCTCGTGATAAGTATGGGGATTGACCTTTTTGTCATAAGCCATTTTAATCTTCTTTTGATAGGCTTGTCCATGATATATGACATCCAACCGATTTTCTTCAATCAAATTCAAATGGTCATATCGGCTTTGGACCCACTCAGCTTCCGTTAGTTTTGCTTCCATGATAATTCGCAGGGAAGGTATATCGACCTCTATTGGAAGTACGACTTCCATACCATATACGAGAGAATATGGAGTGGCTCCTGTGGAAGTTCGTACTGACATTCAATAACCATTAAGGGCAAAGGGCAACATTTCATGTCAATCTTTGTAAGTTTTGACCATCTTTTGGATGATCTTCTTGATGTTCTTATTGGCTACCTCTACTGCACTGTTCATTTTAGGTCGATAGGGAGAGGAATTATGATGTTGAATCCTAAAGTCTTGGCAAAGTTCTTCCATCATCCTATTGTTCAGATTAGTCCCATTATCAGTGATGAGACGATGAGGGATGCCATAGCGACACATGATATTTCTCTTGATGAAGGTGGTTACCACTTTCTTGGTCATGTGAGCAAAAGACGCTGCTTCCACCCATTTGGTAAATTAATCAATGGCCACCAAGATGAAGCGATGACCATTGAACACTTTGGGTTCGGTTCTAATAACATCCATGCCCCACATATCAAATGGCCATGATGTGACCAAAACATTAAGAGATATTGATGGGACATGAACGTTATCAGCGTAAATTTGGCTCTTGTGGCATTTCTTGGCGTATTGGTAACAATCACCCTCCATTGTGGACCAAAAGTATCTTGCCCTAAGGATTTTCTTTACCATGGCATGCCCTGTTATATGGGTCTCGAAGATTCCTTCATGGACTTCTCTCATTAAATTTTGAGCTTCTTCTTGGTTCACACATCTTAGTAGAGTGGAATCAAAATTCTTTTTGTAGAGGGTTTCTCCTATTAACGTGAACCCCACGACTCTCTTACGAATGGTCCTTTTGTTGTTATCGCTAATTCCCTTGATCTAATGGATTACAAGTATTTCATGTTCTTGATCTAAGGCGAACATGGATGACAGAGTAGTGAGGGCGTCAGCAAATTAGTTGTCTTCTCGAGGGACGTACTTGAAGATGACGCTTTCCATCCTCGAAATCAAATTATGAATATACTCTAGATACGGGATTAATTTGGAGTTTCTAGTTTCCCATTCACCCTTGAGTTGGTAGATAACAAGGGATGAATCGCCAAACACTTTGAGTTTTGTCACTCCAAGATCTAGAGTTACTTGGATACCCAAGGCACAGGCTTCGTATTTAGCCATATTGTTTGTGCAATTGAAGTTTAGCCTGGTTGTAACCGAGATATATTTCTTTTCTGGAGATATTAAAATGGCTCCAATCCCATGTCCAAGCATGTTCGAGGCTCCATCGAAGAACATGGTCCATGCATCATCTTTGGTCTCTTCATGTTCAATATGTATGATATGTTCATCAGGAGAGTCGTCTTGCAGGGATTGATATTCGTTTGTTGATCAGTGTGCTAGGTAGTCTGCTAGGGGACTACCTTTGATAGCCTTCTAGGTGACATGGATGATGTCAAATTCTGAGAGAAGTACTTGTCATCTAGCTATCCTTCCGGTCAAGATGGGCTTTTCGAATAGATATTTGATTGGGTCCATTTTGGAGACCAACCAAGTTGTATGTCGAACCATATATTGTTGGAGACGTTGAGTTGCCCACACCAATGCGCAACATGTTTTTTCGAGTGGTGTATAACGGGTCTCATAGTCTAAGAATTTTTTGTTGAGATAATATATGGGCTGCTCCTTCTTTCCCGTTTCATCTCGTTGGCCGAGCACACCTCATGGACTCTTCGAGTACTGATAGGTAGAGGATCAGAGGTTTTCCTTTAACAGGCAGCACCATTATTGGTGGATTGGTCAAGCACATCTTAATCTTTTCGAAGGCTTGCTAGCACTCTTCATTCCAAACTATTGCTTGATTTTTGCGCAACAGTTTGAAGATGGGTGCACACTTGTCTGTTAGTTGTGCGATGAATTTGGCTATGTAGTTTATTCGGCCCAAAAACCCTCTGACTTCTTTTTCCGTCTTTGGTGGGGGCATTTCCAAAATCGCCTTTGTTTTATCGGGATATACCTCGATTCCCTTTTGGCTAACGATGAACCCTAGAAGTTTACCCGACCGCACTCCAAAAGTACATTTTGTTGGGTTTAACTTAAGTTGATACTTTCAAAGTCGATTGAATAGCTTCTTTAGATATTGAATGTGGTTCATCTCACTTCTAGATTTGGTAATCATATCATCCACATATACTTCAATTTCTTTGTGGACCATGTCATGGAATAATGTTACCATGGCCCTATCATAGGTAGCTCCCGCATTTTTGAGCCCAAAAGGCATTACTCTATAACAAAATATCCCCCACGGTGTGATGAAGGAGGTTTTCTCTCTATCTTCAACGACCAACTTAATTTGATTGTACCCTGCATATCCGTCCATGAAAGAATAGAGTGTATTTGTGGCAGTGTGGTCTACCAACATATGAATGTGAGGTAAGGGGAAATCGTCTTTTGGGCTTGCACAATTTAAATCCCTATAGTCCACACATACTCTGATTTTTCCATTCTTTTTGATGACTGACACAATATTTGCCAACCATTCGGGGTACTTGGACATGATTAGGAAATTGGCGTCTAACTATTTTTGCACTTCCTCCTTGATTTTTAAGGACTAATTAGGCTTTACTCTTCTGAGCTTTTGCTTTACAGGCCGGAATCCCTCTTTCAAAGGTAACCAATGCTCTACGATGTTGTCGCTGCCGTCAAAAGAGGCGGTCGGAGCGACGTGATGGTTTTGCTTGACTCGCATTTTTTAAAGTGTGGTTCAACGCCTTTAGGTTGTCTGATAACCGGGTTGGACCTAAGGGTGAGGTTTTAAAAAGGGTTCGAGGAGTCGCCACCAATATTTTTACCAAAAACATTAGAAAAGGAAAAAGAGGGCGATGGTTTTTAAGAAAAACCAACTTCGATCATTACTACTAGAGTTGGGTAAGGGAGTTAGTTACGTGTGGAGAAGGTATTAGCTTCCCCACGACGCCCCTTTCGGGTTCCCTATGATGGACCGTTTTTATAAAGAAATAAGAACTTTAAAACTAAACTTTTACCCTTATTTATTCAATGCAGAAATTAAATTATCGACTACATGGCCCTTAATAACTAATGCACAGAGATAGTAAAAAGCGATAAAAGAAGGGATATGAGGGAACCTTCGAAGCAAGCTTTTTATATAATATTCTTGAAAAGGGCGCTTTTTGGCGAACCCCACACTCTACAAAGCAGCTCACTGTCGCCGCCGTCAGAAGAGGCGGTCGGAGCGACACGATGGTTTTGATATGACTCGCGTTTTTTGAAAGAAACGCTACAATGCCTTTAGGCGGTCCGATAACCGGGCTGGACCTAAAGGTGAGGTTTTCGAATAGGTTCGAGGAGTCGCCATCAGTGTTTTAACCTTAAACACTGAAAAAGGTAAAAAAAGAAAAAGGCAGTGGTTTTAGAAAAAACCAACTTTGGCCATTATAACCAGAGTCGGGTAAGGGAGTTAGTTACGTGTGGGGAAGGTGTTAGCACCCGCACCATGCCCCTTTCGGGTTCCCTATGATGGACTAACTTAGAAAATAAACACTTAAAGAAATTATGCTTTTACCCTATTATTCTATTTACTTGTAGAATTTAAATATCTACATGGCCCTATTATTTAATGCACACAAAGAAAGTGACAAAGAAAGCAATAAAAAAGACAGAGAATAGAGAAGGAACCTCCGAAGCAAGCTTTATATTAACTCTTCGAAAATGTGAGGACGCTTTTTGGAAGTCCCCACACTCTACAAGCACGCTCCTCCCGCAAAATAAAGAAAAGTCACTCTACCGAGGGTCGGATGTCTCAAAAAGAGACTTCCTTATCCGATTTCAACCTTAACGGAAATCAAAAAGCTCCCTCGAACCCCAGAATAATGCTCAGGGTCACTCTAAAGTGCCAAAAGGCTTCCAAGAGAGTGGAGGAGTGTGAAAGGTGTGAAAAAATGGAGATATGAGGCTCCTATTTATAGGGATTCGGGCCTGGAAAAGGTGGACGACCGTCCATGGCAAAAAGTGGCCATGGACGACCATCCATGCAGTGTGGACGGCCGTCCATGGCAACTTTTGGCCATGGACGACCGTCCAAGCTAAGTGGACGTCCGTCCATGGCCTTAAAGTTTCCATGGACGACCATCTGCTTGTCCTGGACGACCATCTTCCTGTTCTGGACGGCCATCTGCTGTCTCTGGCGGATTTCCCGATTTTTAATGCCTCTAAAAACCCTTCCTATCCTAAATGGAACCTAGAACAAGCTACTAGGGACTTGATAAAGTCTTAACCATCTTCGAAACGGGCGATCTTCGGCTTTATTAGGGAGCCGGGAAAGATTTGGGGTCTACAGCTGCCCCCCCTTTAGCCGACCAATTTACCATGGGTTAACGTACCATGAGGTCAATTGGCGGGTGAAGGAGTTAACCCTCTTGCCCGGTTGTCTTCTGGATGCTCCTCTTGCTGTGGAGATTGACCCTTCGGACGATATGTTGTGAGGCTTCAGGATGCTCCTTGTCGCCACCGTCAAAACGAGGCGGTCGGAGCGACGCGATGGTTCCAACTTTCCGACTTTTGCGTTTTTTATTAGTGGTTACAACGCCTTTAGGTTGTCCGATAACCGGGCTGAACCTAGGGGCGAGGTTTTCGAAAGGGCGCTCTTGGATTGTCTGATAACCGGGCTAATCCAAGAGCTAGTTTTGAAGGGTTCTCTGGAGTCACCACCAATGTTTTTATCGGAAACATCGAAAAAGGGGTTAAAAGGCGTTGGTTTTCGAAAAACAAACTTTGGTCGTTAAAACCAGAGTTGGGTAAGGGAGTTAGTTACGCGTAAAGGAAGTGTTAGTTCCTTTACAATGCCCCTTTCGGGTTCCCTATGATAGGCCAGCTATTCTAAGTAAATAAACCAAAAAATACGCTTTTACCCTTTTATTTTGCGGAATTTAAAATTATGACTACATTGCCCTAATGTCTATTGCGTAATTTAAATAAAGTGGTAAAGTAGAGAGAGAGGGATTAGAAACCTTCGAAGCAAGCTTTCTATTAATTCTTTTTGAAAATAGGGTGCTTTGCGGTAGCCCTTCACTCTACACAGCGTCGGAAACCTCTCGGAACGCTAAAAAAACACTCTTAGAAACGCTCAGAAACTCCGGAAATGCTTCGGAGGGGTTCTAGAGAGAGAATTTGAAGAGATTTCTAGAGAGAAGGAGGAAGAACTGTGTGAAATGAGGGGAATGTGGGCCCTATTTATAGGGATTCGTGCCTGTCAGGTCGAGACGGCGGTCTCGTCTGACAAGGTCGAGACGGCGGTCTCGTCTGACAAGGTCGAGACGGCGGTCTCGCCATTTGCGCAAGGTCGGAGATTTTGTGGGTGTTCATCCAGCTTGTTGATTGCTGGGGATTCTTTGATTTTTATCTTTTGGTAGTGGTCATCCGACTTTGCTGGTTGTCGGGAATTTTTGATGAGTGCTTCTTAGGTAGGCAGGAATCCTCTGGGGATTTGTTGATCTTGGTGAGGCCTCTTAAGTAGGCAGATATCCATTGAAAAATTTGTTGATTTTGATGGTGCCTCTGAGCAGGCAGATACTCCATTGAGTTTCTGGTAATGCCTCTGAGTAGGCAGATGCTTCATCGGAAGTGAAGACTTTTGGCTGCATTTGTTTTGCCTATGACTAGGTTGATATTCCCTTATGGGGATGCTGGCTCTTGCTTGCCAGGTCTTGCCTATGCATAGGCAAATGACATTCTGAGGATGAAGTTTTGCCTTTGCAGTAGGCTCACCGGGGATGATCTTTTTTTTTTATTGATCCACCGGGGAATTGGTTGCCTTCCCGGGGATCTAATTTTGATTTCCCCTTTGAGGGAATGGAGTTTTGACTCCTTGTTGGATGTTGTTGGTATGAGATGGCTTTGCCGATACTCTTGTTGGGTTTCCTTCTTTTTCGTTGATTTTCCCTTTTCTGAAGTGACCCACTTAGGGATTTTATTGATTGCCTAAAAGTATTGATTTCGCCTTTTTTTCCGTGATTTATCTCTTTTTTATCGCGATTTTGAAATCTGGCTTTTTTATGGGGATAATGCGTAAGCCTTTTTACTTTTTAGTCTTTTTTTATTGCGCTGGCTTTTTCCCTTCTTTTTGGGGGTCCACTAGTGATGAAGTTTTCTTTCTTTGGTGATCCATCAGGGAATTAGTTGACTTCCTGGGGACCTGATTTTTTCTTTTCTATGGATGGAGTCTTGGCTCCTTGATTGATGTTGATGCGAGCTAAACTTGTGAACTCTTATTCCACTGGGGGATGGGAATTTCTGATTCCTTTTTGTAGACTTTTAAGAGATCCACTTGAGGATTTGATTTTTATTCGACCTTCTTTGTCATGGTGTTTTTGTCATCTGCTAGAGATGAAGAGTTTTCTTTTCTCTCCTTTCTTTTTGTTGAGCCCTTGATGGTTTGGACTCTTTTGACTGTTGATGATGATGGGCTCTTGAAGCCTTTATTCTCCATTGGGGAGTGTGGAGGAGACTTTGGGTGAGTGTGCTCGATGACTCATGTGATGGTGGTGTTGAGCCATGGGGTAATTTTTTGTGTTGCCTTCGGAGTGGGCAGGGATTCTCTTGGGGATGACTAAGCCTTTCCGTCGGCTTTTCTTTTATGATGTCTTGATGATTGTGCCCTCTTTTATTGGGTGATGATTGGAGCTTTGGCTTCTGGAAGCTTCTTATGACAATTCGCTCTTCTTTCTTGAGGGAGAGCAATGTTTGGAGACTTATTACTTTCTTGTGCCTTCTTTTCTGGGTAGAAGGATGGTAGCTGAAGCTCCTAATTTTCAGAAGCTCTTATTCCGCTGAGTCGCTTGATGGAAGACTTGCTCCGTTTTCTTGAGGGCATTATTTGGAGACTCAGTCTCAGTGATCCTGTTTTCAATCACAAACACGGAGCTAGTCTCCTTATATGCATGAATGCTTTTCGTTTTTTTTTTTGTTATTTGTCTGAAGTAATTTTTATTTTTTTCATTTTTGACATTGACAAAGTCGTTTTGTGCGACTACTTGTGTGTGGATGCCCTAAATGCAATCTATTCTTTTTTATTGGTGCATCTGGAAAAGTGACTGGCATTCTCCTACTGGACTTTTTATGATTATGATTAAGGGCCCCTCTCTTTTATTCATTCTTTGGTTTAGCCCTATCTTTTGCCTAGACCGCCCTCTTTGGGGTTTTCGGTCTAGCGGGCTGCCTTAATTCTTGCCTAGGATATCTTAGCGGGCTTTTTTCCTTTTTGCCTAGACCGCCCTTTGCGGGTTTTCGATCTAGCAGGCTACCCTAACTTTTTCCTAAGAATATCCTAGCAGGCATTATTTTTTTTTGTTTTCATTTTTCTTTCTCTTCTTTTTTTTGAGAGATAGGACCCTATCATATGCAATGTTCATGATATGCATCCTATAATACTATTTCAATTAATTTTTCAAAAGGATTAACCAATGTGCTTTTACTTCTGATGAGCTTCTGACTTTATGTGTTTTCGTTGACAGAATAGGTTGTACCGATTTTGCCGTCTCAATTTTTTTCATGACCGAAGAATGATTGTGTTAATTGTTGAGCGACTTGCCATGTTAGTGCGCCCCTCCCTTTCCTTGGGGATGTCGATCCTCCTATTGATTACTATCTCCACATTTCCCTACTAATTACTAGAATGTTGTAGTGGTAAGGGTCAAGAGAAAAGAAGGAAGAGGATATTTAATTCAAAGGCTTGTGTTTTAGAATTGTTTTATTTTGACAAAAATGGTTTTTGTAAGCACGACTAGCCAAGGTTGGTTAGAGTGTTTAGGCTAGTTTAAACAACGTTTTGTTTATGGAGTGACGTCTTATTCTATGGCGCTTGCTATGACTGATTGACTTCCCTAGTCTGCCCTTTGGGTTTTCAGCTTAGGATGTTGTGTTTTGTTTTGTCCTAACTTTTGTCTAGGTTTCTTTTTTCTTGCTTTGGAAACCTAGCGGACTTTATTTTGTAACCCTGATTTTTGCCTAGGCTACCCTTTATGGTTGTTCGGGTGTCCTAACGAGTTGACCCTATCTTTTGCGTAGCCCCCTTAGTGGGTTTCCTACCGGGTACTTTGCCCTTTCTTTTTGGCCTTTAGCTTTTATGGGCTTCTTTTGATTTTTGTTTTCTTTTTTCACAACATTGGCGAAAACCAACTTTATTTATGATGAGGTAAAACTTTATTTTGTGTTTCTAGTCAATCAGTGGTGATGAGTGGTTTGGTTATTTTAGTCAATGGCGCATTTTGATTACTTTGACGCACTTTTGAAAACGTTTGCTTAAACATGGTTATTAATGAGGTTTAGATATTGTAGACCCCTAATTTTGCCCAGCCTCAAAATAAAGACTAAAAGACCTCCTTTTTGAAGATGGGTGAAGCCTAAAGAGCCACTAGGAGAGACTATTAGGCCCCATACTAGGATAGGAGGGATTTTTGGCACAAAAATAAGAATTTTTGCCTTTTGGGGTCGAGACCTCCTTCTCGAATCCGAGACCGCCGTCTCACCTTGCGCAAGTGGCGAGACCGCCGTCTCGCCACCTGCGAATGTTGAGACCGCCGTCTCGTTTGACAAGACCGTCGTCTCGCCACCTGCGAATGTCGAGACCGCCGTCTCGCCATTCCTGCAAGGCGAGACCGCCGTCTCGACTGTCGAGACCGCCGTCTCGACCTTGTCAGATGAGACCACCATCTCGACCTGACAGGCGCGAATTCCTATAAATAGGGGCTCCATTCCCTTCATTCCACACACCTCTCTCATTCTCTCTCTAATCACATCACTAGTTTCTCTCTCTAGAATCTCTCCGACGCATTTCCGGAGCTTCTGAGTGTCTTTAGAGTTCTTTTAGAGCGTTTCGAGAGTTTTCAGATGCAGTGTAGAGTGAAGGGCTGCCGCAAAGCACCCTATTTACAAAAATTAATAGAAAGCTAGCTTTGGAGGTTCTTACTTTCTCTCTATCTTTTACCGCATTATTTAAATTACGCAATAGACATTAGGGCCATGTAGTCATAGTCTTTAAATTCCGCAAAATAAAAGGGCAAAAACGTATTTTTCCGGTTTATTTATTAATAGAATAGTTGGCCTATCATAGGGAACCCGAAAGGGGCGTCATAAAGGAACTAATACTTCCTTTACGCGTAACTAACTCCCTTACCCAACTCTGGTTCTAACGACCAAAGTTGGTTTTTCGAAAACCAACGCCTTTTAAACTCCTTTTTCGATGTTTCCGGTAAAAAATCGGTGGCGACTCCAGAGAACCCTCAAAAACTAGCTCTTGGATTAGCCCAGTTATCGGACAATCCAAGAGCACCCTTTCGAAAACCTCGCCCTCAGGTTCAGCCCGGTTATCGGACAACGTAAAGGCGTTGTAACCACCAATAAAAAAAACACGAAAATCAAGAGAGTCGAAACCATCATGTTGCTCCGACCGCCCTCGTTTTGACAGCGGCGACAGATGGCGACTCCGCTGGGGAAGCCTAGAGAGTTTATCCCATTTAGTGATGAGCCGGCTTAAAAATAAATAAACCAAGAAAATAACGCTTTTGCCCTACCTTGTATTATAACATGTTTTATTGTTTGGCTTTAATAACTATTGCTTGTTTATACTTACGCAATTATTTGAAATACAAACTGTACACAAACCCTTGCACACTACAGTTCCCTCTATACCCGGGGGCAAGTGAGAAATCCATAGGGAGTGGGTGGCAAGTACGGTTCGCTGTAGTGATGGCCTTGTGCCCACCGGTGTGATCGGAAACCACCACTCAAGGTGATAACCTTCCTCTTTTGGCACAAAGACTGACTATGGCCTTAGTGCTAAGCATGGTCGGAAGGCTAGAGAGTGGGGACCCTATAATGGGGGCACCTTGGGGGCCTTAGCCTTGGTGAGGACAGTTAGAACCTACCTTCGCCAAATCACTTTTCTGCAGGAAAACCCTACCTCGTGCTTAAAAATGAATTCTCGCTTGTTCGTGGATGATCGAATTGTGTGTGCATATGTTTGTTGCATTTGTCTGTTGCATAACATAACCAAACAATAGAAAAAAATATATTTGTACAATAAACACCCTTATCTCGGACAGTCTGCCTTTTAGCTAGCCTGGTTTCAGGTTCTTTGCAAGCTAAGTAGCCACGCAGTTCCGACAGAAGAGATAAGGGACGTTAAATAACTTTTCGCATAAAGCCACATTTTATCTCGGACAGTCTGCCTTTTAGCTAGCCTGATTCAGGTTCTTTGTAAGCTAAGTAGCCACGCAGTTCCGACAGAAGAGATAAAAGGCTATAAAATAAACAAATAAATAAAAATAAAATACTAAATAAAATCTGTTTCCAAAACAATAAATGAGACCTGATTCATAAGCATCCCAAATCATTCATATAGGTAGTGTATTTTTTTTCGAAAAATAAATATCATACAAAACATGATAAACAGAAAATAAACACTCACATTCATTCAAATAAGCATCATTTTTCATAAAACATGCATTTTGATTTTAGAAAAATGGAGGGGACTAGTAGACAATTGAAGAAGGTGGATATTCCCCGATATCATACTGAGAAGTTGGAACGACTTTGCGCGGTAATGCCACCAGAGGTCCGCACCGACTTTGAAAAATCCTATGGACGGATTCTCGACCTATTGAAGATCAGTGTCGACCAAGTGTTCCTCAGGATATTAATTCATTTTTGGCACTCCAGTCTACGATGCTTTGAATTTCCGCAGTTCGATATGGTGCCTACCTTAGAGGAGTACAAAATTATGCTGAAATGGCCCAAATCAGCTGGGGTCCATATCCGCCATGGAGCGTATACTCCTGCAGCACAAGTTGCTGCCATCATTCAACTACCTTTTCGGCAGACTACCCTGATAGGAAAAGGGAATGTCCAGGGTTGGAAAGTCTCAATGTTAGAAGACCACCTGTCCAACTTGGCAGAAAGGATAGAGTGGGTCGCTTTCAACAAAACCCTGGCTTTAATCATTTTTGGAACTATCCTGTTTTCCTTCCACCTCGACACAGTGGATCAAGCCGTCATGGACGCCTTCTTCGCCTGGGACGTGAACTCGAAGAGTCCCTTGCCCGCCATTCTTGCCGACACCTTGCTCTCGGTGGAATTCTGCCGCCAGAAGCAAGGAAAAACACTTCGCTGCTGCTCTTCACTGTTATTTGTGTGGAGCGCTACGCATCTTTACGCCTCCAATCACATGGGGATATTCCCCGATCCTTTGAGGAGCTTCTCCAAAATCCCTCTCCAGCGACACTTAACTTCAGAATGGAGGGACGAGTTGGAACAGAAGGACGCCAACATCTTATCTTGGGTCTGCCATTGGTTCCGACCTGGCCCAGTTCTCATCAGATGTAGAGACTACCCGAACGTACCCTTGATAGGACTCAGGGGTTGCATAGCCTACTCACCTAGAGTAGCTATGAGACAGCTCATGAGGACTCAAACTACCATCTCTCGGGGGGAACTCAGAGGACTGTGTTTCTTCGGAGACCCATGCACAATCGCCAACTCACTAGCTGTGAGAAGAGCATGGGAGAGGCCAGTCTATATGGGAGATAGAGAGCTAGGAAAAGCTCGAGTGACTGTCTCCAGTGACTACGAGGTGTGGAGACAAAGAAGAGGGATGTCTCAACCATCCACCACACTCATTACAAGCGCTAATAGTGAAGAGTTGCAGGCTCAAGTCGATGCCTTGACCCAGAGGATAGAAATCATGGGAGCCCAGATGAGGGCCCTTGAGGAAAGAGAGCAAGAATCTATCCTCACCATAGATGGTCTGCAAAGGCAGTGCAAGAAAAAGGATCATGAAATAGAGCGCCTCAAGGATCAGTGTGCTGACTCTAACGAGCAAGCTATCCGAGCATCCAAAACTGCCAGAACCAGCTCGGATAGTCAAATTCAAGAGATAACTGCCAAGTCTGCACACCTTGAGGCCGAATCAGCAAAACAGGCTCAGACGATCAAGGAGTTGTTGCAAGAACTCACCAAGACTCGGTCAGACATACGCCAAGAGCGAGAGGCCAACCGGAGACTCAACAAAAGTCTCGCTGAGCTACACTGCAAAGAAAGAGACGGGCTAGCTCAGTATGGCCAGGTACTACAAGAGAAAGACCGAGCCGTCGCAAAACTCGATGAACTGCAAGCCTTGGTCGTCCATCAAGAAGCAAAGATCAAAGAGGCTCAAAAGTATAGTGAAGATATGAGCCAGGCGGTCCAAAAGCAAAGCGAAGCACTTGCTCGTCACGTCCGGGAAGCTGAAAGGGAATTACATAGAGATCAAGACCCGCCTATGGGTTTCTTTAGGCTTTTCCGTTTTTGCCAAAAGTTTCTTCGTAGTATGGAGTAGGGGAATGTACACGTTCTAAATGGATAAATGAAATCCTCTTTTATTCTACAATTGTCTACTTGCATGCATAACATTCATTTGCATATTTAATTTCCCCTCCTTCACGCTTAATAAATAAGATAATAAAAAGGAAGGATTAAACTGACACGTCTTCCAAATCAGAAGAATGGAGAGAAAGCCACTCCTAATAAAGCTTACCCCAACGGTTGACTCACCGCAAGAGGAAAATAAGCCTCGACCGTTGGTCCTCAAGAACAAAGAAGAGGGGGCAAGGACACCAGTGCGATTATTTATGCCACATCCTTTCCCCTACGAATCAAATAAAGCTGTACCGTGGAGATATGGAGAATCTTCACCAATAAAAGAAGAAATAACAAATATAGTCGGCATTGGGGGCATGACTAGAAGTGGAAGAGTCTACTACCCCAAGGACTCGCAAGAAGAGGTCCTCAAAAATAAAGGAAAAAATAAAAGGACCGAAGAAGAAAAAGAAAATAAGGAATCCAAGGAGGAGACAGAGGAATTACTCCAGTTTATAAGGCAAAATGAGTATTCCATTATAGACCAGCTCAATCGCACACCTGCAAAGATAATGTTGTTATCCCTAATAATGAGATCGGAACCGCACAGAAACGCCCTGCTGAAGGTCTTAAGTGACGCGCATGTACCTCATACCATATCCCAAGAAAAAGTTGAGAGGATCGTCGGTCACATCACGGCAAGCGATCACCTCACCTTCACAGAGGAAGAACTCCCCCTTGAGAGGTCAAACCATAACAAGTGTCGCCGCCGTCCGTTCCAACGTCCTGGGGACGTCTCGAACGTTTATGCGAGCAGTCGCGAAAAGATGGTTGAGACTCGTGTTCTTTGTTAAAATTGTGTTCATTGCTTCCGAGGTGCTCAACACTGAACTATCCTCTAATAGAAGCAAGGTTTTCGAAAAGGGGTTCTTTTGGAGTCGCCACCAATGTTTTGACCAGAAACATTGGAAAAGGAAAAAAGGCGTTGATTTTATTAAAAACCAACTTGGCCATTATAACCAGAGTTGGGTAAGGGAGTTAGTTACGTGTGGGGAAGGTGTTAGCACCCCACAATGCCTCTTTCGGGTTCCCTATGACGGATTTATTCATTAAGTCAAGATTATGAGAAATTACGCATTTACCCTTATTTTATTCGTACAGTTATTTAGATATGATTATCTACATGATGTATCTACATTGCATACAAAAAACAATAAATAAAGCAGTAAAGAAGAAGAGAATTGAGAAAAACCTCCGTAGCAAGCTTTGTATTATGATTCTTGTACAAAGAGGACGCGTTTCGGCAGTCCTTCGCTCTACACTTGTTCTCTCCTCTCGATTACAGACTCGACTCGACTCGACTAAATTTTCTAGAAGAATCGAATGCCGGAATACAAATTCCTTAACTGATTGTTACCTAAAAAAGGCAATCACAAAGATCATTCGAGAGAGGGAGAGAAGAAGACAAGTCTCTGAGTTGTCTGGTGTGTGGAATGAGACAAATGAGGCTCCTATTTATAGCATTTTTCGCCCTGGAAGTTTGGGACGGCCGTTTGGGTTGGGACGGCCGTCCCAAATGTGTTTTCTGCGTTGTGCCAATCTGGGACGGCCAGTCTGGGTTGGGATGGCCGTCCCAAACGCAGTTTTCTTCACGTTGGGACCCCCTGGGGTTTGGGACGGCCGTCCCACATTTGGGACGCGCGTCCCAACTGCTTAATTGTAGTTGGGACGGCCGTCACAACCCTGGGATGGTGGTCTCGACCCGTTTTGTCCAGCCCTTGTATTTTGGGACCCCGGGAAGCTTTCCTTGCCGTTTTTGGACGTGGATTGATGCCGATATATGTCCGTTGAAGCTTTATCTTCATGAAGGAAGTCTTCTTGGCCTTCACTAAAATGTTGGGCGAGCTTTATCTCTGTATAGGAAGTCTCTTTTGCGTTTATCGTGCATACGAGCGAACTCCATGTTGTTGCAGGAGGTTTCCTCGGTTTTGCTGGGGAAGCCGGATGAACTCCATCTTCGGGTGAAGTTCCTCTAGCTTTTATTTTGAGAGGCCGGGCAAAATTAGGGGTCTGAAAGAATTAATGGTTGAGTTCAAGAGGGGGGGGGGGTGAATTGAACTTTAAAACTTTTTCGCAAAACTTACTTTCTTTTGGAAGAATGAGTTATCTTTATTCAATCTTTGCAAAGGTAACTCGGTTTAAACACAGCACAATTAAAGACAGAAAATAAAAGAGATGAAAGAAGAATATTAACACACAAATTTATACTGGTTCACTCTAATCCAGAGCTACATCCAGTTCTTGACAAACCAGTCAAGTTCCACTAATACCAAGTGAAAATTACAACCAGTAGATACTCACCAATCTACCCCAAGAACTATCTTGCAAAACCCACAAGACAGAATCTTGAAAACCACCCAAGTAACCAAATCCAAGTCATCGTACCAAGTACAGATTACAATCCAACCTGCACAATCAAACTTTTACAAAAGAATATGAAAAGAAAAAACCTGGACTTGAAGTTCTAATTGTCCAGAACAAATTCTAACAAGCACTTTCTCTCTTTGATTGACCACAATTTTGATCACAAGACCTTATGATATGAAAAGATTCTTGAATGCAGAGAAAGTCACGTATGAAAGATTCACAGATTGATTTCACAAGTTTTCTCAAGTAGTGTATTGTATTGTGTATTTCAAAAGATAGATCAAATCAGTATATATAGAGTAAATCATAGAATCAGATCGATTCAACTGTCAAAAACCGTTTCGTAGAGTCAAAAGATCGATTAGATTGAAGTAAAACAGTTTAGAAGAGACTCGATCGATTAGAACTGAAGTATGATCGATCAGATCGAAGTTATGATCGATTAGAACCGAAGTATGATCGATCAGACCGAAGTTATGATCGATTAAAATGAAACTATGATCGATCGAATATTATTTCAATCGATTAAAATATCGATTCAATCGATTGATTTCATTTAAAGCTCCATTTAATCGATTAAGATATCGATTCAATCGATTGATTTCATTTAAAGCTCCATTCAATCGATTAAAACATCGATTCAATCGATTAATTTCATTTAAAGCTCCATTTAATCGATTGATTCGAGTTTTTAATGGATTGAAACAACTTAATGAAAATGACAGATTCTTCCGTTTCAATCGATTGAAAGTCATTTCAACAGATTGAAATCCCGCAAACACTTAGTTAAAAAAAATAGTCTCTCTCGTTTTAATAGATTGAGAAATATTTCAACAGATTGATTTTCTAAAAAACTCTTTGATCGAAAAAGGTCTTTCTGTTTCAACAGATTTAAAAATATTTCAACAGATTGAAAATGCGAAACTTGATATTGAAAATTCATTGAGTTATTTTAACTTGTTGATTCCGTGAATCAATCAATTGAAAAAACAATTATGTATGATCACTTATTCTTTTAAGTAATTTTAACAGATTGAAAATCCTTTTCAACAGATTGAAAAACTTAGTTTGATCTTTTAATACTTAGATGTTAGTTTTTCATGCGTAAAAATGATTTTCAATGGGATGCAACATTATAAGGTGCTTATCACAAAATATATTGTCCTATCAAGAGATTAAGTGCTTAAACTAAAAAACCTAATCATCTACACACCCACAACCTAAGCTATATCTATGTCTTCATCAAAAAACCAAGTGCTTGTCTTCATCAAATCCACCAAGTGCTTCAATCTCCCCCTATTTGATGGAGACAAATAACCACCGCACCCGCATAAAAAATAATAACGGACTCGTAGACATATATTTTGTGGTGTGTGTGTAGTGACAGCTTTAAGCACCGCAAAATACTTCTCCCCTATTTGATCGCATCAAATAGAATGTTTTAGTTACAGTCCAATGGGGCCACGTGGATACCCCGAATATAAAACAGAACATTAAAAACTAAGAAAAGAAAACAGAATAACAGAAACATAGAAAATCTTCATTCGTCCCCGGGGCCTTGGTTGAATTGCAGTTCCAAAATCCTGTTGTAAATGTCTTCTAGTTGATTATCAATATGCTGGAACCTTGCAATGAAATTTTCATCCAAATAATGCTGCCGAGCCCTCGTAGCAGCAGTCATCTCCATATGCCTCCTTTGGTCGGCTATGCGCTCGCTCATTTGATGTAACATTGTTCTTTCGAACCGAGACAGAGGCGTGCCACGGTCAAGCGGTGGATTGTATGGAATCATCTCCATTGGGTTTACTTCTTCTTCCATTGGATCAGAAGGACGTGCTGCAGAAGTTCTAGGAATATCAGTGTTGATTCCTTCCTCTTGCTCTTCTTCTTCACTTTCTTCACTTCTCCCAAGCATCTTCTTTCGAGATCCATTCACCATCAACTTTAATAAATCCCATTTTGTGAAGCACAGAGTTATTTATTTCATTTGTTGAACTGGACGGTTTCAACAAGTTCTCCTTCAACATCGACACCAAAATGTGTTAAAAATTTAGAAATCGAATAGCATAGGGATACCTGAAGTCACTAAGTCTCTTGGCTTTGATCATGTGATCCTTGATGACAAAGACCCAGCTTCACACGTATTCCGTGATGAATGCAAGACATCGAACTAAATCTCCTTCATTTAGCACCGCATGATTGCTCCCCCGGGTGTAAGCCGCCAGGAAACGATGAAAGCGAGAATCCTTTCTTCCAGCTTCAACTTCCCAGTGTTGAATGAACTTACGTAATCATGCCTATTCTTCAAGCAAGAGCGGAAATACCGAACTTTATTAAATTCTTCAACATCCGAAGTACACCCTTTGGTGACTTTCACACCTACATCTTTTATTCCAAGCAACTTCCTTCCGGACATTAGGTGTTATCTCAATGTCTACTCCTTTTACTTGAGTTATTAGAGTGGAACCTTCAAAGGACAAGTTAGTGAAAAAGACTTTAATTAAGTCGTGGTAAATCCTACCATTTAACTCCGTAAACTTCGAAGCTTTTGGTGTTGCAGTAGTTTTCGAATGCCACCGAATCCTTCGAGCATCAAACCAGGAGAACTTTAACATCTTTGGAATGTTGACTTGCTTCCTCGCTCAATTCATGGATAAACAAATCCATTTTCTCTTGGTCCCCATTGAACCAAGTTTCAATCCTTCCTCCAACATTCTCGTTCTTGCCTTGCAGTAGAGGACTCGCCTCTGCTGGACTTCTTCCTACCAGACTTTGTGCGCTTGAACATATTTGATTTTTGGAATGAGCGAACGTAGAAGAACCGAGAAAAGAGAAGCTCAAAGAAGAAAATAATACTATAGGAATGAGAATACACAATCTTTTTCAGCTTCAAGGTTTTTGTCTTTACTATATTATCGCTATCGCAGTTGATGATAAAGGTGGAGAGAGAAGAAATTGCTACTGTACAACTTAATTACCTTCTCGCAGATATCCAATCAGTATCAATTAGCTTTTATTGGATATCTTGGATATTGAAGAGAGTAGTTGAAGTTTATCTTGTTGTAAATGCTTTCAGCTTTACTCTCGTAAATTGGTTAGAGACAAAGTACATACAACTAGCCCTAGAAGAAAAATAATCAATTGATATTTCGTGAAACCAACTGATTTTGTAATCGTAGATACTTATAAGTGAAATACACCGATTGAATCAAAAATTAAATCGATTATTTTGTAAAAGAAAATTATTCAGAGTACCATTAGTGAATTCAATCGATTGAATCGAAGATTTAATCGATTGATTTATAAAAGAAGGTGTGCAGAGCTACAAGATTAATGAAATAAATCGATTAAAAGTTTATCTAATCGATTGAACTAATAACATATCAATACCAAAGAGTAAGAATCGGAAATCAACAGATTATTTCGCAATTTCAATCGATTGAAACAAATAATATTCAGTTATTCATGCAATTATTAATCGATTGAACTTGTTATCAACCTCGTTAAAAAAATATACACTTACCGTAAAGAATCAGCTTATGCAATACTAGATATATCTAGAATTCCTAATTCAGTCCTAAGTATATTAAGTCTGTCTCTAGGAAGTGGTTTAGTGAATAAATCAGCCTAACTGTTTTTCAGATTCAACGAATAATATCTCACAATCACCCCTAGATACGTGTTCTCTAATAAAGTGATGTCTAATTTCAATATGCTTAGTTCTAGAGTGTTGAATAGGATTTTTAGTTAAGTTTATTGCACTAGTATTGTCACAAACCAGAGGTACCTTGTTTAGAGTTACTCCATAATCTGTTAGTTGTTGCTTGAGATAGATGCTTTGAGCACAACAGCTCCTACCTGCAATGTATTCAGCCTTCGTAGTTGACGAGGCAACACACGCTTGCTTTTTGTCGTTCCACGATATAAGACTCGCTCCCGCAGAATGACAAGTACCAGAGGTACTTTTTCTCGTCCAATCTACATCCCGCAAAGTCGAATCGAAAATCCAACAAGTTTAAGGGATGCACCATCAGGATACCATAGTCCAACATTAACTGCTCCTTGAGGTATTTCGAATCCTTTTGGCAGACGGTAAGATGAGATTCCTTTGGATTTGCCTCGAAATCTTGCACAAAGACACACACTAAATATAATGTCGTGTCTACTAGCAGCTAGATACAGTAGTGAACCAATCAAACCTCTATATTTAGTTTGATCAATAGGTTTTCCTTTTTCATCTAAGTCTAGACAACAGTTAGTAGACATGGGTGTAGAGGACACCTTGCAGTTTTGCATATCAAATTTCTTTAACAATTCATTGCAGTATTTAGATTGACTAAGAAAAATGCCATTTCTTAATTGTTTAACCTGGAGACCAAGGAAGAAATTCAATTCTCCCATCATGGACATTTCAAATTCACTTTGCATTTCTTTTACAAACTTATTACACATGACATTATTAGTGGAACCGAAAATGATATCATCCACATACACCTGCACCAGAATAA
The DNA here is from genome assembly GCA_963425845.1 of Sphenostylis stenocarpa. Classification (NCBI taxonomy): domain Eukaryota; kingdom Viridiplantae; phylum Streptophyta; class Magnoliopsida; order Fabales; family Fabaceae; genus Sphenostylis; species Sphenostylis stenocarpa. The sequence goes on from OY731404.1 coordinate 38,782,200, forward strand.
TGTCAGTCCAGCATTTCTTAATGAATAGAGTTTTATCAACCTCACCTCGCTTGTACCCTTGATCAATTAGGAAGTTACTTAACCTCTCATACCATTGTCTAGGTGCTTGCTTTAAACCATAAAGGGCCTTTTTCAATTTGTAGACATGGTCAGGATGCTTGTGATCTTCAAACCCAGGAGGTTGAGAAACATATACTTCTTCATTGATGAGTCCATTCGGAAAGGCACTCTTTACATCCATCTCGTAGTAATCTGAAACCACTTAAGCAGGCATAAGCTAATAACAATCTAACAACTTCAAGTCTAGCTACAGGTGCAAAGGTTTCATCAAAATCAATACCCTCTTGTTGGTTATACCTTTTGGCTACCAATCTAGCTTTATTTCTAGTAATAATGCCGTGTTCATCTAGCTTGTTTTTGAATACCCACTTAGTACCAATTACATTGATATCTTTGATTTTAGGAACTAATTCCCACACTTTATTTCTTTCAAATTGATTAAGCTCATCATGCATGGCACTAACCCAAGTATTCATCATTTAATGCTTCTTTAACTGTCTTAGGCTCTATTTGTGAAATGAATGCCATATGATTACAGAATTGGTTAAGAGAATGTCTAGTAGATACTCCCTTATTAATTTGCCCGATGACATTGTCTAGAGAGAGATCTCTTGGGACAACCCACTCTTTAGGAAGCTCTTCCAGAATATCTTCTTCCCGTTCTTCAGTAATTGTTGGTGAATCAGCTTTTGCAGGGTCCATCGATGGATCATCTTCTTCAACAAGTACGTCGATCCGTGTTATCGGCATGTTTCAACCGATAAGAATTATCAGCTTAAATCTTCTTCATCTCGCAGTACCTATTGTTCTATTCTGCACCACTAGAGGAGACTCATTAAACACAATATGTACTCGATTCTTCAACTGATTTCAATCTTAAATTGTAAACTCTATATGCATGGCCGAATTTCATTTGGATGTTTTGAAAATGATTTTCAGTAACAAACCGATTAAACAAATTATTTTACTAATTTGGTCTTTAATATTCGTTTTGAAAATGCAATAGTAAAATGATCGAATAATACTTGAAAGAATCGATTGTTTCGTATTGGAAGAGATCTAGAAGATGATACCAGAATTTAAATTGATTAAAATGAAAATGAGTCGATTAAATTTGATACCTTAGTGATTTTAGTTGATATAAATTCATTCTAATCGATTAAAACAGACTAAAACTCAAATCATGAGAACATTTTAATCGATTGATTCGCATTTCAATCGATTAAAACTGTACTGACAGCATTTACTAATATCTTCCGTAAGTTATTTTAATCGATTAATACCTGGTTTATATCAATTAAAACAATCAGTTTAGACAAACACAACCTGATTCGTAGCTCTGAACTTCAAGGGATTCCCAGACTTTGTTCCTGCAAAACAAGTTAAGAATTTTTCTGGTACCCTTACGTATTTTGGGTCCTTAGGAGTCAAATTTTCTGTTTAACATGTTTTGGAACCCATTTCTTCCTACCTTGCGGCACAAAATATTTTCTAGCATGACAAAATTTGATAGTATGTCCTTTCTTCATGCAGTAATGACAAGATGAGAAAGGGGATGTATTTGTTTTTCTAAATGAAAAGAAGTTCAAATACTTTTTAGTTTTTACTCCAATCTTAGGTTTGTACCCGATTCCAGAATGTTCAAACACACAGTTTTGAGACCCAAGAAGTGCATCTAAATTCTCTTTACCTTGAGTAAACTTAGACAAAGTTTTAATCAAGTAATCAACCTTATCTTGCAGAATAATACACTTTTCACACTTCTTATTAGCAGCAACATTATTCGCAGATGCATAGATTATATCTAGATGTTCTAAATCTGTTTTGCTTTCTAATAGTTCATTTTCCAGAACTTTAACTCTATTTTCTAACCAGTTATTTAAACCTTTCAACCGATTATTTGTATGAGATAAATTTCTGGCTTCACTATGCATTTCATTGAAAGCATTTAGTAATGTGCTATAATTCATTTCATTCTCTCGTAGGAGTTGAACTTACATGTGATGAAGAGGATTCACGACCGACCATCAAACACAGGTTCACCTCCTCACTTTCGGATTCGTAGCTGGAAGATGAATCATTGTCTTGCCAGGCTATATAAGCCTTTTTCCCTTTGTATCTTGATTCTTTCTTGTTCTTATTCTTGGTCTTTTCCGGACAATCACTCTTTATGTGACCCTGTTTACCACAAGACTAACAAGTAATATTATTTTGAACAGATTCAGTCTTTTTATCATTGTACCTTTTTACTTGGCCAATTCTCGTTCTTTCTTCTAAGAAATTTTCCAAATTTCTTAACCAATAAAGTCAGTTCTCTCGATTCATCTTCTTCAGATCCACTGTTTTCTTCAATTGTCTTGAGAACAATATTTCTATTTTTCTTTTCTGCATTCTCTTGTTCTTTGAACCGATTGATTTCCAACTCATGTTCCCTCAACTTACCAAAAAGTGAAGCGGTAGTCATTTCGACCAAGTCTCTTGATTCGGATATAGCTGTCACCTTTTGTTGCCATGTTCTGTCCAAACACTTTAAGATTTTGATGTTCAACTCTTCTTTGTCAAAAGTCTTTCCTAACCCAATTAGATGATTGACTATGTGCGTGAACCTTTCTCGCACATCCGCAATTGTTTCTCCTTGCTGCATTTTAAACAATTCATAATCCCTCGATTAACTCATGCTTTCTTGCCCTTTTCACATCAGATGTTCCTTCATGTGTAACCTCTAAAATTTCCCACATCTCTTTGGCGGAGGCACACTCGAGACACCCTGAAAAACTCATCAAGATTTAAAGCAGAGGTAATAATATTTTTGCAGTATAATCATATTGGACTCTCCTATTTTCTACATCAGCTTAATTCAGCCCAATCTTTTTCGACTACTTTACCATCTACAGTATGAGTTGGTTTGTAAGGACCATTAACAATTGTTTCCCAAATGCCTCTATCAAGAGATTCAATAAAGATTTTCATTCTAACCTTCCGGAAAGAATAATTCACACCAGTAAAAAGTGGAGGCCTGTTTATGGAGGCTCCTTCTAAAAAAATCATCTTTCCCTCGACCATTGGACCGATTCCTTGAGTAACTTACAAGAACCAGCTCCGGTACCAATTGAAAGAATTAATGGTTGAGTTCAAGAGGGGGTGAATTGAACTTTAAAACTTTTTCGCAAAACTTACTTTCTTTTGGAAGAATGAGTTATCTTTATTCAATCTTTGCAAAGGTAACTCTGGTTTAAACACAAGCACAATTAAAGACAAGAAAATAAAAGAGATGAAAGAAGAATATTAACACACAAATTTATACCTGGTTCACTCTAATCCAGAGCTACATCCAGTTCTTGACAAACCAGTCAAGTTCCACTAATACCAAGTGAAAATTACAACCAGTAGATACTCACCAATCTACCCCAAGAACTATCTTGCAAAACCCACAAGACAGAATCTTGAAAACCACCCAGTAACCAAATCCAGTTACTGTACCAAGTACAGATTACAATCCAACCTGCACAATCAAACTTTTACAAAAGAATATGAAAAGAAAAAACCTGGACTTGAAGTTCTAATTGTCCAGAACAAATTCTAACAGCACTTTCTCTCTTTGATTGACCACAATTTTGATCACAGCACCTTATGATATGAAAAGATTCTTGAATGCAGAGAAAGTCACGTATGAAAGATTCACAGATTGATTTCACAAGTTTTCTCAAGTAGTGTATTGTATTGTGTATTTCAAAAGATAGATCAAATCTGTATATATAGAGTAAATCATAGAATCAGACTGATTCAACTGTCAAAAACTGTTTCAGAGAGTCAAAAGATCGATTAGATTGAAGTAAAACAGTTTAGAAGAGACTCTGATCGATTAGAACTGAAGTATGATCGATCAGATCGAGTTATGATCGATTAGAACTGAAGTATGATCGATCAGACCGAGTTATGATCGATTAAAATGAAACTATGATCGATCAGAATATTATTTCAATCGATTAAAATATCGATTCAATCGATTGATTTCATTTAAAGCTCCATTTAATCGATTAAGATATCGATTCAATCGATTGATTTCATTTAAAGCTCCATTCAATCGATTAAAACATCGATTCAATCGATTAATTTCATTTAAAGCTCCATTTAATCGATTGATTCGAGTTTTTAATGGATTGAAACAACTTAATGAAAATGACAGCTCTTCTGTTTCAATCGATTGAAAGTCATTTCAACAGATTGAAATCCTGCAAACACTTAGTTAAAAAAAAAATAGTCTCTCTGTTTTAATAGATTGAGAAATATTTCAACAGATTGATTTTCTAAAAAACTCTTAGACTGAAAAAGGTCTTTCTGTTTCAACAGATTTAAAAATATTTCAACAGATTGAAAATGCGAAACTTGATATTGAAAATTCATTGAGTTATTTTAACTTGTTGATTCCGTGAATCAATCAATTGAAAAAATGATTATGTATGATCACTTATTCTTTTAAGTAATTTTAACAGATTGAAAATCCTTTTCAACAGATTGAAAAACTTAGTTTGATCTTTTAATACTTAGATGTTAGTTTTTCATGCAGAAAAATGATTTTCAATGGGATGCAACATTATAAGGTGCTTATCACAAAATATATTGTCCTATCAAGAGATTAAGTGCTTAAAATAAAAAACCTAATCATCTACACACCCACAACCTAAGCTATATCTATGTCTTCATCAAAAAACCAAGTGCTTGTCTTCATCAAATCCACCAAGTGCTTCAGGGTCTACAGCTGCCCCCCCTTCACCTGCCTAACTAATTTGTTGGTGTTAGTATGCCGACAAAATTAGTTGGTAGGGGAAGGAGTTAACCCTTTTGCCCGGCTATCCTTCGGATGCTGCTCCTTGTTGATCTTTCGGATGATAAATATTTTGATAGGTACTAACCCCTATCTAGTTTGAGCCTTCTTTTGTAAAGCTCTTGGTGAGTACTTACCCTCACCCGGTATAAGTCTGTATTTTGCTGGACTCTTGTGGGTACCTACCCCCACTAGGTATAAACCTTGTTTTTCAAGGCTTTGATGAGCACTTACCCTCACCTGGTATGAGTTCGCATTTTGCAGAACTCTTGTGGGTACTTACTTCCGAGGTGGTCAACACCGGACTATCCTCTAATAGAAGCAAGTCTTTGCACCCGTTTTTAGTAATGCTTCAGGTGAGTATTTTTTACTCCACCTAATGCATTCTGCTAAGTTTTGATGAGTACCTACCCTCATCCAGGTATAAACCTTATTTTATAAGGCTTTGGTGGGTTTATTCTTCCACTGGTACGAATCCGCATCTTGACGATTCTAGTGGTTTTTACACCCCCACTCGGGTACGAACCTATATCTTGGTAAGGCTCTAGTGGTTTTTACACCCCACTGGGTGCGAACCTATATCTTGGTATGGTTCTAGTGGAATTTTTTCACCCCCACCGGATGTGAACCTGAATCTTGCTAAGGTTCTAGTGTATTTTTTCACCCCACCGGATGTGAACCTATATCTTGGTATGGTTCTAGTGGAATTTTTTCACCCCCACCGGATGTGAACCTGAATCTTGCTAAGGTTCTAGTGTATTTTTTCACCCCACCGGGTGTGAACCTATATCTTGGTATGGTTCTAGTGGAATTTTTTCACCCCCACCGGATGTGAACCTCGAATCTTGCTAAGGTTCTAGTGTATTTTTTTCACCCCACCGGGTGTGAACCTATATCTTGGTATGGTTCTAGTGGAATTTTTTCACCCCCACCGGATGTGAACCTGAATCTTGCTAAGGTTCTAGTGTATTTTTTTCACCCCACCGGGTGTGAACCTATATCTTGGTATGGTTCTAGTGAAATTTTTTCACCCCCACCGGATGTGAACCTGAATCTTGCTAAGGTTCTAGTGTATTTTTTCACCCCACCGGGTGTGAACCTGAATCTTGCTAAGGTTCTAGTGTATTTTTTCACCCCACCGGGTGTGAACCTATATCTTGGTATGGTTCTAGTGGAATTTTTTCACCCCACCTGGATGTGAACTCGAATCTTGCTAAGGTTCTAGTGTATTTTTTCACCCCACCGGGTGTGAACCCGAATCTTGCTAAGGTTCTAGTGTATTTTTTCACCCCACCGGGTGTGAACCTGGATCTTGCTAAGGTTCTATTGTCGGCGGCTTACTGTTTTTTATCATGTGCCTCTGGGGAGTAATTGATTTTGACTTTTTTAGTTTAGTCATCTGGCTTCTGCCGGGGATTCTTTGTTGGTTGCCTCTTGTTTAGGCAGGAATCCTCTGGTAATTGTGAATTCTCTTATTGATTCTGCCTCTTGATTAGGCGAAGATCCACTTGGGGATTTTGTTGTGCCTCTTGATTAGGCGAAGATCCACTTGGGGATTTTGTTGTGCCTCTTGATTAGGCGGGAATCCACTGGGGATTTTGTTGATTTTTGATTGTGCCTCTTAATTAGGCGGGTGCTTCAATAGTGGTGAAGACTTATGTTTTGGATTGCCTCTTGTATAGGTTGATTTCCCGTTTCTTGGGGATATTGGCTTTCTGCTTGCCTATTGGAAGTGAAGACTTTGCTTTTCACTGGGAATATTTGTATTTGGGAATTTATATGCGATTCCCTGAGGTTATAAACTTGTAGTTTTGCCTTCATTTGGTAGGCTCGCTAGGGATTTTCTTGTTTGATGATCCATTGGGGAATATTTTTGAATTGCCCCCTAGGGAGAAATGGAGTTTTGACTCCTTATTGGCTGTTGTTGGTTGAGCTGGCTTTTGCCTAAAACTCTTATTTTGATGGGGAAATGGTTTCTACCCTTTTCTCGCAATTCTTCTTTTAGCGATTTTAGTTTTTTGTGTATGTGCTCTTTTTATGCACATTGGCTCCTTTCTTTTTTGAATGAAGAGATATATTTTTGTGATCCCCGGGGAATTTTCCTTCACTTCTTGGGGATCCAACTTTGATGATGGGGTCTCGAGCTCCCGAATTTTTTGAGAAGCTTCTTTATTGAGTGAGGATATTTTCTTCTTTTCCTTTTTGTGGATTCACCGAGGAGTCTCGTCGACTTCCCGGGGATCCAAATTTGATGATGGAGTCCTGGCTCCTAGCTTTGTGAAGCTCTTATTTGAGCTGGCAGATGGGAATTTTCTTGTTTTTCTCTTTTTGTAGATCGTGCTTTACTTGGAGATTTTTTATTTGGCCTTTTTTCGTTGTGGCCTCTATTTGGGGAATGAAAGTTTTTCTTTCTTTTCCTTTGGTTGCCCCTAATGATGTGGAGGATTTGATTCCGTATTTTCTTTGATGGACTCTTATGCAGTCCTTATTCTCCTTATTCTCCTTATTCTCGCTTTGGGGAAGTGACAGAGACTCTTGCATGCGTGTGCTTGATGACTCATGTGGCGATGAAGCCGAGTCGTGTGGTAATCTTTGTTTTGCCTTTGGAGTAGGCAAGGATCCTCTTGGGGATGGTCAAGCCTTTCCATTGGCTTTTCTATTTTTGATGGTGTCCTTCTTTCTTGGATGGAAGGATGCTGATTGCGGCTTTGAATGACTATGTTTGATGACTCATGTGGTGGTGTTGAGTCGTGGAGTATTTTTCTGTTTTGTTTTGCCTTTGGAGTAGGCAAGGATCCGCTTGGGGATGATCGAGCCTTTCCATCGGCCTTTTTGATGTACCCTCTTTCTATAGGGGTTTGAGGAGAATGGTTGGAGCTATGGTTTTCTTAAAGCTCTTTATTCTGCTAAAATGATTTTGATTTCACTTGTTGCGATTTTGATTTTTATTTAGAGGCTGGATTCTGGCGCCTCCTGTTTTCAATCACAAGTATGGAGACTATCCTCCTTATATGCATATTTATTATTCTTGTTTGAAGAAAATTATTTTTCTTGATTTTGACAAAGTCGTATTATGCAACTACTTTGTGTGTGAATGTCCTAAATGCAATCTATTTGTTTATTCATTTTTGATACATTTAGAAAGTAACTGGCTTTCTCCCGTTGGCTTCTCATGAATACGCCGATGGGCTCCTCTTTTTATGACCTTAATGATGGGCTCATCTTTTACTCATTTTTTGGTTTTGGCCCTATCTTTTGCCTAGACCGCCCTTTACGGGTTTTCGATCTAGCGGGCTGCCTTAATTTTTGCCTAGAATATCTTAGGGGGCTTTTGCCTTATCTTTTGCCTAGACTGTCTTTTTTTTTTGGGGTTTTCGATCTAGCAGGCTACCCTAGTTTTTACCTAAGAATATCCTAGCAGGCATTCATCATTTTCTTATTTTTATGCTTCCTCTTTTTAGATGCATGCTTGATTTTTTATTAAAAGTCTTTGCGCATATTTATGATTTATCAATAAAGAGGCATTTCCATAATATTTGGTCAAGAGAAAGGAAATGAAAGGGAATTTTATTGATGAATGAGCAAAAGTTTATTTCTTTTACAGAAGGATTTCAAAAGTATTTAGAAGAATGGGTGGTCAGGGTTGGCTATACTGTTTAGGCTTATACAGTCATGTCTATGATATCTGCCCCCTGGTTCTCCTAATTGCTTCAATTGAGATGTCTGAGCTCAGAGTGAAGACTAAGCAGACTGCTTGCTTCTGGAAGAATGTTACTTTAGCCGCCTTTTCAGTTTTCGACTAAAGTAACCATTGCTCTTAGTTTTTTTTTTTATTTACTTTTTTTTTACCTCTTCTTTTTGCCTAGGACGTATCCTAGCGAGGAATATGGACCCTATCTTTTGCCCAGGAATGTCCTTTGCGGATTTTCATTCCTGACGGGTCTTGAGCAATGTCTTCAAGCATGATACTTCTTCATCGTACCGGAGTTGATTAGGTGTCGAAGTTCTTTTCCATTCATATTGACGAGGATACGAGCCCCTTCCGAGAAAGCTCATTTGACCACAAGGGGTCCTTCATAGTTCACTGCCCATTTTCCAATTTTATTCTTCTGGACTGGAAGCAACTTATTTACCATTAAGTCCTTCTTATGGTAAATATGAGGGTTGACCTTTTTTGTAAGCCTTTTTATTTTCCTTTGATAGGCTTGTCCATGACATATCATATTCAGCTGTTTTTCTTCAATAAGGTTTAGCTGGTCATATCGGCTTTGAACCCATTTAGCTTCTGTTACGTTTACTTCCATTATCATGTGCTTTTGTCAACATGATTAGCTGTACCGATTTGCCGTCTCGGATCTTTGCTATAACCGAAGAGTAATCCTTTTGAATGTAGAGCAATTGTCATGTCAATGCCCCTCTTCCTTTCCTTTAGGGATTTCAATCCTCCTATTGATCACCATATTTCCACATTTCCCAGTCAATTACTTGAATGCTTTATGATGAAGGGTCAAGAGAATAGAAAGAAAGGGATTTATTGCAAAGGCTTGTGTTTTAGCGAGATTTTTTTTTTGAAATAATAGTTTTTGTAAGAATGGCTAGCCAAGGTGGGTCGGTGTTTAGGCTAGTTTAAACAAACGTTTTGTTTTAATGAGGTGGCATCTTTAACTGCCTATTTATGGCTGATTAGCTTTCCTAGTCTGCCATTTTGGGTTTTCAGCCTAGGATTTTGCCCTTTTATCTTTTTGTCTTGGCCTTTTGACCTTGACGGGCTTCTTTGAATAATAATTTCTTTTCTCAAACATTGTCGAAACACGATTTTCTTGTTCGTGTCTCTAGCTAATCAATCATGTTAACTTTGGCTTCATTTTGTCTATGACGTTCTGATTATTTTGACGCATTTTGGAACAAAACGTTTGTCTAAACATGGTTATTTAATGGGGTATAGACATTTTTAGCAAGAAGAGAAGCAGATAGTAAGAATAGCATTCTTTTGTAATTTCAGGGAAATGTGTGCCCTAGAAATGCTCGAGGGTCGGGCACACCCGAGGAGTGATCTTTAATAGTCATTGGGTTTACATCCCTTAGAATCAGAAGAAGGACATCTAATGACTAATGCTACCCTTGATGCTAATATCCCTCCTTTTTGGAAGATCGTCTTTTTAAGGTACGGAGGGGAGACTTCCCTTTTCATCGTACAACTTGTCCTTTTGTAGGGTTGTTCTTTAAAGGATTATCCTTAAAATCTGGTGGCTCTCTTATTCTTTGAGCATCCTTTTCCAAGCCCTTGTCTGGGCTGTACTCATATCTCTTCATTATATGGGCCACTTTTTATACTGCTAGGAAGTCTTTTCATATTTTCAAATGTCTTCTTCAGCCGCATCCATTTAAGGTATGGTAGACGGTTCGCTGATTTGAGTATAGTCTTTAACTTGAACCATGATCAATTTGTTGCCTACCACAAATTTGATTTTTCGGTGGAGCGTTGAAGAAACTGCCTTAGCACTTTGAATCCAAGGTCTGCTCAATTTTCCCCTTGGATTTTTTCTTTTTCCTCTTCGGTTTCTTTATTTCTCCTTTGTTTTTAGGAGCATTATCTTGTAGCTCCTTGGGGGGAATAAATTCTTTTGCTTCTTGTCGTGCCCCCAATGCTGGCTATATTAGGTATATCTTCATTGACGGACATTTCTTCTGTGCATATCCATAGTACAACTTTATCTGATGTATAAGGGAAAAGACGAGGCATGAATAAGCGCAAAGGTGTTATTGCCCCTTCCCTGACATTATCAATTTGGGTATCGACATTTTACTTCTTTCTTATTATCTCTTTGTCCCAAATCGATGGCCTTAGTTTTTTCCTGATGGGGCTGTATCAATTGAGCTTCTTTTTCTAACAGTCTTTGCATGTCCGGGGAAATGGTCCCCTCCTCACTGTCTGACTCAATCCATTCGCCTTCGGTTTTCAGATCCTGCAGGGAGTTTTCAATCACAGACATGACTGTTATGGTTATGCTTTGGGTTTAGATTTTATTCAATTATTTTGGAATGAGAGAGAAAAGAATGAGAAGCATATGAATATTATGAAAAATGCCTCATTTTATTGATGAAAAGAGAAATATATACAAAGCCCACTTTAATCAAAAATCTCGTGATCAAGGGCGAGGATCACGAGAGATATATCGGAAGCTTGAATATATTTTTTATTTCTTTTAACCAAAAGATACACAAAATGGGGAGCCCTAGTTAGCTGGCCTTCTCTACCCAAGCTCACTATTCTGGTTGTGATAGAGGTTTGATGTTTACGTTTGAGTCGGGAGCATCGAAAGTAATCCACCCGGCATTCAATAATTCTTGAACCCTATATTTCAGGTTGACGCAATTCTCCACGGAATGCCCAGGAGCACCTGAGTGGTAATCACATTTTTCGTTGAGTTTGTACCAACCGGGGTAAGGTGGATCTTTCTTCTTTGGAGAGATACGCGTTAAGAGCTTGGCCTCTAAAAGCCTTGGCAGCAGACTCCCATAAGAGATTGGGATGGGAGTGAATTTCTTCTCTTGTCTGCGTGGCTTGGTTTGTTGCGAGGAGGAAGAAGGAGTGGTAAAGTTCATGGCATTTATACTTCCCTCCTTTTTCTTGCCAAAGGGCTTCTTGAATGATGCGTGGGATTTCTTAAACTTGGGAGGGAATCGAGTATTTTCGACATCGGTTACCTCCTTTACATCAAATTTGTATCTCTCTAATGCCCTTAATTTCTCTTCTAGGGCAGAAATTCGTTGCTCAGAGACCGTATTGTGGAAGCATTGTTGGTACATTAACTCTGTCAATTGCACCATTTGTTCTTTTATGGCATTAAGCTCACGGTGAGCATACGGTTCGCTCCTCTAATTTCTCCATCTTCTTGGCTTTTGAGCGAGTGAGAACAGGGAGAAGACCACCACTTTCTAAATGATTTAAAGATTTTTATTATTATTTTTTTTGAATGATCGGTGTGAAATAGATATGCCTTAGACAATAGCTTTGGTATCTTCTCAAAAGCCTATGTTTTAAGGAGTACCATACCCACTTCAGGTGATGGTTCCCTTTTTCAAAAGGTTGCCAACACACCTTAACGCACTTATCTCTTCTAGGAAGGTGATAAACGCACTTGGGTCTCTTTCACTATTGTCTAAGGATATCTAATACATCCTAGAATGAGTGTGTTTATGCATGCACTACAAAAATATTTTTCCGACAACAAATATTGAAAGTGGCATAACTTTTGACCGGGTTGTCCGATTTGGACGCAACATGTCAAAACGAAGAGAAAAGGTGAAGAACCAAGTTGCAAATTGCCAAAGGCGATTTGGCCCAGTAATTTTCCCAAAAAACGTCTCTAAGACCCATTTTTTAGGGGTTTATTAAAATGATGAGCATGCTGTAATTATTTTCTCTCTTAGTTTTACCACTTATTGGATGATGTGGTATGAACGATACGACTTTGCCAAGAATTTTGTAAAAAGGTATTTTTATGGCTTTCATTCGTTTTTATATTTTTTATGACCCTTTATCTCTTCTGTCGGTCAACGTGGCTACTTAGCTTACAAACAACCTGAAACCAGGCTAGCTTAACTAAAGACTGTCTGAGATAAAGGTCTTTTATCTTTTCGCTTTTTGTGATTTCTAGGGTTTTTTCATTTTTTGGTTTGTTGTATGATTACCCTATGCTAATGCATCAATACAAATGCAGCAAACAAATGCACACACAATTCATACATCCACGAGCAGAGCCACGCTTATTTAATCACGAGGTAGGGTTTTCCTGCAGAAACGTGCTTGGTTTAGGTGGTTCTAACTGTTCTCACCAGGCCAAAGGTCCCCAAGGTGCCCCCATTATAGGGACCTCTCAACTCTCAATCCTCGGGTCATGCACGGAACTCCGTGTCGACACCCTTAGACCAAAAGAAGAGAGTTATCACCTTGAGTTGGTGGTTTTCCGACAACGGTAGTAGCCCCGTGTGCCAACTAACCGATCGTATCTGCCACCCACTCCCTATAGGTATTCACTCTTGCCCCGGGTATAGAGGGACTCGTTGTGTGCAAGGGTTTTTGTGTGCAATTTATATTTCAAACAATTGCGTAAATAATCATACAGCAGCTTATTTAAAGCCATACAATAAAAACATACGTAAGGGTAAAGGCGTAATTTCAAATCTTTGCTTAGTTTGAATTTATCCGTCACTAAATGGGATCAACTCTCTAGCTTCCCGGTGGAGTCGCCATCTCGTCATCGCCGTCCGTTCCGACGTCCCGGGACGTCTCGAACGTTTATGCGAGCGGTCGCGAAAAGATGGTTGAGACTCGCGTTCTTTGTTAAAATTGTGTTCATTGCTTCCGAGGTGCTCAACACTCGAACTATCCTCTAATAGAAGCAAGGTTTTCGAAAAGGGGTTCTTTTGGAGTCGCCACCAATGTTTTGACCAGAAACATTGGAAAAGGAAAAAAGGCGTTGATTTTATTAAAAACCAACTTGGCCATTATAACCGGAGTTGGGTAAGGGAGTTAGTTACGTGTGGGGAAGGTGTTAGCACCCCACAACGCCCCTTTCGGGTTCCCTATGACTGGATTTATTCATTAAGTGAAGATTATGAGAAATTACGCATTTACCCTTATTTTATTCGTACGAGTTATTTAGATATGATTATCTACATGATGTATCTACATTGCATACAGAAAACAATAAATAAAGCAGTAAAGAAGAAGAGAATTGAGAAAAACCTCCGTAGCAAGCTTTGTATTATGATTCTTGTACAAAGAGGACGCGTTTCGGCAGTCCTTCGCTCTACACTTGTTCTCTCCTCTCGATTACAGACTCGACTCGACTCGACTAAATTTTCTAGAAGAATCGAATGCCGGAATACAAATTCCTTAACTGATTGTTACCTAAAAAAGGCAATCAGAAAGATCATTCGAGAGAGGGAGAGAAGAAGACAAGTCTCTGAGTTGTCTGGTGTGTGGAATGAGACAAATGAGGCTCCTATTTATAGCATTTTTCGCCCTGGAAGTTTGGGACGGCCGTCTGGGTTGGGACGGCCGTCCCAAACGTGTTTTCTGCGTTGTGCCAATCTGGGACGGCCAGTCTGGGTTGGGACGGCCGTCCCAAACGCAGTTTTCTTCACGTTGGGACCCCCTGGGGTTTGGGACGGCCGTCCCAACCCTGGGATGGTGGTCTCGACCCGTTTTGTCCAGCCTTTGTATTTTGGGACCCCGGGAAGCTTTCCTTGCCGTTTTCGGACGTGGATTGATGCCGATATATGTCCGTTGAAGTTTTATCTTCATGAAGGAAGTCTTCTTGGGCTTCACTAAAATGTTGGGCGAGCTTTATCTCTGTATAGGAAGTCTCTTTTGCGTTTATCGTGCATACGAGCGAACTCCATGTTGTTGCAGGAGGTTTCCTCGGTTTTGCTGGGGAAGCCGGATGAACTCCATCTTCGGGTGAAGTTCCTCTAGCTTTTATTTTGAGAGGCCGGGCAAAATTAGGGGTCTACAACAAGCCCTTGCATATCTCAGTCAAGTGCAAGGAGTACCTCATCGCCAAAGTTCTTATGGATAACGGGTCATCCTTCAACGTGATGCCCAAGTGCATGCTAGACAAGTTGATTATCCAAGGAACCCGTCTGCGCCCAAGTAGCACCATCGTTTGAGCCTTCGACGGATCAAAGCGAGAAGTAGTGGGAGAGGTTAATTTGCCGATTCAAGTCGGACCCACTATCTTCAACGTTGATTTCCATGTAATGGACATTACTCCAGCATATAGTTGTCTCCTCGGCAGGCCTTGGATTCATGACGTTAAGGCAGTACCTTCGACGCTCCACCAAAAAGTCAAGTTCATAGTGGATGACAAATTGGTCACGGTCCAAGCAGAAGACGACATTTTGATCAGCGGACCGTCTACCCAACCTTATGTGGATGCGGCTGAAGAGGCCCTTGAAACATCTTTTCAAGCGCTCAAAATTGCCAGTATAGAGCGACTTCCCAAAAACACAAAGGTAGCCTGCATGATGTTGAAGCATGGCTACCATCCTGGCCAAGGACTGGGGGTAGATTCCCAAGGCATGAGGGAACCCCCAGAATTCAAAGACAATCCCTTCAGGCATGGCCTAGGATATGACCCTACTAAGGGTCGAGCGAAAAGAAGAAAAGGGAAGTCCCCCCTCCGCACACTCAAGCAGATTTTCCAAAGTGGAGGGGTGCAAGCATCAAGAGCTACCCTAGTCATTAGGAGAACTTTTTCTTCATTTAAGGGATGTAAACCCCATGATTGTTAGAGATTATCCCCCGGGGCGAGCCCGACCCCCGGGCATTTTAGGGCACATATTCCCTTATTAATTAATAAAGAATACTTCTTACTATCTGCTTCTCTTCTTTCTATTTCTGACTAGACCTCACAATAACCGTGTCTAAGTAAACGAAAAAAGAAAAAGAAGAATAAAAAGCGCATCCAAATAATCAACATTTACCATTGCTATTGCCATCAAGCTGGTTTATTAGAAGCACAAAAAATAAGACTTTACCTCACCATAAAAGAAAGTCATGCTTCGCCAATATTGTGAACAAAAAATAAAGACACAAAAAAGAGAAAAGCCCATAGAAGCCAAAGGCCAAAAAGAAAAAGGGCAAAATACCCGGTAGGAAACCCACAAAGGGGGCTACGCAAAAGATAGGTTCGACCCGGTAGGACACCCGAACAAAAATAAAGGGTAGCCTCGGAAAAAGTTAGGGTTACAAAATAAGGTCCGCTAGGATTCCCCGAAAAAAAAAACCAAAAGAAGGAACCTAGACAAAAGTTAGGGCCAAAACACAGTATCCTAGTTCGAAAACCCGAAGGGCGATCTAGGGAAGTCAACTAGCCATTAAAAGCAATGGAAATAAAACCAAAAGGCGCAAACAAAAAAAAGGGGGAAAACGTTTGCTTAGACGAAGCCTAAACACCTAAGCCTAACCCTAAGCCAACCATGCTTACAAAAACTACTTTCTAAATAAAAATCAACCTTCTAAAACACAAACCATTGATTTTTACCTCTTTACTTCTTTTCTCTTGACCCTCACAACAATATTCTAATAATTAATTTGGGAATATGGAGGCGTATAGTCAACAAGAGGATTGAAACCCCTAGAGTGGAGAAAAAGAGACACTACATGGCAAAGAGTGCTCTACAAAAAAAGAGAAGAACAAAAAAAAAAGAAAGAAATTATCCTTCGGTCACAAGAAGTCTAGCATGGTACAGCCCAGAGTAAGCACGGCAGATCAGAGGGCACTCAGCGTAACAAGACACGTTAGTTAAATCCTTCTGAAAAATTAACTAAAATAGGCATTATAGGACATCAAACATAGAAACATTGCATGCATAAAATGTTTTTGAACCAAGTCCTATTTTCTTATTCAAAAAAAAAAAAACCGAAAATTCGAGACGGCTGTCTGGGATTTCCAGACCGCCGTCTCGGTCCTCAGCAAATTGAGACCGTCGTCTCAACCTACAAGACCGCCGTCTCGCTTGGCGAGACGGCCGTCTCGTTTGGACCCAAAGTCGAGACCGCCGTCTCGACCTGCGCAAAATCGAGACCGCCGTCCGACTTCCCAGATGGCGGTCTCGAACTGAATTTTTCCCCTATATATAGGGGTACGATGGAGGGGGGTTCCTCACAACTCTCTGCACTCCAGAACCCTCCAACTCTCAGATCTACCACTTCCAAACACTTCCGGGTCAATATGTTCCGTGGAAACCCCTCCAGGAAGAGAAGAGGCACTGCCGATGCCAGCAGCTCCTCGGCACCAACCCCTCAAGACCCCACTCAGCTGTCGCCGCAACACCAGGCCCGCCTCGAGCACATCCGGGATTATTCATGGCACCCCATGTTCAGGCTCGACTTCAGCATCCTCACCGAGTTCGGGTGGGAGGACGATGTCTGGGCCCACATACACAGCATTGGGTGGGGATTCTTACTGCAACCCCCACCTACCCACGTGTACCCTCAAGCGGTACTGGAGTTCTTGGCCTCCATCTCCTACGCCGAGGCTCCCTCCATGGTCCCGGGCCTGCCACCCACCAAGATGGTGAATTACTTCATGGGTGGGGAATACCGGACTACCACCCTTGACGAATTCAATGTGAGCATTGGATTCATCCGGCCTGAGGACGTGCTCACTCGGGGATACCGGGAGGCCATCTGCAGCCGCCCCGCCAACCTCACCGCCGCCGAAATGTGGGAAGAGCTCACCAGGTCGCCTACACTGCCCACACTGATGAGGGGGTCAGCATTCTCCCCAGCCCTCCGCATTTGCCACAAACTACTGGCTGGGACTGTCCACGGGAGGAAGGAGAGCCAGGGTAAGGTAACCCTCCCAGACCTCTTCGTACTTTACTGCATGAGCCAGAGGCGACGTTGTAACCCTGACTACTTCTTCCTGTGGGCCCTTAAGGACTTCGGGAGTAGACCAGCAGGAGCCGTCCTCGTGGCTCCTCTTATCACTCCCCTAGCAGAGAAATGGGGGTGCGTTGGCCGAGAAGAGCTAGCCTCCAGCCTGCGATCTGAATCCATCAACGGGTCGATCCTGGTCAGCATTGGGATGCTGATGCACCGAAAGACCCAGTTGGTCCTTCATCCCTCGCTGGATTTTGCGTTGGACCTCCAGGACATCGTGGCAATGCACGATCTTCTGACACCTCCCGATTTCCAACAGGCTCAACAACACCCCCCGCAATACACAGATGACTTTGCTGGTGTAAACCGCAACATCAACGACCTGCGCCAGCAATTCGATCAAATGACTGTGCGGCAAGAAGCCTTCGACACCCGGCTAGAGACATTGTACCAATATCAACAAGGAATGCGGCAGGAATGGATAACATTCCAGCAAGAATACCATGATGAAGCCCGGGAGCAAGCAGAATTCTGGGAACACATGTACCAGCAATTCCCTCTTCGCGAATCGTCTCCAGAAGATAGCCCTTAGGGATAGTGCTTGAAATGACTGTAATAAAATTTTCCCATATGAATAAAATTTATTTCACGCATTCATTGCCAACCTTTTTTTCAAAAGTCAGCGTAACCAAAAGAGTCTAAAAGTAAAAAGACGTATGCTTAAGAAAAAAGCTGAAATCCTAAGTTGCGAGAAAAAGATGAAACTGCGAGAAAAAGGCAGGATTAAGACAAAGCCATCACCTTGACCAATAGAATTCGACAACCAAGAGTCGAACTAAAACAAAGATTGTCCGACCAGCCAGCAAGAGTCGGGTAATCACCACCAAAGGATCAAAAGCAAAGAATCCCCGGTGATCAAGGCTGGATGAACACCAGCAAAATCCCCAGCACAGACCGGATCACAATTCCCAGAAAAGACAAACAAAAGAAAGCACATCTCAACGCGCGGTGCATGAGCTAGAGCAGTAAGCCGCCACCACAACCAAAGGATCAGCTACCGCAAGAAGGAGCATCCAGAGGCATAGCACCAGATGAGGGTGTATACTCATCGGGCCTTACAAAAGGGGGCTCACCGGACGGGGGTTCATACTCGTCAAGCACCAGATGGGGGTGTATACTCATCAACCCTTACAAAAGGGGGCTTACCGGGCGAGGGTTCATACTCGTCAAACCAGATGGGGGTTCATACTCATCAGCCAAAGCTATCAGCTATCGCCAGAAGAAGCATCTTGGAAGCACACTTTTCCTCAGAGGATCATCCGCCGCAAAGACGGAACATCCGAAGGGCGACCGGGCGAGAGGGTCAACTCCTTTACCCTCCAGTCGATCTCCTTGGCACAACAGGCCAACAGCCGACTGGTCAGGTAAAGGGGGGGGGGGGGCAGCTGTAGACCCATAATCTTGTCCGGCCTCAAAATAAAGACTAAAAGACCTCCTTTTTGAAGATGGGTGAAGCCTAAAAAGCCACTAGGAGAGACTATTAGGCCCCATACTACGATAGGAGGGATTTTGGCACAAAAATAAGAATTTTTGCCTTTTGGGGTCGAGACCGCCTTCTTGCCACCTACGAATGTCGAGACCGCCGTCTCGTTTGACAAGACCGTCGTCTCACCACCTGCGAATATCGAGACCGCCGTCTCGCTTGACGAGACCGCCGTCTCACCATTCCTACAAGGCGAGACTGTCGTCTCGACTGTCGAGACCGCCATCTCGACCTTGTCAGACGAGACCGCCGTCTCGACCTGACAGGCGCGAATTCCTATAAATAGGGGCTCCATTCCCTTCATTCCACACACCTCTCTCATTCTCTCTCTAGTCACATCACTAGTTTCTCTCTCTAGAATCCCTCCGACGCATTTCCGGAGCTTCTGAGTGTCTTTAGAGTTCTTTTTAGAGCGTTTCGAGAGTTTTCAGACGCAGTGTAGAGTGAAGGGTTACCGCAAAGCACCCTATTTACAAAAATTAATAGAAAGCTAGCTTTGGAGGTTCTTACTTTCTCTCTATCTTTTACCGCATTATTTAAATTGCGCAATAGACATTAGGGCCATGTAGTCATAGTCTTTAAATTCCGCAAAATAAAAGGGCAAAAGCGTATTTTTTCGGTTTATTTATTAACAGAATAGCTGGCCTATCATAGGGAACCCGAAAGGGGCGTCGTAAAGGAACTAATACTTCCTTTACGCGTAACTAACTCCCTTACCCAACTCTGGTTCTAACGACCAAAGTTGGTTTTTTGAAAACCAACGCTTTTTAAACTCCTTTTTCGATGTTTCCGGTAAAAACATCTGTGGCAACTCCATAGAACCCTCAAAAACTAGCTCTTGGATTAGCCCGGTTATCGGACAATCCAAGAGCACCCTTTCGAAAACCTCGCCCTCAGGTTCAGCCCGGTTATCGGACAACCTAAAGGCGTTGTAACCACCAATAGAAAAAATGCGAAAATCAAGAGAGTCGAAACCATCGCATCGCTCCGACCGCCCTCATTTTGATGGCGGTGACATATATGAATAGGAAGAAGAGAAGCAGAGAGTAAGAATGACATTCTTTGTAATTAATAGGGAAATATGTGCCCTACAATGCTCGGGGGTCGGGTTAGCCCCGAGGAGTAATCTCTAATAGTCATTGGATTTACAAACCCCAAGAATCAGAAGGAGAACACCTAATGACTAAAGTCGCTTTTGACGCTTGAACCCCTCTATATGGGAAAATCTGATTCGAGCTGCAGAGGGGAGACTTCCCTTTTCTCCATGTAGCTTGATCCTTTGTAGGGTCATGCCCTAGGCCATGCTTTAAAGGATTGTCTTTAAAATCTGGTGGCTCCCTTATTCCTTGAGAGTTTGTAATGAGCCCTTGGTTTGGGCGGCATCCATATTTCCTCATCATGTGGGTCACCTTCATATTGTTGGGGAAGTCTTTTCATATTGGCAAAAGATATTTCAAAGGTCCTCTTCCGCCGCATCCATTCAAGGTGGGGCAAACGACTTGCTGATCCGAATGTCATTTTTAGCTCGAACCGTGACCGGCTTGTCGCCTACCGTGAGTTTGTCTCTTTGGCGGAGCATTGAGAGAACTGCCTTAGCGTCGTGAATCCAAAGTCTACTCAGTTTCCTCTTTGGATTATGTTTTTCTTCGGTCTTTTTATTTTTTCTTTATTTGTAGGAGCGTCATCTTACAGCTCCTTGGGGGAATAGATTCTTTCATTTCTAATGTTGCCCCCAATGCCAGCTATGCTGGAGATATCGTCATTAATGTGCGGTGTTTTTGCGCATCCTTGCCCCCTCTTCCTTGCCCACCTTATTCGATTCGAGGCGTGAACAAAATGTAATGGCATCCTTGCCCCCTCTTCCTTATACTCAAATGACCAACGGTTGAGGCTTATTATCCTTCTTAGGCGGATCAACCGTTAGAGATAACTTGACGTGGAAAGCACATCGACTAATCCTTTCTTTTTATTATTTTATTATTATTAAAGTGAGAATGAATGAAATTTATGAGTGCAATTTAAGAATGCAATTTATGAATACAATAGACACTTGAAGAGATGATGAAAACAAAAAATTTTATTTATTTCATCTAGACATTGTACATTCCTCAATGCAATGTTTTGAAGTACATTTTTTTTTTAAAAGTGGAGAAGCCTAAATGAACCCATAGGCAGGTTAGAATTTCTATTTATTTTCATTTTGACTTCCCGTGCATGGTATGTGAATGCCCTAATCCTCTTTTCATGGTATTGAGAAATGTCCACTTCTTCGACTGTCTATTATGTTATGAGGATGAAGTTTGGTGGATGCATGTATGTAGGTGTTTGTTTTTTCCTAAACATTATCATGTTTTATTTTCTAACATGATGTATGATAGTGTTTGGGATTTTGTGTTTTTTTTTTTTGTATGTGGATGAGGGTATGAAGAATGCCAGCCGCTTTCTAGAATGTAAAAAGATTGTTATTGTTTAAAAGGAATGAATGATTTATGAGATGAATATTCCTTAAGACAATGACTTAGCTATCCTCCTTAAAGCTTACGCTTTGTGGGGTATCATACCCACCTTGGTGTAATGGTTTCTTCCCCATCACAGACTTGACAAGTATAATGGGGGTCATCATCACACCTTAGTACACTTGTCCCTTCCTTGTCGCGAAGGTCACAAATGTGCTTGGGGCCTCTTTCGCCATTGTCTTAGGGATATCTAGTGTTCCCTAGAATGAATGTATTTATGCATGCACCAGTACAAAAGGGCGATAGATGTTCAAAGTGGCATAACTTTTGATTGAGATGTCCGATTTGGACGCACAGCATATCAAAACGAAGAGAAAAAGGTGAGGAATAAGGTTACAAATACCCAAAGGGGATTTGGCCCAGTAATTTTCCCAAAACACGCCTCTAAGACCCATTTTTTAGGGGTTTATTAAAATGATGCGTATGCATACTTTCCTTACGCACTTATTTTTTTTCTCTTGGTTTTTCCACTTATGATGCAATATGAATAATACGACTTTGTCAACATTATTTTTATAAATGTTTTGATTTTGTTATTATTATTTTATTTATTGTGAATTTATTTTTTTAGCCTTTTATCTCTTCTGTCAGACTGCGTGGCTACTTAGCTTACAAAGAACCTGAAACCAGGCTAGCTAAAAGGCAGACTGTCCGAGATAAGCGTGTTTATTGAAAAATTTTGTTTCTATCTGTTGTTTGGTTATGCTATGCAATCAAATGCAACAAACAAATGCACATACAATTCATTCATCCGCGAACAGGCGAGAAGTCGTTTTAATCACGAGGTAGGGTTTTCCTGCAGAAAAGTGCATTGGCAAAGGGTAGGTTCTAACTGTTCTCACCAAGGCTTAGGCCCCCAAGGTGCCCCCATTATAGGGTCCCCACTCTCCAGCCTTCCGACCATGCTTAGCACTAAGGCCATAGTCAGTCTTTGTGCCAAAAGAGGAAGGTTATCACCTTGAGTGGTGGTTTCCGATCACACTGGTGGGCACAAGGCCATCACTACAGCGAACCGTACCTGCCACCCACTCCCTATGGATTTCTCACTTTCCCCCGGGTATAGAGGGAACTGTAGTGTGCAAGGGTTTGTGTACAGTTTGTATTTCAAACAATTGCGTAAGTATAAATAGACAACAGTTATTAAAGCCAAGCAATAAAACATGTTATAATACAAGGTAGGGTAAAAACATACTTTTCTTGGTTTATTTATTTTTAAGCTGGCCCATCACTAAATGGGATCAACTCTCTAGGCTTCCCCAGTGGAGTCGCCATCTGTCGCCGCCGTCAAAACGAGGCGGTCGGAGCGACGCGATGGTTCCGACTTTCCGACTTTCGCATTTTTTATTGGTGGTTACAATGCCTTTAGGTTGTCAGATAACCGGGCTGAACCTAGGGGTGAGATTTTCGAAAGGGCGCTCTTGGATTGTCCGATAACCGGGCTAATCCAAGAGCTATTTTTGAAGGGTTCTCTGGAGTCGCCACCAATGTTTTTACCGGAAACATCAAAAAAGGGGTTAAAAGGCGTTGGTTTTCGAAAAACAAACTTTGGTCGTTAAAACCAGAGTTAGGTAAGGGAGTTAGTTACGTGTAAAGGAAGTGTTAGTTCCTTTACAACGCCCCTTTTGGGTTCCCTATGATAGGCCAACTATTCTAAGTAAATAAACCAAAAAATACGCTTTTACCCTTTTATTTTACGGAATTTAAAATTATGACTACATTGCCCTAATGTCTATTGCGTAATTTAAATAAAGCGGTAAAGTAGAGAGAGAGGGATTAGAAACCTTCCAAGCAAGCTTTCTATTAATTCTTTTTGAAAATAGGGTGATTTGCGGAAGCCCTTCACTCTACACAGCGTCAGAAACCTCTCGGAACGCTCAAAAAACACTCTTAGAAACGCTTAGAAACTCCGGAAATGCTTCAGAGGGGTTCTAGAGAGAGAATTTGAAGAGATTTCTAGAGAGAAGGAGGAAGAATTGTGTGAAATGAGGGGAATGGGGGCCCTATTTATAGGGATTCGCGCATGTCAGGCCAAGACGGCGGTCTCGTCTGACAAGGTCCAGATGGTGGTCTCGCCTTGCGGGAGTGGCGAGACGGCGGTCTCACCATTTGTGCAAGGCGAGACAGCGGTCCTGAATCTGGGACGGCGGTCTCAACCTTAAAAGGCGAAAAATCCTTATTTTGTGCTAAAAAACCCTCCTATCCTAGTATGGGGCCTAATAGTCTCTCCTAGTGGCTTCTTAGGCTTCATCCATCTTTGAAAAGGAGGTCTTCTAGTCTTTATTTTGAGGCCGGGCAAGATTAGGGGTCTACACTCCTTCGGTGCGGTAGCTGACCCTTCGGCTGTGGCGGCGGCTTACTGCTTCTGGTCATGTGCCGACTTGGTCTTCAGGTCTTTCCCTTTTCTGAAGTGGTGGCGGCGGCTTACTATTTTCGATCATGCGCCGGTTGTTGTGGAGGCTGACCCTTGGTACGTCGATTGTGAACCTCCAGGATGTTCCCTTTGGTTGAAAGATTTGTTTTAAGTCTCTTGTCGTAAGGCTTGATGAGTACGCACCCCCATCTGGTTTGAGTTTCAATCCACTTCGTAGGACTGGATGAGTACTTGCACCCCCATATGGTTTAATTTTCAGTCCACTTTGTAGGACTGGATGAGTACGCACCCCCATCTGGTTTAAATTTCAGTCCACCTTGTCGGACTGGATGAGTACGCACCCCCATCTGGTTTGAGCTTCAATCCACTTCGTAGAACTGGATGAGTACGCACCCCCATCTGGTTTAAATTTCAGTTCACCTCGTAGGACTAGATGAGTACGCACCCCATCTGGTTTGAGTTTCAATCCACTTCGTAGGACTGGATGAGTACGCACCCCCATCTGGTTTAAATTTCAGTCCACTTTAGCGGCTTACTGATCTCGTTGATGCGCCGACTCCATGGGGAGTAATTGTTCTTGACTTTTGTGTAGTCATCCGGTATGCTGGGGATTCTTCGCTTTTGGATTTTTCTTTAGTCGTCCAGCCTCTTGACTTTTGGGGATTCTTGATGGATGCCTCTTAGGTATATAGGGGTCCATTGGGAGTTTGGCCTTTTATTGGCCGTGGTAGTTGGAATAGGGTCCTGGAACTTTTCGATTAATTTCACCTTTTTCCGTGGTTTTATTCTTTTTTCTCACGATTTTGAAATTTGGCTTTTTTGAAAGACGCGTGTGCCTTTTTATTTTCTTAGTTTCTTTTGTGCACACTGGCTTTTGTAAACAAAAGAGGGGCAACAGGACAAAAAACGTAAAGTTTTATTTATTTATTTTGCGGAAAATTAGAATACAACAGGAGATTTATAAAAGATCTCAGCTTTCCGGCTCTGAACTGGATGCTGAGGATGGTGATGGCGAAGGGAGTCGGCGGAGTACGCGGTGCTGAAATTCTTCTTGGCTTCGGATCATGCCGTGTAGGTCTTGGCCCATCGTGTCCATTCTCTGCATGAGGCCATCCACCCTCAGGCTAAGGCTTTCCCGTACTTGCTCATAGCTCTGATGTCTCAGGGACAACTGATCGATCTGTTGGCACAGGTGCTGGTACTGCCTATCCGAGTGGGCCCTGTCATTGCTCATGTGTTGGTGCAGGCTGGCGAGGCTATATTCGTACTACGTCTGTTGCTGTTGGGACCCTGAAGGGATGGGTGTCTCTTGTGATTCTGAAGCGTCCATCTCGTGGATGTCGAATGTCATAGCAAGGATCGGGTGCAGGACCCAGGAGGTGCCCTGATGGGTGAGCATGCCCATATGGGCGAGCACCGAACCGTCTATGAGTTCCGGTCGTAGGGCAGCGGGGATGTCCTCTCCATCGGTGCATCCCTAGTACTCAGCTAGAGGGGTGATAAGAGGGCCTACCATGATGGATCTCGCAGGGCCTCGTGTCCCAAAGTCCTTCAGGGCCTTCAAGAAAAGGTAGCCAGGGTTGCATCGGATTCCTTGATGCATGCAGTAGATGACAAAGAGGTCCGCCTGAGTGACCTTGCCTTGACTTTCCTTTCGGCTATGGAGGGTGCCCGCTAGTAACTTATGACAGATGCGGAGAGGTGGGAGGAAGGCGGTCCCCTTTGGATTGGTGGGAACATGCTAGGAGCCGGTGACCTCCTCCCATATTTGACTGGTGGTGAGGGTAGCTGGCCTTTCGTAGAATTCCCCCCTATATTCTGGTGTCTGGATCTCCGCGGGCTGGTGGAACCCCATGAGGACGTTGAAGTCATCTATGACGTTGGTCCGGTAAGCTCCATTCATCCAATAGGTGACTGCTGGGACAGGCGGAAGCCCAGGGCATATAGATGGTACGTCTATGAGTGTGACTGAAGCAAGGAATTCCAGTGTGGCCGTGCGGTGGATGCGGGTAGGTGGATCTTTGAGCAGGAAGTCCCACCCTATACCTTGGATGTATCTCCTCACATCTTGATCCCAACCAAACATGGTTAGGATGCTGAAGTCCAACTAGAGCATAGGGTGCCAAGCATACTGGCTGATATTGGCAAACCTATCCTGGTGTTGCTCGTTAGTTGAGTGGGAACCTGAGGAGGAGGGATGCTCCTTATGGGTCCCCGGGAGCGCTTCCGACGTGCAGACGACTCTCCACGATCCATTACTCAACAAAGAACACTCAAACTATGCAAATGGGAGGTGTAGGAAGAAGGGAGAATGCAAGAATGAGGTGCCATGAGCCATTTGGGGCGCCTAGATTTATAGGCAAAAAAAACAGGGGTGGATGGCCGTCTGCTCTAAGTGGACAACCATCTGCCCCTAACGGTCGCCCATGGACGGCCGTCTAGCTAAGGTGGACGGTCGTCTGCCCCCAACGGAAACCTCTGGATGGCCATCTGCTCAAAGTGGAACGCCATCTGGTCCCAACGACCACTTCTAGATGGCCATCTGCCTTAAACGGACAACCATCTGCTCCTTTTTTTATTATTATTATTTATTATTTTTGAAGGAAATAGGACCTTATTCATCAACATCTATGCATGTAATGTTTATAATATGCAACTTATAATGCTATTTCAGTTAATTACTTTCAGAAAAGTTAACTGATGTACTCATGACGGTGAGATTCTTCTAGTGCTACCTTCAGTTGTACCATTTCTGCCGTTTTGGATTTGCCTCAACCGAAGAATGATCATGTTGAAGAGCTATTTCGTCATACTAGTGTGCTTCTTCCCTTTTTTGGAATTTCAATCCTCCTATTGATTACTATGTTTCCACATTACCCAGTTAATCGTTAGAATATCATAGTGATAAGGGTCAAGAGAAAAGAAGGAAGAGGATGATCAAATCAAAGGTTTGTGTTTTTAGAGGGGATTTCTTAAAACCAATGGTATTTATAAGTACGGCTAGCTAGGGTTAGTCAAACTGTTTAGGCTTAGCTTAAACAAACGTTTGTTTGCGGGGTTGCGTCTTTACTTGGTGAGCTTTGCGGCGCTTATTAAGACTGATTGTCCTTCCTAGACCACCCTTCGGGTTTTCAATCTAGGATGTCGCATTTCGTCCTAACTTTTGTCGGGGTTTCTTTTTATTATGCTTTAGAAACTCTAATGGACCTTGCTTTGTAACCCTATCTTTTGCCTAGGCTACCCTTTTATTATTGTTCGGGTTTCCTAGCGGGTTGACCCTAACTTTTGCGTAACCCCCTTTTGTGGGTTTCCTACCGGGTTAGATGCCCTTTCTTTTTGGCCTTTGGCTTTTACGGGCTCTCTTATTATTTTTGCAATGTTGGCAAAACACGGTTTCACTATGATGGGGTAAAACCTTACTTGTGTTCCTAATCAATCAGTGATGGTTCAATTTGTTTCTTTACTGACGATGCGCTTTCAAATTTTTAGACGCCTTTTAGAAACATTTGCTTAAGCATGGTTATTAATGAGGCACAGACATGAATAGTGAGAAAAGAAGCAGATAGTAAGAAATATATTCTTGTATGATTAAAAGGGTAATATGTGCCCTGAAAATGCCCGGGGGTCGGGCTGGCCCCGGGGAGTAATCTCTAATAGTCATTAGGTTTACATTCCTTTAAAAAATGGAAGAAGAACACCTAATGACTAAAGTTGCTCTTGACGCTTGTATCCCTCCGCTTCGGAAGATCTGATTCAATGGGCGGAGGGGAGACCTTCCCTTTCTTCTTGTATTAGGGTCGTACCCTAGACCGCGTTTCAAAGGATTGTCCTTGAAATCTGGTGGCTCCCTTATTCCTTGGGAATTCGTACCGAGTCCCTGGCCTGGGCGGTATCCGTACTTTGTCATCATATGTGCCACCCTGATGTTGTTGGGAAGTCTTTCAACATTGGCAATCTCCAGCGCTTGAAAGGATGTTTCGAGGGCCTCTTCTGTTGCATCCACATAGGGTAGGGTAGACGACTTGCTGATCAAGATGTCATCTTCGGCTTGAACTATGACCATTTTGTCACCTACCACGAATTTGATCCTTTGGTGGAGTGTTGATGGGATTGCTTTGGCATCGTGAATCCAAGGTCTGCCGAGGAGGCAGCTATAAGCAGGAGTGATATCTATCACATGGAAGTCCACGTTGAAAATAGTGGGACCTACCCGGATTGGTAGATTGATTTCTCCTACTACCTCACGTTTTGATCCGTCGAAGGCTCGAACGACAGTGTTGCTTGGATGCATATGGACTCCTTGAATTGCCAATTTGTCAAACGTGCACCTAGGCATGACGTTCAGGGATGATCCATTATCCACCAGGACTTTGGCGATGAGGTATTCTCTACACTTGACGGATATATGTAAAGGCTTGTTATGGCTTAACCCTCCAGGGGGAAGTTCTTCATCGGTGAAGGTAAGATGATCACTGGTTGTGATGTTTCCAATGATTCCTTCAAACTTGTCTTGGGATATGGTGTGTGATACGTAGGCTTTGTTCAAGACATTCAGCAATGCGTTTCGGTGCAGTTCCGAACTCAATATCAGAGACAACAAAGTTATCTTCACGGGTGTGCGGTTGAGTTGGTCTATGATTGAGTATTCACTTTGCTTTATGAACTGGAGTAATTCGTCTGCTTCTTCCTTGGATTCTTCTTTGTTTTCTTCTTTGGTTTCTTTATTTTTTTTCTTTATTTTTGGGGGCGTCTTCTTGTGAATTCTTGGGAGAGTATATTCGCCCGCTCCTTGTCATGCCCCCAATATCGGCTATATTGGAAACATCTTCGTTTACTGCGTATTTCCATGGTACAGCTTTATTCGATTCATAGGGGAAAGGACGAGGCATAAATAGTCTCAGCGGTGTCCTAACCCCCTCTTCTCTGTTGATCGCAATAACCAATGGTTGAGGCTTATTGTCCGTTATGGGTGGCTCCACCGTTGAGGAAAGACTGATGATGATTGGTTTCCTTTCCATTCTTCTGATTTATGAAAGCACATTAGTTAACCTTTCTTTTTTATTATCTTATTAATTTTAAAAGCAAGGAGAGATATGTGAATGAATGCGAGATGAATGCAATAAGCAGTTGTATAGATAAACAAAACGTGGTTCTATTTATCCGGAAAAAGTGTACATTCCCCTAGGCCATGCTACGAAGTACATTTTGGCAGAAACGGAAAAGCCTAAAGAAACCCACAAGCGGGTTCTAGTTTCTATGTAATTCCCCTTTGGCTTCCCGTACATGGCGAGTAAGTGCTTCGGACTGGCGATGGACTGCCTGGCTCATATCTTCACTGTATTTACGAGCCTCTTCTATCTTTGCCTCTTGATGGATGACCAAGGCTTGCAAGTAATCAAGTTTCTCAAGGGCTCGATCTCTTTCTTGCAGTACTTGGCTGTATTGAGCTGATCCGTCTCTCTCCTTGCATCGTAGCTCAGCCAAGTCCCTGTTAAGTCTTTGGGCGGCTTCCCTCTTTCGTTGTGCTTCAGACCGAGTACTTTCAAGGTCTTGTTGCATCATCTTGGTCGTCTGTGCCTGCTTTGCAAATTCGGCCTCAAGGTGTGCTAATTTGGCCATCATTTCCTGGATTTGATTATCCGAGCTCGCTCTAGCAACTTTAGATGCTCGGGCAACCTCTTTGTTGGAGTCAGCACACTGGTCCATGAGGCGTTCTATCTCTTGGTCCTTCTTCTTGCACTGCCTTTGCAGACCATCAATGGTAAGGATAGATTCTTGTTCCTTCTCCTCAAGGCCCCTCAATTGGGCTCCCATAATTTCTATCCTTTGGGTCAAGGCGTCAACTAGGGTTCGTAGTTCTGTATTTACTGATGGCATGGGGGATGGAGCGGGTGGATGTGGCACCCCTCTGTTCTTCCTCCATTCTTCAAAGTCACTGGAAACTGCTACTCGAGCCCTGCCAAGCTCTTCGTCCCCCAAGTAGACTGGTTTCTCCCATGCTCTTCGGATTGCGGGAGCATCCTTGAAGCTGCTGGAACTGCAGAAGAAACACAATCCCCCGATTTCTTCCTGTGTTGGCGCGGTCTGGGTTCTCATGAGCTGCCTCATAGCTATCTTTAGAGAATAAGCTATAAAACCCCTTAGGCCCAGTAACGGTACATTGGGGTGATCTCCGCATCGAATAAGAACGGGACCAGGTCGGAACCAAGGACACGCCCAAGATATGTGATCTATGTTCCAATGCTCCAACTCAGTCTTCCACTCCATGGCACCACGATGATGGAGGGGGATCTTCGAGAAGCTCCTCAAAGGGTCTGGGAATGCTCCCATGTGACTTGAAGCATAGAAGTGAGTGATGCCCCAAACAAACAGTAATGTAGAATAACAATGAAGTGTTTTTCCTTGCTTATGACGACAAAATTCTACTGACAGCAAGGTATTGGCAAGAAGCGCAGACACGGGACTCTTCAAATGTACATCCCAAGCAAAGAAGGCATCCATTGCGGCGTGATCCACGACGTCGTTATGGAAAGGGAATAAAAAGGTCCCAAACATAATTAGTGCCATGGTCTTGTTGAATGTGGGCCAATCTCCTTTTTCAGCCAAAGAGGATAAATGGTCCTCTAAAAGTGATATCTTCCATCCTTGAATGCTTCCTTTTCCCTTCAGGGCAGACTGTGGAATTGGTAAATGGATGAGGTGAGCGACTTTGTTTACCGAGACGTAAGCCCCCTGGCTAATGTAGACCCTAGCTGACTTGGGCCATCTGATCATAAGCTCATACTCTTCTAGGGTCGGAACCAAATCAAACTAAGGGAACTCAAAGCAATGCAGTTTGGAGCTCCAAAAGTGGATCAAGACCCTGACGAACACGTGGTCAACACATATTTTCAAGAGGTCCAAGATTCATCCGTAAGATATCTCGAAGTCAGATCGAACCTCTGATGGCATAAGCGCGCACAACTGCTCCAACTTCTCAACACGGTAGCGGGGAATATCCACTTTTCCCAACTGTTTACTGCCTGATCCCTCCATTTTTCTAGAAATGACAGAAAATGCATGGTATGAGTATGATGCTTTCATATGCATGAAAGTGTTTGTTTTTTCCTAAACATTATCATGTTTTATTTCCTACATGATGCACGATTTTTTTTTGTATTTTTCGAAGAATAATGAAACTACCTATATGATGGATTCGATGCTTAACACCATGAAAAAGGCCTGATTTCCTTTCATTATGGTAATTATTTTGATTTATTTTAAAACCTTTTATCTCTTTTGTCGGACTGCGTGGCTACTTAGCTTACAAAGAACCTGAAACCAGGCTAGCTAAAAGGTAGACTGTCCGAGATAAAAGTGGTTATTGCGAAAGAATGATTTTTACCATCCCTTATCTCTTCTGTCGGACTACGTGGCTACTTAGCTTACAAAGAACCTGAAACCAGGCTAGCTAAAAGGCAGGCGTTACGAGATAAGGGTGTTTATTGTGAAAATATTTTTGAGATTTTGTTTTATGTATGTATTTTTTCCGTTGTTGTATGATTATGCTATGCAACAAACAAATGCACAAACAACTCACTCATCCGCGAACAGAGTGATGTTTAATTACGAGGTAGGGGTTGCCTGCAGAAAAGTGCATCGGCAAAGGTAGGTTCTAACTGTTCTCACCAAGGCCAGGCCCCCAAGGTGCCCCTATTATAGGGACCCTTCAATCTCCCGGTCTTTGAACCGTGCACGGATGTCCGTGTCGACGTTCTTAGACCGAGAAAAAGAAGGTTATCACCTTGAGTGGTGGTTTCCAACAACGACCTGCTGGCACTATGGCCATTACCATGGTCGGCGGTACCTGCCACCCACTCCCTATGTGTATTCTCTCTTGCCCCCGGGTATAGAGGGACTGTAGTGTGCAAGGGTTGTGTACAGTTTATTTCAGACAATTGCAGAAAATAATCATACAACAATTATTAAAGCCAAATAGTAAAGCATGTTATAAAAGCAAGAAAGGGTAAAAGCGTAATTTCTAGTTTTTATTTCCTAAACTAGTCCATCAATAAATGGGATCAACTCTCTAGCTTCCCAAGTGGAGTCGCCATCTGTCGCCGCCATCAGAAGAGGCGGTCGGAGCGATGTGATGGTTTTGATATGACTCACGTTTTTTGAAAGAAACGGTACAACGCCTTTAGGCGGTCCGATAACCGGGTTGGACCTAAAGGTGAGGTTTTCGAATAGGTTCGAGGAGTCGCCATCAGTGTTTTAACCTTAAACACTGAAAAAGGTAAAAAAAGAATAAGGCAGTGGTTTTAGAAAAAACCAACTTTGGCCATTACAACCAGAGTCGGGTAAGGGAGTTAGTTACATGTGGGGAAGGTGTTAACACCCCCACAACGCCCCTTTTGGGTTCCCTATGATGGACTAACTTAGAAAATAAACACTTAAAGAAATTATGTTTTTACCCTATTATTCTATTTACTTGTAGAATTTAAATATCTACATGGCCCTATTATTTAATGCACACAAAGAAAGCGATAAAGAAAGCAATAAAAAAGACAGAGAATAGAGAAGGAACCTCCGAAGCAAGCTTTATATTAACTCTTCGAAAATGTGAGGACGCTTTGTGGCAGTCCCCACACTCTATAAGCACGCTCCTCCCGCAAAATAAAGAAAAGTCACTCTACCGAGGGTCGGATGTCTCAAAAAGAGACTTCCTTAACCGATTTCAACCTTAACGGAAATCGAAAAGCTCCCTCGAACCCCGGAATAATGCTCAGGGTCACTCTAAAGTGCCAAAAGGCTTCCAAGAGAGTGGAGGAGTGTGAAAGGTATGAAAAAACGCAGAAATGAGGCTCTTATTTATAGGGATTCGGGCCTAGAAAAGGTGGACGCCCGTCTAGACAAAGCAGACGGCCATCCACGGCAAAAAGTGGCCATGGACGGCCATCCATGCAGTGTGGACGACCGTCCATGACAACTTTTGGCCATGGACGGTCGTCCAAGCTAAGTGGACGGCCATCCATGGCCTTAAAGTTGCCATGGACGACCATCTGTTTGTCCTGGACGACCATCTTCCTGTTCTGGACGGCCATCCGCTGTCTCCGGCGGATTTCCCGATTTTTAATGCCTCTAAAAACCCTTCCTAACCTAAATGGAACCTAGAACAAGTTGTTAGAATCGCGCAGCGGAATGATCGCGTTGTTGGACAAAAACCAAGAGGGGGGGGTGAATTGGTTTCTTATTAAAAATTAGGTTTTAATAATTTTCCCCAAATTTTACTGATTAAAAAGCTGTGTAAACATAAATAAGATAGAGATAGAGTCTTACACAAGAGATTTATACTGGTTCGGATCAAAAGACCCTACGTCCAGTTGCTAATCACTCAAACAGATGATTAACGCTGTCACTATAATCAAAGTTGTTACAAACAGATAACAATTGAAAATACAAAGTAAAGAAAACACCTCTCTTCAAACCCACAAGAGATGAAGAACAGCTTTCCCCAGAGACGGTGTTAGAAATGTAGGCTAAGATCAAGAGGGGCGGTGAATTGATCTTTGAAAGATTTTCGCAAATTACAAATTATCTATTTCAAAGATTAAGATTTCATATCAGTTCTTGAATTACACACAGCAAGCAATCAAAACTAAATGCAGTGACAGAATTAAAGAAGAGAAAGGTTTAGAAAGATACAACCAAGGTTTATACTGGTTCACCCAATCCCAGGGCTACGTCGAGTCTCTAGCCAAATTCCAGCTGGGTTCCACTAGATTGAACATTTTACAGATTACAACTTTAATCTCACACTCAATCTACCACAAGAACCACAATTCCAGTTCCTGCACCTAAACCTTCACCAAGAACCAAGTTCCAGTTCTTGACCAACCCTGCAGCCAAATTCTAGCTACAAAAACCAATGCCCACAATTCCAGGCACCCACAATACGAGTAAAGAAAGTAAAGAAATGAATAGAAGAAACTTAGAACGCTCAAACCAGATTTATGTAGCTCTACAAGTATGTGTTTCTTCTCCAAAAGAATGCAATTTTGCCTCAAGAAAGAACTTCTATGAACTTCACAAAATTAGCGCGATTCTCTCTTGAAAGTAGCACTTATGATTGCTTGATTGATTGCTAAAAGATGTTTTTTAAAAAGTTCAAGCAATTCTGTTTATATAGAAGATTTTCAAAACTGCTGATTTATTTAATCTGTTAAAATAATTTTTTAATCTGTTAAAAGTCTTGTTTTAATCTGTTAAAACTTCTTTTAATCTGTTAAAAAGTTCTTGATTATTTTCCAGATCTGTTTTAACTGATACGACACCGTTTATATCAATCAAAACTCTTTGTAAAAAATCTTCTAAATTGTTTTAATCGATTGATTCGTCTTTCAATCGATTGAAATACTGCAAAATATTCTTATAAACTTTTCTAAGTGATTTTAACTGATAACAACCTTGTTTTAATCGATTAAAACATTCTGGAAAAACCTCTTAATTGTTTTAATCGATTAAATCACATTTTAATCGATTAAAATTATTCTGATTGATCAAAAACTCATTCTAATCGATCATAAACTCATTCTGATCGATCATATGTTGGATTACATCGATAAACAAATACTCCAAGTGGTTTTAATCGATTGTTTCGAAGTTATATCGATTAAAATACTACCAGAACACTTCCCTGAACATTTTAAGTGATTTTAATCGATTTTTTCGAAACTATATCGGTTAAAATACTCGACGAAGGTTTTCAAAACTCCTTCTAATGAAAACAATCGATTTTTTCGAAAACATATCGCTTAAAAACCCGTTACAAAAGTGTTAAGAACATTTTAGTTGATAAAGCTTGTATACTATTAGTTAAAATAGTTAATTAAAAAACCTTTTATCAAAATACTTTGTTTTTAACCGTTTAATCGCTTTTTAGAGGCATTTTGCAAAATCTTTTAAATGAAGAAACCTCATGCAGCAGAGAGATAAAAATGATTATACCTAAGCAGAGATGTAGACTCACTAATTCCACTACTCTTTTATCTAAGTGACCTTTGACTGCCACAAAGTAGCCTTTGACTTTATTTTTTACTTCATCAAATCAACAAGATCTTTGCCAAAGTAGTTCAATAAGATCTTCATCACTTTTAGACGGCACAACACACAATCCACTAAGAACTCCACTTAGTGATTCTTATCGCTTCTAGCCCACACCAGGTTCCAAAAGCCCCTTTTTCCTCCAACAAACAGTTCTCTAGCACTCACAGCACTTAACTTTTGTTTGAAAAAGGTTGTTCTATTTTTCTGAGAGCCTTAGAGAACCTTAAGTAGAGAAATTAGGGTTTGGGAATTGGGATTTTTGGAACTAGAGAGTATTGGGATTAGGGTTTTCGAAAATAGGTTTAATTTGAAGTTGAAAATCAAAATCTGACTGAAATAATTGATTAAATGAAGTGTTAATCGATTATTACAGAGCCAAAATCAACAGAACCCCAAAACTCTCTGTTTTAATCGATTAACTGGCCTGTTAATTGATTAACAGGTGTGTTAATCGATTATTACAGTGAACAGATACAGAAAATGGTTTTTCTCACTGTAATAATCGATTATCTGATGTTTTAATCGATTAAACCCGAGGCTAACTGATAAATATGAGTTTTTGAAGCTTCTAAAGAGTAGATTATGTACCGGCTATCTTAGACTCTAATATTACAAACTCAAACTCATCAAAACAGAGTTATTACACAACAATACAAGTCTTCATCACTCTAAATTCTTTGTTCTTGAATCATCATCAAAATCAACAAGCTTCATGTCCATGTAAGTTCAACATCAAGTCCTTGTATGTTCAACAATCTCCCCCTTTTTGATGATGATCAAAATTTTCTTTTAAAGCCATGTAATAACCTGTTTTATCTGTCACACTAACAAACACATTAAACATACCAGATAATATTTAAATTCAATCATAAGAGGCTTTAAATATTTCTCCCCCAATTTTGATTATAATGAAAAAATGAAAATCTCCTTCTATAACAATCATAAGAGCTCCCCCTCAAAATATGCATAACTTGGAGATAACTCCCCCTCAAACAAAGCATTAAAAGAACACCACATTTTATTTCAGAAATGAAAATACATTACAATCACAAGATAAAATAAAACAAAATTTAAAATTCTTCACTATCACTATGAAAGTGTGCATCAAATTTATTTTCTAAATGGCACACTTTATCATCTACATCAGATATACGACGAATTATTTCCTCATGTCGTACTCCAAAAAGAGTGAAGAATGCCTGCATCCTCTGGTTCATATCAGATAACATATCTTCCAAAGATTGTCGGGTTTTAGGATGAGCAGAGGAAGTTCAGCACTTTGGATTTGATCAGAGGGAAACTCAGCAGCAGGGGGCATATCATCATCAGAATCTTCATTATCATCATCTTTGTTTGGAACGTCATCCTTGTGAACATAAATATTGTTGACATGCACCATTTGGAGTTGGGTTAATGTGTTGTCCAACATGCGATTTAAGTTATTCGTTCGTACTGTTTGTTCACCTTCGACATTTACTTCTTTGTATTCAAGAATGCGAAAGACAAGGAGGGCATATGGAATTTTGAAGGTGGGATGGCGTTTGGCTTTTAACATAGTCATGGTGACAAGAATGCCCCAATCTAAAGGCTCATTATTCATTATGGCATGAATAATATGAAGATCGATTGAAGAACATTGAGCATGATTTGTAGCCCAGGGACATAGGATCCAGACAAGTAAATGCAAAATCATGCGTTCCTCCTTCTTCAATGGTCCAGCTAGAAGGAGACGCCCAATCTCCATGGAAGAGTTTCGCAGAAAAGAACGGTAAGCCATGATCCTATCAAAATCATCTAACTCACCAAACACGTTAATAGCATATTCTCTTATAGGAAAATAGGCAACGTTTTTCGAAATATCATCATCAAGAATAATTGTTACCCCCTTTACACGAGAGGTAGCTATTTGGTCTTTGAATTGGAACCTAGAGAAAAATACCCTAACTAAGTCAGGATAATACGTACCTTGCATTTGGATGAAAGGAAGAACTCCTTGAATTTCAAGGAGATTAGGAAAATTGAATCCCCTATTGATGAACTGATCACCAATAAGGAACTTAGGAGAAATAATACCACGCTCCTTCCAATAAGACAGAAATTCTTGTCGGCCTTCAGCATTAGAGATCCATCCTTCTACAGAATTAGGACGGGGATGAGATGAGGGTGCAGATCTTCTTCTGGTGGGAATTTTAGCATGAGAAGATGAGGCCATTGTAGGATTAGAAGAGTAACAAGAAAATTTAGGAGGACAAGTGATGTTAAAAGAAGGCAAAGTGAGTAGAATGAGGCAAGAAAGCTTGAATTCAAGAGATAAAAGTGAGTAGAAGTGAAATGGAGGTCTCTATTTATAATCAAGCATCTCCAACAGTCATATAGGAGTGAATAAGGGTCAAGAGAGCCGTTGGCAACGACTAGGAACCAAAACTTACCAGGTTTAATCGATTAACTCTTGAATTAATAGATTAAACTAGTACTAGACCCATTTAATCGATTAATTCAAGCTGTTAATCGATTAACACTGAGTTTAATCGATTATCTGGCGAGTTAATCGATTAATCCAGAGAGAAATGTCATGTTTTGGGTGCAAATAATCGATTATAACTCCAAATAATCGATTATTCCAGAGAGTACATCAAATTTTTGAGGTTTATACCTATGATAATCTATTAACATCCTGCATAATGAATTATATCCTAACAATCATCCAAAAACTGTCTAATTAAGCAGAATTTAAGTTATTTCTAATATCCCTAAGTCTCTTCTAAGATCATAGAATCTATCCTTGGGTAGAGGCTTAGTAAAAATATCTGTTAATTGATGCTTTGTATCAACATACTCAATTTTACAGTTTCCTTTGCTTATATGATCTCTTAAGAAGTGATGTCTAATCTCTATATGCTTAGTCCTAGAGTGCATTACTGGATTCTTAGTAAGATTAATTGCACTCGTACTATCACACATTAAAGGAATGTCATTTAGAAATATACTATAATCTTCTAGCTGTTGTTTCATCCATAAAATTTGAGCACAACAATTACCAGCTGCAATATATTCAGCTTCAGTGGTGGATAAAGCAACACATGCCTGTTTCTTAGAATGCCAAGATACTAAAGATGAACCTAACAAATGACATGTCCCACTAGTACTCTTTCTATCTATTTTGCATCCACCATAATCAGCATCAGAATATCCTATTAAACTAGTACAAGCATCAGATGGATACCATAAACCAAAACCAGTAGTTCCTTTTAAATATTTTAAAATACGTTTTACTGCAGTTAGGTGAGATTCTTTTGGACAAGCCTGAAATCTAGCACACACATAGACAGAATGCATAATATCAGGTCTACTTGCAGTTAAGTATAACAGAGAACCTATCATACCTCTATACATAGATTGATTATTCCAAACCTGATTCATCCTTGTCTAAATAACATGAAGTTCCCATGGGTGTGTTAGCTTCCTTTGAGGTGTCCATTCCAAACTTTTTGAGTATCTATTTACAGTATTTTGTTTGAGAGACAAAGATACCATCTTTAAGTTGCTTTATTTGAAGTCCAAGGAAGAATGTTAATTCCCCCATCATAGACATTTCAAACTCTCCCTGCATTATCTTAGCAAATTCTACACAAAGAATTATCAGTTGATCCAAAAATAATATCATCAACATATACCTGGACCAATAAGATATGTTCTTTTACTTTCTTTATAAACAACGTAGAATCAATTTTTCCTCTAGAAAAATCATTTGAAGTTAGGAAACTACTTAGCCTTTCATACCAAGACCTAGGAGCTTGTTTCAACCCATATAATGCTTTCTTTAATTTAAAAATATGATTAGGATAACTAAAATCTTCAAATCCAAGGGGTTGCTCTACATATACTTCTTCTTTAATAAAACCATTCAAAAATGCACTTTTAACATCCATTTGGTATAATTTAAATTTCATCAAAGATGCATAAGCAAGAAGTAGGCGTATAGCCTCTAACCTGGCAACAGGAGCATAAGTTTCATCATAATCAATACCTTCCTCCTGATAGTAGCCTTTGGCAACAAGTCTGGCTTTATTCTTTGTTATGTTTCCATCTTCATCAAGTTTATTTCTAAACACCCATTTAGTTCCAATTACTTGATGTGATTCTTCTCTTGGGATGAATTCCCAGACTTGATTCCTTTCAAATTGGTTAAGTTCCTCTTGCATAGCTATGCACCATTGGTCATATTTAAGTGCTTCCTCAATATTTTTGGGTTCTATCTGTGACACAAAAGCTACAGACATGCAGAAATTAGTCATATTTCTAGTTCTTACCCCTTTTGAGATATCATCAATGATATTGTCCATTGAGAGTCCTCTTGGTGATTGCCATTCTTTTGCTAATTCAGGTGTTTGAGAAGGCTCATTTTCTTCCAAATACAATTCATCAAGAGCCTCTCTTATATATTCATCATCACTTGCAAGTTCTTTATTTGACTCAAGAGGATTTCCCCCAAGGTCTACAATTTTATCAAAAGTAACATGAATAGATTCTTCAATATTTAAGGTTTTTCTATTAAACACCCTGTAAGCCTTGCTAGTTAGTGAATAACCTAAGAAAAT
This sequence comes from Sphenostylis stenocarpa, assembly GCA_963425845.1. Classification (NCBI taxonomy): domain Eukaryota; kingdom Viridiplantae; phylum Streptophyta; class Magnoliopsida; order Fabales; family Fabaceae; genus Sphenostylis; species Sphenostylis stenocarpa. Next base: position 38,821,595 of record OY731404.1, read on the forward strand.
TCCCTCATCGGCTTTTGAGCCAAATTTTCCTAAGTTGTCCTTTCCATTCACTACTAGAAAATATACTTTCAACGTCGCTGTTTAACATTGGTTAAATCTTAGCCGACGTTGAATATCCTTTCAACGTCGATTGGTCAACAACCGACGTTGAAAGTCGAATTCTGACACATTCTACGTCGTTTTAGCATGCCCGATGTGGAAAGTAGGCTTTCGACGTCGATTATGCCCTCACCTGACGTTGAAAACCCTTCTGCAAGGGCTTTCAACGTCGGGTGTGGGTATAACTGACGTGGAAAACCCGTTTTCCCATTTGAATAGGCAACCATTTTTGTATCTCCCCTTACTCTCCAGCATCGCGGCCACCACCTACCACCTACGCACCGCGTGACACCCCCGCCGAAGCACCTCCACCCCACCGCGACGGTAGGCGCCGCATCGTCCACCGCAGACTCCAGCCGCACCGCAGGCTCGACCTCCATCCTACCACAGCCTCCACCCCACCCCACCACAACCTCCACCCCACCGCGACGTTAGTCACCCACCGCGACGCTAGTCGCCCACCCTCCACCCCCACCGCAGCCTCCACCCACATTGCATTGTCCACCTCCAGCTCACCACAGCCTCGACCCTAACGTCGCACTGCATCCTCCACCTCCACCCCAGTGCAATGCTGCTCTCTTTCTCTGTGGTGCGCACCTTCATCGCTGACTTAACCCACAGGTACGATGTTGTTGCACTTATATTTGTTGGGCAAAAAGTTGAAGTCATACAATTTTACTTACTACATTTCATAGGTAGAGATTCTTAGTCATATTATTGTTGGCCGTTAACTGTTGATTCAATTCTTAGTCATATTATAGTTTTTTTCAATGTATTGATGATGTGTACAATTATACTTGAACTGCTTGAATATGCCCGTGGGGCTTTTTATTGGCAGGTTTCACTGTATCATTTAAAATTGTTGCCAAAAAACAAAGGAAACTCTGTCGGATTTTGGTTAGAAATTAATCATGAAGTGTGAATTATGAAAACTACATATAACAATGTAGTTATATAAGTGATGGTAGTAACAATGAAAACTCTATAATTTCAATTTATACAAATTTGGTTTTGACCAAAAAATAGACGAAATTCTGTTGAATTTTCGTTACAAATTAATCTACTTTTGTATAGATTTCATTAGAGATAACGATTATTAGTATTAATCATTTTATTGGTTTCTCATTTGTAGACTCCAATTCCAAAATGGATCGAAGTTGGGTAAATGCAAGTCGTATTTCACAAGAGTATGAGAATGGAGTTGAAGAATTTTTGCGATTTGCCGAACACAATGGCACCAAGGTTAATGGAAAATTGTATTGTCCATGCGTTAACTGCGTTAATGGGAGAGTACACACACTAGAGACAATATGGGAACATCTTTTATGTGATGGGATAATGAAGAATTATATCGTATTGACATGGCATGGTGAAGTAATTGATACACCAATAGTAACACAAGCTGAGGAAGAGGAGGATATGACAATGGAAGATCGAATAGAAGACATGATTCGTGATGTAGGTCAAGAGAATTTTCTGCAAGCACATGCTACTGTCTATGATAAATTGAAGATAGATTCAGAGATACCTCTGTATGCTGGATGTACAACATTCACGCGATTGTCGAGTTGTATTGAGATTGGTCAATTTGAAGGCCAAATTTGGTTGGAGTGATAAAAGTTTCATCGAGTTACTAGAAGTTTTGAAAGATATGCTCCCAAGCGATAACACCTTGCCTGATCGTATGTATGAAGCCAAAAAAATACTTTGTCCAATGGGTTTAGAGTATAAAAAGATACATGCTTGCCCTAATGATTGTGTATTATACAAAAAAGAGTTTGAAAGCCTACATGAGTGTCCAAGATGTGGTGTATCGCGTTACAAATTGAAAGACAAGGATGATAATAGCGAATATATTGATAGAAAGAGACCTCCTGCAAAAGTTATATGGTATCTTCCAATTATTCCAAGATTTAAGCGATTGTTTGCCAATGGAGAAGATGCCAAGAATATGATATGGCATTCAACTGCACAAAAACGTGATGGATTGCCTCGTCATCCGACCGATTCTCCACAGTGGAAGAAAATTGACTGCCTATTTCCAAGTTTTGGCAGTGATGCAAGAAATGTTAGACTTGGACTAGCCACAGACGGCATGAATCCTTTTGGTAACTTAACCAGTAATCACAACTCATGGCCAGTTCTTTTAGTGATTTACAACCTTCCACAATGGTTAATTTTCAAGCGCAAGTACGTGATGTTATCCATCATGATTGCAGGTCCAAGACAGCCGGGTAATGACATAGATGTTTATCTAAGTCCGTTAATAGATGACTTAAGGCTATTATGGGAGGAAGGAGTGGATGTGTTTGATGCATATCAACGACAGAGCTTCAAGTTACATGCAATGTTATTTTGTACTATCAATGACTTCCCGAGCATATGGAAACTTGAGTGGGTATAGTGTCGAGGGTCATCATGCTTGTCCTATTTGTGAGGAAGATACAAGTTTTCTACAATTGAAGCATGGAAAAAAGACTGTGTATAATAGGCACAGAAAATTTCTTCCACATAACCACCCATATCGAAGATTGAAGAAAGCTTTTAATGGTCAGCAGGAAGATAAAATTGCCAAACAACCTTTAACTGGTGAACAAGTTTATGAACATGTTAGAAACATTAATGTTGTCTTTGGAAAGACTAAAAAGCAGTCGTCTGATAAAAGCTTGTGGAAAAAGAGATCAATTTTCTTTAACCTTCCATATTGGAGTCATCTAGATGTGAGACATTGCATTGATTTTATGCATGTGGAGAAGAACGTATTTGATAGTCTCATTGGCACACTATTGAACATTAAAGGAAAAACAAAGGATGGAGTCAAAGCTCGTCAAGATCTATGTGAATTGGGAATACATCCAAAATTACATCCAAGACCTGAAGGCAAGAGAACATATTTACCACCAGCTTGTCACACATTGTCAAAGAAGGAGAAGACTAGTTTATGTCAGTGTCTTCACAGTATTAAAGTGCCACAAGGATACTCTTCAAATATTAAGAGCCTTGTGTCCATGAAAGATCTGAAGCTAGTTGGGTTAAAGTCGCATGATTGTCATGTTTTGATGCAACAACTCTTACCCGTAGCTATACGTGACATATTGCCAAAGAATCTACGACATGCAATTATGCCTCTTTGTTTCTTCTTCAATGCTATATGTGCCAAAGTAGTTGATGAGAAATCATTGGAGCAGTTGGAAAATGAAGCCACCCCAGTTGCCTAAACTGGTTCCTACTTCCCATACTAGTAAAGGTAAGGAAGTAGATGTCCCAGAAAATCCAATTTTTCAACTACTATCTGTTGTCGCACAGTTGTATATTCAATCTTTTCAAGTGAAGTGGGATGTTGATAAGTTAGGGGTAGACAATAAGAACTTTCCCCTTTACATTGACCACACCGATGCTGTGGAGATAGCAGTTGGCAATCAGTGTCTAAACATAGCAGTGTTACAATTTTGGACAATGTAAGTATTTATTTTTATTTACTAATTATGTTATTTGAAGTTATCATCATATTTAATGTACATTGAACTGGCTACTTTAGGATGATGAATGAATTGTCGGAGCAACAACGCACCCAAGATGCGTATGGATTTTTTGAGCCCCAATCCATACAAAAATCAGGAAACAAGAGAGAAGAAGTTCAAATATACATCCAAAATTGGATGATGAAGTCAAGGAAGAAAGTTTACTTGGGTGCTTACTTCCATCAGTAAGTATTTAAGCGTATGAAATTATTCGCATTAAATTTTATAGTGTATTGTATGTATCCTAACTTTTTGTAATGTAAGCAGAAATCATTGGCAGTTGTTGGTTGTTTGCCCAAAGCGAATGTTGTGGCTTGGTTCTCGCTCATTGGGCAAGAAACCTGATGCGAATATTAAAAACATTGTAAATAGGTACACATTCTTATAATAATTTAAACAATTATTACTTGTTTTGTTACTTAATTGTTTCATTATATCTTGTATTGCACGAGTGCATTTAAGGTTTGCAATACAATTGATGGAGTACACACAAGCAAAAGCACGACTCCAAATTGGATTTTTGTTAATGTAAGTCATTTTATATTTATGTATTATATCAATCATTTTAGATGTTAAATTAATATATTATTTTTTGTAGTGTAATAGGCAACCAGGATCTTATGAGTGCGGATATTATGTTATGCACTGGATGTGGCTGATTGTTGTTAGCAAGACTGAGGATACATGGAATCAGGTTTGCTTAAATTTAGTATTCAATAAAATTAAATATTGTGTCATTGGATACTCTGTTAAATTATCTTTTTTCTTGTAACAGGTATTTTTAGACAGCGAAGCATTGCCCATAGAGACCATTGACGATATTAGAAACACCTGGGCCGATAAGTTTGTTAAAGTTAGAAGTAGGCAAGTTTAGTTATTAATTTAGTAGTTAGTTTAGTAGTTACTTTAGTAGTTAGTTTAGTAGTTAGTTTAGTAGTTTGTTTAGTTAGTTTACTAGTTAGTTTATTAGTTAGATTAGTAGTTAGTGTATTTGGTAGATAAGTAGTTGGATACATATTTATAATTTTGGATACAATTTTATTTTTGGATGCACATTCAATTAGTTTATATCTTGTACATTGTCTGCCTGGGTTGTATTCAAATTTGCAGGTATATATTGTAAACAAACATTGGGATACCCTGTATAAACAAAGCGGCCATTTAAAAAAAAATAGACTTTCTACGTCGGTTGTGTCAATAGCTGACGTAGAAAATGATAATATCAACGTCGGTTTTTACCATAACCGACGTAGTTAAATCCCAAATGCAGTGACGTGTATATTCAGCGTTTCTACGTCGGTTCTATATACCCGACGTTGAAAGTCTACACTTTCAACGTCGGGTATGAATAATCGATGTTGAAAGTCCAAACTTTCAACGTCGGGTATGAATAATCGACGTTGAAAGTGTAGACTTTCAATGTCGCCTGATACAACGTCGGTTATATAACCGCCGTTGAAAGCCTTATATAACCGACGTTGAAAGTCATATCTGTAGCAGTGATTATTTAACACAAAGCACTTACATCCAAATATTTTCAAATGAGCAACATTAGGCTTTCTACCATTTAATAATTCATAGGGAGTTGATTTTATAATTGACCTAATGAGCATTCTATTTAAAACATAACAAGCAGTACTAACCGCATCAGCCCAAAAATATTTAGGAACAATTGATTCATTTAACATTGTCCTAGCAAGTTCCTCTAGTGACCTATTTTTCCTTTCAACTACACCATTTTGTTGGGGAGTCCTAGGAGCAGAAAAGTTATGCAATATTCCATTTTCTTCACAATAATTTTCAAACTTTTCATTTTGAAACTCACCACCATGGTCACTTTTTAAAACTTTAATTCTTAAATCTTTCTCATTTTGTATTTGCTTTGCAAACTTTCTAAAGACCTTAAAAGCTTCACTTTTCATTGTTAGGAAAAATGTCCAAGTATATCTAGAGTAATCATCAACAATCACAAAACCATAATAATTTCCACCAAAGCTTTTTATCCTAGAAGGTCCAAATAAATCTAAATGTAATAATTCTAGGGGTTTTGAAGTGGAAATAACATTCTTTGATTTAAATGATGATTTTACTTGTTTACCTTTTTGACATGCATCACATAACCTATCTTTTTCAAACTTTAACTTAGGCAAACCAATAACTAAGTCTTTTGATATCAATTTATTCAAATGATGCATATTTATATGAGCTGCTCTCTTATGCCATAACCAAGGGTTCTCTTCCTTAGCAACTAAGCATGTTATACTAGAATCATGTAAACAATCCAAATCAATCAAGTATATGTTATTATGCCTAATGCCTTTTAATGCTACATTTTCGAAATCTATCAAATGTATTGTGCAAGATTTACTTTCAAATATTACCTTATATCCTTTGTCACATAGTTGACTTATACTAAGGAGATTATGCTTTAGCCCATCAACAAGAAGCACATCCTTAATCTCCAAAGTGTTTGCACCACCTATATTTCCAATTCCAAGAAGTTTCCCTTTGTTGTTGTCCCCATAAGTTACATATCCTTATTCTTTAGCTTTGAAACACACAAATTTTGTTTTATCATCGGTCATATGCTTTGAGCATCCGCTATCAAGATACCACATAGACTTCTTTGATTTGGAAGTTTCCTACAAAACAAGAACATAGTAAACTTAGGTCCCCATAACTTTTGGGTCCTTGGGGTTAGAGATAAACAAATTATTTAACAATAGGAACCCAAATGTATTTACCTTTAGGAACACCAAAATGTTTTATTTTACATTATTTGAAATGTGACCTTGTTTCATACAATAAAAACATGCTTTAGATGTAGCTTTAGAATAAGATGCATTACTAACAATAGATGCTCTAGTTCCTTTTTCTACCCATACTCTTTTGTTTTTCCTTTTAGGCTTTTTCAAAGGAACTTGATGATTTACACTATTTTGAGCTAAAACAATTTTATCCTTCTTAAAATCACTTACCTCCTTTTCGGCTTTGTCTAGCAAATGGTTAAGAATATCTATGTCATATTCATACTCTTTACAAGATGCACATGCTAAGTTCTTATCATCATTCTCATCTAAACATACAATTTTCGTTTCTAAGGTTTCTTTTTCCTCTAAGCATGTGATTTTCGTTTTTAATGAGTCAATCTCCTTTTCGGATCTACTTAAACTCTTTTTCACAACTTTATATTCATTTTTCAAGTCCTTAAAGGCACTAAACAATTCATTATATGCATTTTGCAATTGATCATAGTTATTTTCATCATCACTTGAGGATGAGTCGGAATCACTTACCTCAAAGTCGGAAGATATGTTGTCATTTGCCATTAAGCAAATATTGGCTTCTACTTCCGAGTCACTTGATTCCGAACTTGACTCACTGTTGTCCCAAGCAATGTAGGCTTTCTTCTTAAAGAACTTTTTGCCTTTGATTTCTTCATTTTTCTTGTTTGGACATTCAGTCTTCATATGTCCTGCTTCACCACAACCATAACATTTGATATTTACAGAAGAATTTTCCCTTACCTTTCCTTTACCTCTGAATGGATGTCTTCCTTTGGCTTTCATGAATTTGGTGAACTTATTTATCATAAGACTCAATTCTTCTTCTTCTTCATTCTCCGAGTCTTCTTCTTCCTTTTTATTTTTACCTTTGGAAATTTCAGTTTTGAAGGCTAAGTTCTTCTTTTGATATTGTCCTTCTTCATCGTTTAGCCTTCCAAGCTCAAGCTCATGCTCTCTTAGCTTTCCAAAGAGCGCCGCCATAGACATTGTGGCAAGGTTTTGTGACTCCGAGATGGCCGTCACCTTAGGTTGCCATTTCCTATCCAAAGATTTTAAAATTTTAACATTCAATTCATCAACGTCAAAGATTTTACCTAATCCGGTGAGATGGTTCACAATATGAGTGAAATGCTTTTGAACGTCAAATATCGTTTCGCCTTGTTGCATCCGGAACATCTCATATTCTTGGATTAGAGAATTTTTTCGTGCTCTCTTAACCTCATCGGTACCTTCGTGGGTCACTCTTAGCATTTCCCACATCTCCTGAGCACTTTTACAAACAGAGATCCTGTAAAACTCATCAAGGGTTATAGCAGATGAAATAATATTTCTAGCCCTAACGTCCAATTGTGCTTTTCTATTTTCCTCTATTGTCCATCTAGAAAAAGGTTTAGGAACGTCTACATCGTTCTCAGTAACTTTAGGAATATAGGGATCGTTTAAAATAGCGTCCCAAACACCTCTATCAATAGACTCTAAAAAAATTTGCATTCTTACTTTCCAGAAGGGATAATTTTGACCCGTAAAAAGTGGGGGTTTGTGGATAGCCGCACCTTCGGCAAAAGTTTGATTTTGTCTGGCCATTTTCTAAAAGTTTGAATGACTATCAAAGCAAGCTCTGATACCATTTGTTAGAATTGTGCAACGGAATGATCGCGTTGTCGGACAAAAACCAAGAGGGGGTGTGAATTGGTTTCTTAACAAAAATTAGGTTTTAAAAATTTTCCCCAAATTTTACCGATTAAAAAGCTGTGTAAACGTAAATAAGATAGAGATAGAGTCTTACAAAGGAGATTTATACTGGTTCGGATCAAAAGACCCTACGTCCAGTTGCTAATCACTCAAACAGAGGATTAACGTTGTCACTATAATCAAAGTTGTTACAAACAGATAACAATTAAAAATCCAAAGTAAAGAAAACACCTCTCTTGAAACCCACAAGAGATGAAGAATAACTTTCCCCAGAGACAGCACAACACACAATCCACTAAGATCTCCACTTAGTGATTCTTATCGCTTCTAGCCCACACCAGGTTCCGAAAGCCCCTTTTTCCTCCAACAAACAGTTCTCTGGCACTCACAACACTTAACTTTTGTTTGAAAAAGGTTGTTCTATTTTTCTGAGAGCCTTAGAGAACCTTAAGTAGAGAATTTAGGGTTTGGGAATTGGGATTTTCGGAACTAGAGAGTATTGGGATTAAGGTTTTCGAAAATAGGTTTAATTTGAAGTTGAAAATCAAAATCTGACTGAAATAATCGATTAAATGAAGTGTTAATCGATTATTACAAAGCCAAAATCAATAGAACCCCAAAACTCTATGTTTTAATCGATTAACTGGCTTGTTAATCGATTAACAGGTGTGTTAATCGATTATTACAGTGAACAGATACAGAAAATGGTTTTTCTCACTGTAATAATCGATTATCTGATGTTTTAATCGATTAAACCCGAGGACAACTGATAAATATAAGTTTTTGAAGCTTCTAAAGAGTAGATTATGTACCGGCTATCTTAGACTCTAATATTACAGACTCAAACTCATCAAAACAGAGTTATTACACAAAAATACAAGTCTTCATCACTCTAAATTCCTTGTTCTTGAATCATCATCAAAATCAACAAGCTTCATGTCCATGTAAGTTCAACATCAAGTCCTTGTATGTTCAACACAAGCTACTATGGACTTGATAAAGTCTTAACCATCATCGAAACGGGCGATCTTCAGCTTTATTAGGGAGCCGGGCAAGATTTGGGGTCTACACTCACTCTTCTCTCGCAGCACTTTAGAATGCTTTCTAAGAACTCTAAGAACTATGGAAATGCTTCAGAGGGGTCCTAGGAGAGTATTTTGAGAATTGTGCAGTAGGAGAAGTTGTAGAATTGTGTCAAAATAGTGAAAAGGGCCCCCCAATTTATAAGAATTCGCACCTGTCAGGTCAGGACCACTGTCTCACTTGACAAGTTTGGTGAGATGGCGGTCTCGGCCCTTTAGGAGGAATTTCTTATTTTTCGCGTAAAAAAATCCTTCATATTCTAATATGGGGCCTATTGATCAATTCTAGGGACCTTTTAAGCCTTGCCCATCTTTGAATGGAAGTCTTCTACTCTTTATTTTGAGGTCGGGCAAGATTTGGGGTCTACAGCTGCCCCCCCTTCACCTAACTAGCCTATTGTTGGCTCAACATGCCAAAAAGATCGGCTGGAGGGTGAAGGAGTTAACCCTCTTGCCCGATTGTCCGTGAGTTGCTTTCCTGGTTGTGGTAGCCGACCTTCTAGATGCTAAATGTGATCCTCCGGGATGCTCCTTTGACGCGGTAGCTGACCCCTTTGGTTGATGAGTATGAACCCCCATTCGGTTTAAGCCCCCTTTTGTAAGGCTTGATGAGTACGCACCCCCATCTGGTTTGAAGAGTATGAACCCTAGTCTAGTAAGCCCCCTTTTGTAAGGCCTGATGAATACACACCCCATCTGGTTTGACGTGTATGAACCCCCGTCTGGTAAGCCCCCTTTTATAAGGCCTGATGAGTACACACCCCCATCTGGTGGTAAAGTCCACTTTGTAGGACTGGTTGCGTCTTACTGCTCTGGCTCATGCGCAGTGATTTTTCCTGTGTGCGGGTCTTTGTCTTCAGGACTTTCCTTGTCCTGAAGTTGCTGTGGCGACTTACTGCTCTAGCTCATGCGTCGTTCCTTGCTGATGAGTATTTCTGCTTTGGTAAATATTTTTTATTTTTTGTAGTCGTCCGATGTGTTGGAGATTTTTTTATTTTTGGTTTTTCCAGAAGCCATCCAGCTTGTTGATTGCTGGGGATTCTTTGTTTTGATCTTTTTTGTAGTGGTCATCCGACTTTGCTAGTTATCGGGGATTTTTGGTGATTTTAGGTAATGCCTCTGAGAAGGTGGGCGTTTTGCTTGTTTTCCTTTTTTCTCTTTGTTGGGAGAATGGTGGCTAATGTTTTGGGATTAATCTCGCCTTTTTCTGCGGTTTATTCTTTTTCCCCGCGATTTTGGATTTTGGCTTTTTCGGGATAACGCGTAAGCCTTTTGACTTTTTAGTCTCTTTTATTATGCTGGCTTTTTCTTTTTCGGAAGAGAATAAAGGCAAACAACTATACCAAAAGATATTATTTATATATATCATGAAATTTTGTACAATGATTATATATACAATGATGTTCCTAAGGCGGTGGCGGGCTCGACTGCGAGGCTGAAGACGACTCAGGAGGAGGAAACTGCCAAAACATGTGTCTCTGAAACTCTTCCTGGCTTCGAATCATGCTAAGCACATGCTGGCCGATCGTATCTAGGCTCTGTCTCACTCCCTCCTGCCTCTGGCTGATGGTCTCCAGCCGCGTCTTGAAGACATCCTGCCTCAGGGACATCTAATCTAACTACTCGCGAATGTCATCCATGTGATGGTGGACGCCAGGAAAATCATCCGTGTACTGCTGCTACTGCTTGAACTCCGAGGGTATCAGGAGCTCCTACAACGCATCCAGATCCTGGATGTCTAGGGTCATGGCGAGCGCAGGGTGGAGGGTCACCTAGGACCCTTGCTTGATGAGAATCCCCATGCTGACGAGCATGGACCTGCTAATATACTCGGGTTGGAGGATGGAGGGAATGTCCTCCTTGTTGGCGCACCCCTATCTCTCGGCCAGTGGGGTGATGAGGGGAGCCATGAGGATGACTCCAACGGGACGACTCACGAAGTCCTTCAGAGCCCTCAAGAAGAAGTAGTCGGGGTTACACCGGCGTCCGTATAGCATGCAGTGCAGCACAAAGAGATCAGGCTGAGTGATCTTCCCCTGACTCTCCTTCTGTGCATGGATCGTCCCCGCTAGCAGCTTATGGCAGATGCGAAGAGGAGGGCTGAGTGTCAACCCTTTCATCAGAGCCGGTAGAATTTGTGACCTGGTAAGATTCTCCCATATCTCATCGGTTGTGAGGGTAGCCGATCGCTCACAGATAGCTCCCTGATATTCCAGCGTCAGGGTGTCCGTGGGCTGGTTGAAGCCCATGGTGACGTTGAATTCATCCAACGTCATCGTCCGGTAGGTCCCGTTCATGTAGTACGAGATCATCCTTGCCGGAGGGACACTCAGGAATATTGTAGGCATGTCGATCATTGTGATGGAGGCGAGGAACTCCATCACGACTTGCTTGTAGATGCGGGTCGGAGGGTCCTGGAGGAGGAAGTCCCACCCGATGCTACGGATGTAGCCTTGCACATCCTCTTCCCAACCAAACTCGGCCAGGATACCGTAGTCTAACCGCAGCATGGGGTACCAAGAGTAGCCCCTAATGTGTTCTAGCCTGGCCTGGTGTTGCGGCGTGAGATGAGTAGGATCTTGAGGAGCCTGTGGTGCGGGAGCGCTCGGGTCGGGCCCCCGACCTCTCTTTCGGGGCCTGGAAGATTCTCCTTATTGCATTTTGTTCAAAGACACTCAAAGATGTATGAGAAGATATAGGAATGGAGTGCTTTAAACTGACCCAAAAAGCCCCTTTATATAGAAAATTTTATTTTTTTGTCGGGACCGCCTTCTGGGATTCGGGACGGCGGTCTAAAATTTTTGGAGTTCAGGACCGCCATCTGGAATGTCGAGATGGCGGTCTCGCCCTTTGCGATGTAGCGAGACAGTCGTCTCGCCAAGCGAGAAGGATGTCTCGCCTTTAGCAAATGGCGAGACGATAGTCTCGCTTTCAACGAATGACGAGACGTTGATCTAGTTAAACGAGACGGTCGTCTGGGCCTTTTCAAGGGATTTTTTTTTTTAGGAAAATTTAGGACCTTGTTCAAAAACATCTATGCATGCAATGGTTTCATGTTATGTGTCCTATAATGCACTTCGTTGATTTTTCAAAAGGATTAACTGGTGTGTCTTTTGAAGACGAGGTCCTTCTAATGTCGTTTTTTAGTTGTACTTGTTTGTACCATTCCGGACTTAAAATGACCGAAGAATAATTGTTAGTTGAGGAGCAAACTTGCCATGTCGGTGTGTTTTTTCCTTCCTCTAGATGTTTCAATCCTCTTGTTGATTATATGCCTCCATATTCCCCCATTAATTATTAGAATGTTATGAAAGGGTCAAGAGAAGAGAAGTAAGAGGATAATTTATTCAAAGGCTTGTATTTTAGACGGTTGAATTTTTAGTTTTTATTCAAAAGTGGTTCTATAAGAATGGCTAGACAAGGTTGGTCAGAATGTTTAAGCTGATGTTAAACAAACGTCTTGTTTTGAGAATTCACATCTTAGCCAATTTCTATTGCTTTCTATGGCTGATTGACTTCCCTAGACTGCCCTTTGGGTTTTCAGACTAGGATACTATGTTTTGGTCCTAACTTTTGTCTAGGTTCCTTTTTTCTTGTTTTGGGAATCCTAGTGGACCTTATTTTGTAACCCTAACATCCGCCTAGGCTACCCTTTATTGTTGTTCAGGTTTCCTAACGGGTTAACCCTAATTTTTGCGTAGCCCCCTTTGGTGGGTTTCCTACCAGGTAATTTGCCCTCTTTTTTTTTTGCCTTTGGCTTCTATGGGCTTCTTTTGGTTTATTTTCTTTTTACGCAATATTGGCGAAACACAGTTTTATTATGATGAGATAAAACCTTATTCTGTGTTTCTAGTCAATCAGCTTTATTATTATTGTGATGGCGGGTTTTGATTATTTCGAAGAACTTTTAAAATGTTTGCTTAAACATGGTTATTACGACGTCTAGTCATGAATAGCAACAAGAGAAGCAAATGGTAAGAAATGTATTCTTATTAATTAATAGGGGAATATGTGCCCAAAAAATTCCCGAGGGTCGGGCTATCCCCGGGGGATAATCTCTAACAATCATTGGGTTTATATCCCTTAAGAAAGGAAAAAGAACTCCTAATGACTAGAGTTGCTCTCGACGCTTATATCCCTCTACTTCGAAAGATCTGCTTGAGTGTGCGGAGGGGAGACTTCCCTTTTCTTCTTTCAGCTCGGCCCTTTGTAGGATCATATCCTAGACCATGCTTTAAAGGATTATCTTTGAATTTCGGGGGTTCCTTCATTCCTTGGGAGTCTACCCCGAGCCCTTGGCCAGGATGGTAACCATACTTCATCATCATGCGGACTACCTTTGTATTACTAGGAAGTCTTCTACATTGGCAATTTCAAGCGCTTGAAAAGATGTTTCAAGAGCCTCTTCAGCCGCCTCCACATAGGGTTGGGTAGACGGTCCACTGATCAAGATATCATCTTCTTCTTGGACCGTGACCAGTTTGTCATCTACTATAAACTTGACTTTCTGGTGGAGCATTGAAGGCACTGCCTTAGCGTCGTGAATCCAAGGTCTGCCAAGGAGACAACTATATGCTGGAGTAATGTCCATCACGTGGAAATTGACGTTGAAGATAGTGGGTCCGACTTGGATTGGCATATTGATTCCCCCCACTACTTCTCGTTTAGATCCGTCGAAGGCTCGAACGATAGTGCTGCTTGGGCGCATTCGGGTTCATTGAATAGTCAACTTGTCAAGTGTGCACTTGGGCATCACGTTCAAAGATGACCCGTTATCAACAATAACTTTAGCGATGAGATATTCCTTACATTTTATGGAAATATGCAAGGGCTTGTTATGGCTTGACCCCTCTGGAGGGAGTTCTTCATCTGTAAAGGCGAGGTGATCGCTAGCTGTGATGTAGCCGACGATCCTCTCAACTTTTTCTTGGGATATTGTATGAGGTACGTGCGCTTCGCTCAAGACCTTCATCAGGGCGTTTCTGTGCGGTTCTGAACTCATCATTAGAGATAACAAAGTTATCTTTGCCAATGTGTGATTGAGTTGGTCGATGATGGAATACTCGCTCTGTCTTATGAACTAGAGTAATTCATCAGTCTCCTCCTTGGATTCTTTATTTTCCTTTTCTTCGGTCTGTTTAGTTTTTCCTTTATTCTTGGGGGCATGTTCTTATGACTCCTTGGGGGAGTATATTCTTCTGCTTCTAGTCATGCCCCCAATGCTGGCTATGTTGGAGATGTCCTCCTTTATTGGTGAAGATTCATCGTATCTCCACGGTACAACTTTATTTGAGTCATAAGGGAAAGGATGAGGCACAAATAATCGCAAAGGTGTCCTTGCCCTTCTTCCTTATTGACTTTGATAACCAACGACCAAGGCTTATTGTCCTCTTGGGGTGAATCGACTGTTGGGGAGAACTTGATTACGAGTGATTTTCTCTCCATCCTTCTGATTGTGGAAGACGTATCAGTTAATCCTTCCTTTTTATTATCTCATTTATTAAAAGTGAAGGAGGGATAATCAAGTATGAAAATGAATGAAATGCATGCATGTAGATAATTGTTGAATAAAAGGAAATTTTATTTATTTATAGAAAGTGTACATTCCTCTACACCATGCTACAAAGCACTTTTTGATTGAAACCCACAGGCGGGTTCTGATTTCTATGTAATTCCTCTTCAGCTTCTCGTACATGATGAGCGAGTGCTTCGGTCTACTGGTGGACCGCCTGGCTTATATCTTCACTATACTTCTGATCCTCTTTGATCTTCACCTCTTGATGGACAACCAAGGCTTGTAAATTGTCGAGTCTCTCAAGGGTTCGGTCTCTTTCTTGTAGCACCTGGCCATACTGAGCTAACCCGTCTCTTTCTTTGCAGCGCAACTTAGTAAGTCTTCTATTGAGTCTCTGGGTAGCTTCCCGTCCTTGACGTATCTCAGACCGAGTCCTTGCGAGATTTTGTAGCATTCCCTTGATCGTTTGAACCTGTTTTGCACATTCGGCCTCAAGGTGTGCTGACTTAGCAGTTATTTCTTGAAGTTGATTATCCGAGTTTAATCTGACAACTTTGGATGCTTAGATAACCTGCTCACTGGAGTCAACGCATTGGTCCTTGAGGCGCTCTATCTCTTGATCTTTCTTCTTGCACTGCCTTTGTAGACCATCTATAGTGAGGATAGATTCTTGCTCTTTTTCCTCAAGGGCCCTCATCTGGGCTCCCATAATTTCTATCCTCTGGGTCAAGGCGTCGACTTGGATTTGGAGCTCTCTACTGGCTGAAGACGTAGTAGGTGGGGTAGATGGTTGTGACATCCATCTGTTTCTCCTCCATTCCTCATAGTCACTGGAGACAGCTACTCAAGCTTTGCCTAGCTCTCTATCTCCCATGAAGATTGGTTTCTCCCATGCTCTTCGTATAACAAGTGAGTTCGCAACAGTGCATGGGTCTCCGGAGAAACGCAATCCTCCGAGCTCTTCCTGTGATAATGCGGTTTGGGTTCTCATAAGTTGTCTCATAGACACTTTTGGAGAATAAGCTATGCAACCTCTGAGACCTACTAACGGTACGCTCGAATAATCCCCACATCTGATGAGGATTGGGCCAGGTCGGAACCAAGGACATGCCCAAGATAAGCGGTTGGCGTCCATTGTTCCAACACGACCTTCCACTCCATGGTTAGACGTCGGTGGAGAGGAAGTTTGGAGAAGTTCTTCAAAGGTTCGGGGAACATCCCCATGTGACTAGAGGCGTAGAAATGCGTGATACCCCACACGAATAGTAGTGAAGAGCAGCATCTGAGTGTTCTCCCTTGCTTTTGGTGACAGAATTCGACCGAAAGCAAGGTGTCGACAAGAAGTGCAGGCAAGGGACTCTTCGAATGCACGTCCCAGGCGAAGAAGGCGTCCATGAAGGCTTGATCCACTGTGTCTAGGTGAAAGGGAAATAGCATATGTAAGAATTAATGGTTGAGTTCAAGAGGGGGGGGGGTGAATTGAACTTTGAAACCTTTTCCAAAAAACGCTTTCTTTGTGGAAGAATGATTAATCTTTATCCAATATTTTATTAGGCAGATTTGGTTTTTAACAAAGCAAGAATATAAAACACAAATGAAAAGAGAGAAATGCAGAAATACAATACAAGAGTTTTTATACTGGTTCACTCTTCACAAGAGCTACATCCAGTTCTTGACAAATATGTCAAGTTCCACTAATACCAAGTGAAAATACAAACCAGTAGATACAAACCAATCTACCCCAAGATCTACCTTACAACACCACAAGATAGACTCTTGAAAACTACCCAACAACCAAACCCAGTCCTTGTAACCAGTGTAGATTCAAACCCAATCTACACACTTAAAATTCGTACAAGTATTGGAAAGGATTAACATGGATAGTAGCTTTTGTAATACAGAAGTCCAAAAGCAAATTTCCTAACACAAAACTTTCTCTCTTGAAGATCTTTTAACAATCTTGATCAAAGCGCTTTATGATATGAATGTGTATGAATGCTCATAAAAACACACAAATATGAGAGCTCCAAGAATGCTTTTAATCATTTTCCAAATTGTATACTTGAAAGAGAAATCAAAATTGTATTTATAGAGTAAAAGAGAAAAACTGACAGTTTCAATTTATTAAAATGATGTTTTAATCGATTGATTTCATTTAAAACTCTTTCAATCGGTTAATTCGAGCTTTTAATGGATTAATACTGCTAGAAGAAATAATGGTAGCTCTCTGTTTTAACATATTAAAACTCATTTTAACAGATTAAAAATCTAAGGTACTTAAAATGAAAAATGGTAGCTCTTTGTTTTAACATATTAAAACTCAATTTAATAGATTAAAAATCTGAGGTACTTAAAATATGAATTATGACTTAGAACATTTTAATCTATTGATTTATCAATTTAACAGATTAATACTGCGAAACCCTTAACATGGAAAAACCATCAACAACATTTTAATCTGTTGATTTTACGGCTTAATCAATTAAAATATCGGCTGTATATATACATTTCCTATTTTAAGTGATTTTAACAGATTAAAACTACTTTTTAACAGATTAAGAAACTCAGTTTGTTCTTTCAAAGCTTAAAGGTTGGTTTTTCATGAAGTATGATGAATTTTATGAAATGTAGCAGTTATAGGCGCTTATCACAAGATATATTGTAATTATCAAGAGATTAAATTTCATACCTATAACCTATCTACCTACACACCCACAAAATGAACTTTATATGTCTTCATCAAATCCAACAAGTGCTTCAATCTCCCCCTATTTGATGAAGACAAATATCCACCGCACCTGCATAAAAAAAACAGCAACAGACATATGATTGTGATGTGTGTGTGTAGTGACAGTGTTATATCATCCTATCATTCTTCTCCCCCTATTTGACTTCATCAAAGAGAAAAAAGTGTTCATGTACAGGCTATAAGTACCATTTAGGTACCCAAAAATAAAATAAACAAAACAAACATAAGTAAGATAAAGCTACTAAACCGAGATTTCATTCATCACCATCCTAGGGACCTTGATTGAATTGCAGGTCTCCAATTCTGTTGTACATGTCATCCAATTGATTATCAATATGATGAAATCTGGGAATGGAATCCTCATAAAGTTGATGCTAGCGGGCTTGCAAAGCATATGTCATCTCCATGTGGCGCCTTTGATTAGTTTGAATTTCATTCATTTGGTGTAGCATAGTCCTTTCAAACTGTGAAAGAGGTGTGCCACGATCAGGTGGAGCCACATAAGGAATCATGTCCAATGGAGACTGCTGAGCCATAACATCTTCCATGGGATCTGTTTGTCTTGGTTCAGTAGCACTTGGAGCACCAGTGTTCTCATCGTCGTCCTCTTCTCCTTCTGTAATATCAACCTTTTCATCTCTCCCAGCTTCCTCTTTGGAAATCCAATCACCATCAATTTTTATGAACCCCATTTTATGAAGGATGGAATTGTTAATCTCATTCGTGGGGCGAACAACTTCAGAAAGTTCTCCTTCTAGATCAACACCAAAATGAGTGAGAAATTTAGAAATTAAAATAGCATAGGGATACCTAAAATCACTTAGCCTTTTTGCTTTGACCATATGGTCTTTGATAACAAATACCCAGTTCACTCTGATTCTATGGTGGATACAATACACGAGTACCAGGTCACCTTCATTCAGTACTGCATGATTGCTCCCCCTGGGAGTAAGTTGCCAGGACACTATAAATGCAAGCAATCTTTCTTCAAGTTTAAGCTTCCTAGTATTGAAGGAACTCACAAAGTCACATTTATTTTTTAAGCAGGAACGAAAATACTTAACTTTGTTGAACTCTTTTACATCAAAAGTATATCCTTTAGTGACTTTGACCCCTTCATTCTTGAGTCCAGCAACATTTTTCCAGATAGTGGGAGTAACTTCAATGTCCATTCCTTTGACTTGAGTTTTAAGAGTAGAACCTTCAAATGACAAATTAGTAAAGAAAACTTTGATAAGGTCAGGATAGATTCTACCATTGAGATCTAAGAAACTCTGAATTTTCTAGTGTTGCAGTAGTTTTCGCACCACTTTGAACCCTTCAGCATCCAACCACAAGAATTTAAGTATTTTGAGGATATTGATTTGTTTTCTGCTCATTTCGTGAATGAATAACCCCATCTTCTTTTGGTTCCCATTGAACCAAGTTTCAATGAGCCCTCCTCCTGATGTTTCTTGGGCAGCAGCTGAGGATTCTCCTCCGCTGAACTTCTTCCTTCTAGATTTGGAATGCTTGAACATGGTGAGAGAAATAAAATAAATACAGTAATTGTTTTACCTTGTCAAGAGTGAACACAAGGTTTTCGAACAGCTTAACAAATGATTCAAAGTAAGAGAAGTGAGAAGATTCTGTCTCTTCAGCTACTTTGAATAGTCAAATTTGTCATGTAGTGAATTACCTCAGTTTGTTCCCTATGTCAGAAATGGAAAAGACAGAAAAGGAACAATAGGTACAACAATTTACTTGTTTACCTGCATCAATCAAAATTTCTTCACTTTTGATCTCCAATGACAGTCTTCCAGCGTGAATTATTGATGTAATTGGATAGATATTACATTTAAGAGAGCAGCTAAAGTGGTTTGTAGTTGAAAATTCACTTAATTCAACCTGCAGTAAATAATCAAAAATCTACAATACTAACCCTAGAAAATTAATCAATTGTTTTACCATACAATCAATTAGTTTTGCTTAATGATATAGAAGTAGATATCAAAAGCAAAATGAATCAATTAAATCGAAAATTTAATCGATTAATTCAAAAGAAAAACATGCAGAGCTAGAAAAATTTAATGAAATAAATCGATTAGAAACATATTTAATCGATTAATCTGGCAATGGATCAAGAACAGATATTGAGAACTAGGATATTAACAAATTATTTCGTATGTTTAATCGATTAAAAGCACATAGTTTGAAAAATATTTCAAATTTTTTAGAAAAAGAATCAATTAATCTTTATATTAATTTGTTTAAAAGCACAGAACCAGAATGGAGAATCAATTATACAATACTAGATAGATCCATAATTCCTAATTCAATTCTAAGCATATTTAGTCTATCTCTAGGTAGTGGTTTGGTGAACAGATCAGCCAATTGTTTTTCAGTATCAATGAATAAAATTTCACAATCACCCCTAGAAACATGTTCTCTAATAAAGTGATGTCTAATTTCAATATGGTTAGTTCTAGAGTGTTGAATAGGATTTTTAGTAAGATTGATTGCACTAGTATTATCACAAACCAAAGGTATCGTCTTGAGAAACACCCCATAATCCTTCAATTGTTGTTTGAGGTAGATACTCTGAGCACAACAACTCCTAGCTGCAATGTATTCAGCTTCTGCAGTTGAAAGAGCCACACACGCTTGTTTTTTGCTGTGCCATGATATAAGGCTACTCCCTAGTAAGTGACATGTACCAGAGGTACTTTTCCTATCTAATTTACAACCTGCAAAGTCAGAATCAGAAAATCCAACAAGTTTAAGAGAAGTACCTTCAGGATACCATAGACCAACATTGATGGTTCCTTTAATATACTTGAGAATCCTTTTAGCAGCAGTGAGGTGAGATTCCTTTGGATATGCCTGGAATCTAGCACAAAGGCAAACACTGAACATAATGTCAGGCCTACTAGCAGTGAGGTATAGAAGAGATCCAATCAAACCTCTATATTTAGTTTGATCAGTATATTTCCCCTTTTCATCTAAATCTAGACAGCAGTTAGTAGACATGGGAGTGGAGGATTCTTTGCAATTATGCATATCAAATTTCTTCAACAACTCATTACAGTATTTAGATTAATTTAGGAAAATACCATTCTTTAATTGCTTAACCTGGAGACCAAGGAAGAAATTCAGTTCTCCCATCATAGACATCTCAAATTCACTTTGCATTTCCTTAACAAATTTATTACACAAGGCATTATTAGTAGAACCAAAAATGATATCATCAACATAAAGCTGCACCAAAATAATATCAGATCTAGATTTCTTAACGAATAAAGTTTTATCAACTTCACCTCGTTTGTATCCTTGATCAGTTAAGAAATGACTTAGCCTCTCATACCATTGTCTAGGGCCTACTTTAATCCATAAAGAGCCTTTTTCAGCTTGTAGACATGGTCAGGATGTTTGTGGTCTTCAAAACTAGGAGGCTGAGAAACATAAACTTCTTCATTGATGAATCCATTTATAAAGGCACTCTTGACATCCATCTGAAGCAATCTGAAACCACTAATACACGCATAAGCTAATAACAATCTAACATGTTCAAGTATAGCTACGGGTGCAAAGATTTCATCAAAATCAATTCCTTCTTGTTGATTGTATCCCTTGGCTACTAACCTAGATTTATTTCTAGTAATAATGTCGTGTTCATCTAATTTGTTTTTGAATACCCACTTAGTATCAATTATATTGATATATTTGGTTTTAGGAACTAAGTCCCACACATTATTTCTTTCAAATTGATTAAGTTCATCATGCATGGCACTAACCCAATATTCATCATTTAATGCATCCTTAATAGATTTAGGTTCAATTTGTGAAATAAATGCCATATGATTGCGGAATTGATTAAGAGAATTTCTAGTGGATACTCCCTTATTGATTTGCCCAATCACATTGTCTAGAGAAAGATATCTTGGGACAATCCATTCTTTAGGAAGCTCATCCAAACAATCTTCTTCCTGTTCTTCAACAATTCTTTCTGGTGAGTCAGCTTTTGTAGGATCAATCAATTGATTACTTTCTTCAACAATGCGTTATTTTGTATTTCTGGGATGTTTTAACTGATAAAAATTATCAGCTAATTCGTCATCATCTGCAGTACCTGTTGTTTTTCTCTGCAACACTCAAGGAGACTCATTAAAAACAACATGTACTGATTTTTCAACAGATTTTAGTCTTAAATTATAGACTCTATATGCATGATTGTTAAAAGAATAGCTAAGAAAGATCCCTTTATCAGATTTTTCATCAAACTTGCCAATATTTTCTTTCCCATTGTTTAAAACAAAACATGTACATCCAAAAACCCTGAAATAGTTTATGTTGGGTTTTCTTCCTTTGTAAAATTCATATGGAGTTTTCTTAAGAATGGGCCTGATCAAAACTCTATTCAAAACATGACAGGCAGTGTTTATAGCATCTGCCCAAAAGTATTTAGGTAAAGAGTTTTCACAAAGCATTGTTCTAGCAAGTTCCACAATGGATCTATTCTTTCTTTCCACAACACCATTCTGTTGAGGAGTTCTTGGAGCCGAAAAGTTGTGTTTTATACCATACTTTTCACAGAATAATTCAAAATTTTCATTGACAAATTCTCCACCATTATCACTTTGAATAGAAGTAATGAAATAACCTTTCTCATTATGTAAAACCTTGGCAAGCTTTTTAAAAGATTTGAAAGAATCTGATTTGGCTTCTAGAAAAATAGTCCATGTAAATCTGGAAAAATCATCAACAATTACCATGATATAAAGATTACCACCTAGGCTTTTGTTTCTTGAAGGACCAACCAAATCTAAGTGGAGCAATTCCAAAGGTTTACAAGTAGAAACAATGTTTTTATTTGAAAAATATTTTCTAGTTTGTTTACCTTTTAAACAAGCTTCACAGATTTTGTCTTTCAGGATTTGAAGCTTAGGCAGTCTAGAAACTAAATCTTTAGAAATTAATTTGTCAAGATGATTAAGATGAATATGTGCAAGCCTTCTATGCCATAACCAAGATTCTTCTTCTTTAATAAGAAGACAACTTTGAGATGAGATAGAATGCTTGATATCTAGCATGTAAATGTTGTTTAATCTCTTACCAACCAGCATTACCGTGTCAGATTTTGGCTCACAGATTAGACAGATTTCTGGTTTGAAGATAACCTTGTGATCAAGATCACATAATTGGCTTATGCTAATAAAGTTGTGCTTAAGACCTTCAACAAAAAGAACATTGTGAATGGTCACAGTCTCACCATCTCCTATGTCTCCAGAACCTAAGATTGTTCCCTTGTTGTTATCTCCATATGTTACGTGACCTCCAGTCTTCAATCTCAGTTTCTGAAATTTGGAAATATCACCTGACATATGCCTTGAGCATCCACTGTCCAAGTACCAAATTGATTCTTGCTGCTGTTCCTGAAAAATCAAGCATCAAGTATTTGGTACCCTTCAATAATTTGGGTCCTTAGTGGTCAAGTTTTCTATTTAACATATTTTGGAACCCATCTCATTTTACCCTGTGGCACAAGATGTTTTCTAATATGACAGAATTTTTACAATATGCCCTTTTTTCATACAATAGTGACAAGATGAGAAGGGAGATGCTGTTGATTTTCTGAAAGAGAAGAAATTCAAATACCTTTTAGTTTTAACCCCAAACTTAGGTTTATAACCAATGCCAGTATGATCAAAAACACAATTTTGAGACCCAAAAGTGCATCTAAATTTGCTTTACCTTAAGTAAACTTAGATAAAGTTTTAATCAAATAATCAACCTTTTTCTGTAGAGAGATACACTTTTCACAATCTTTGTTAGCAGCAGCATTATCATAAGATGAATTATTGTAGATTATTTCAAGATGTTCCATATCTGTTTTGCATTCTAATAATTCTTCTTCCAGAACTTTAACCTTATTCTCTAACCAGTTATTTAGTCCTTTTAACCGATTATTTGTATAGGATAAATTCTTAGCTTCATCATGCATTTCATTGAAAGCAATTAATAATGTGTTGTAATTCATTTCATTCTCTGTGGGGGTTGAACTTACACGGGATGAAGAGGATTCATAGCCAGCCATTAAGCATAGATTCACTTCTTCACTTTCAGATCCAGAACTTGAGGATGAATGATTGTCTTGCTAGGCTATATAGGCCTTCTTCCCTTTATACCTCATATCTTTCTTGTTTTGATTCTTGGATTTTTCTAGACAGTCACTTCTTATATGTCTCTACTTACCACAAGAATAAGAAGTATAAGAATTTTGAAGAGAATCAGTTCTTTTATCATTGTACCTTTTAATCTGGCCAATTCTGTTCTTCTTCTTAAGAAATTTCCCAAACTTCTTGTCGCCGCCGTCAAAATGAGGCGGTCAGAGCGACGCGATGGTTTTGACTTTTCCGTTTTTCGCGTTTTTATTGGTGTGGTTACAATGCCTTTAGGTTGTCCGATAACCGGGCTGAACCTAGGGGCGAGGTTTTTGAAAAGGCGCTCTTGGATTGTCCGATAACCGGGCTAACCCAAGAACTAACTTTTGAAGGGTTCTTCTGGAGTCACCACCGATGTTTTTACCGGAAACATCAGAAAAGGAGTGAACAAGGTGTTGGTTTTCGAAAAACCAACTTTGGTCATTAGAACCAGAGTTGGGTAAGGGAGTTAGTTACGTGTAAGGGAAGTATTAGTTCCCTTACGACGCCCCTTTCGGGTTCCCTATGATAGGCCAGCTATATTAAATAATTAAATCGGTGAAAATACGTTTTTACCCTTTATTTTGCGGAATTTTAAAAATTATGACTACATGGCCCTACTATCTTTTGCATAATTAAAAATAAAGCGGTAAAGGAGAGAGAGAGAGAGAGAGTGTGGAAACCTCCGAGGCAAGCTTTCTATTAATTCTTTAATAATTTGGGTGCTTTTTGGCAGCCCTTCACTCTTTACAACGCCAGAAGCTCTCAAAAACGCTATAAAATACTCTAGAAAACTCTCAAAAACTCCGAAAATGCTTCGGAGGGGTTCTAGAAAGAGAATTTGAAGAAATGTCTAGAGAGAGAATGGAAGAACTATGTGAAATGAGGGGAATGGCGCGGCTATTTATAGGGATTTGTGCCTATCAGGTCGAGACGGCCGTCTCGCCATTCGCGAGTGGCGAGACGGCGGTCTCGCCATTTTCACAAGGCGAGACGGCGGTCTCGCCATTTTCGCAAGGCGAGACGGCGGTCCCGAATCCGAGACGGCGGTCTCGACCCTAAAAGGCAAAAATCCTTATTTACATGCCAAAAATCCCTCCTATCCTAGTATGGGGCCTAATAGTCTCTCCTAGTGGCTTCTTAGGCTTTATCCATCTTCGAAAAGGAGGTCTTCTGGTCTTTATTATGAGGCTGGGCAAGATTTGGGGTCTACAGCTGCCCCCCCTTTACCCGACTAGTCGACTGGTGGCCTGTTGTGCCAAGGAGATTGACTGGAGGGTAAAGGATTTGACCCTCTTGCCCGGTTGTCCTTCAGATGTTCCGTCTTTGTGGCGGTTGATCTTCTGGGAAAAAGTGTGTTGTGCACCTCCAGGATACTCCTTCTGACGGTAGTCGATCCCTTTGGTTGACACATGGTAGAACCTCAGGATACTCCTTCTAACGGTAGTCGATCCTTCGGTTGATAGGTATAAACCCCCATCAGGCTGATAGTTGCAGTCCACTATGTGTTGCACTGGATGAGTATGAACCCCCCCATCAGGCTGGTAGTTGCAGTCCGCTGTGTGTTGGACTGGATGTGTATGAACCCCCGATCAGGCTGGTAGTTGCGACTTACTGATCCGGCTTGAGCACAGATCAGGCGCACTTGCGTGCGCGGGTTGATAGGTATGAACCCCCTATTAGGCTGGTACAGTCCACTGCATAGGACTGGTGGTGGCGGCGGCTTACTGCTCGGGTGGCTTATGCGCCTCGTGTTGAGAAGTGCTTTCTTGTCTTGGTTTGTCTTTTCTGGGAATTGTCATCCAGTCTGTGCCGGGGATTCTATTGGTGTTCATCCAGTTTGTTGGTTGCTAGGGATTCTTTGATTTTTATCCTTTAGTAGTGGTCATCCGACTTTGCTGGTTGTCGGGAATTTTTGATGAGTGCCTCTTAGGTAGGCAGGAATCCTCTGGAGATTTGTTGATCTTGGTGAGGCCTCTTAAGTAGGCAGATATCCATTGAAAAATTTGTTGATTTTAATGGTGCCTCTGAGCAAGCAGATACTCCATTGAGTTTCTGGTAATGCCTCTGAGTAGACAGATGCTTCATTGGAAGTGAAGACTTTTGACTGCATTTGTTTTGCCTCTAACTAGGCTGATATTCCCCTATGGGGATGTTGGCTCTTGCTTGCCAAGTCTTGCCTATGTGTAGGCAAATGACATTCTGAGGATGAATATGAAGTTTTGCCTTTGCAGTAGGCTCACTGGGGATGATCTTTCTTTTTGATTGATCCACCGGGGAATTGGTTGCCTTCTCGGGGATCTAATTTTTCTTTTCTAGGGATGGAGTCTTAGCTCCTTGATTGATGTTGATGCGAGCTAAGCTTGTGAAACTCTTATTCCACTGGAGAATGGGAATTTTTGATTCTTTTTTGTAGACTTTTTAGGAGATCCACTTGAGGATTTTTATTCGGCCTTCTCTGTTGTTGCCTTTTCTTTTGGAATCCTCTGGGGATGCAAGAGTTTTCCTCTTTTTTTTCCTTTTTTTGTTGAGCCCTTGTTGATATGGAGATTGGACTCTTTTGACTGTTGATGATGATGGGCTCTTGAAGCCTTTATTCTCCATTGGGGAGTGTGGAGGAGACTTTGTTGAACATTCAAGGACTTGATGTTGCAAATAATGATCATGAAGAATGTTGATTTTGATGATGATCCAAAAGCTTAAAGACTTAGAGTATTGAAGATTGAAGATTGATGATTTCTGTATTGTAATAACTTTGTTTTAGTTTGATTGAGTCTGTAATTATAGAATCTAAGATAGCCGGTACATAGTCTGTAACTTAGAAGCTTCAAAAAGCCCAAATATATCATCCAGGCTCGGCTTTAATCGATTATATAGGGAAATAATCGATTAAAACAGTGAGAAAACCATTTTCAGTATATACTCACTGTTTTAATCGATTAAAACATCAAAATAATCGATTATTAGGTCAAATAATCGATTAAAACAGAGAGGTTTTGGGTTCTGTTTTTTTTGCTCTGTTTTAATCGATTATAACTCCATTTAATCGATTATTTCAATCTATTTTTCATTTTAAATTTCAAATTAACCCTATTTTCGAAAACCCAATTACCAAGAACCCTAGTTTCGAAATCCCCAATTCCTAAACCCTAATTTCCCTACTTAAACTCTGCTTTGGCACTTAGAAAAGTAAGAACAACTCTTTCCATACAAAAGTTAAGTGTTGTGAGTGCCAGAGAACTGTTTGTTGCAAGGAAAGGGGGCTTTTGGAACCTGGTGTGGGCTAGAAGCGATAAGAATCACTAAGTGGAGTTCTTAGTGGATTGTGTGTCAGTGCCGCCTCTCGGGGAAAGTCGTTTCTTCATCTCTTGTGGATTTCAAGAGAGGTGTTGTCTTTACTTTATCTCTTTCATTTGTAATTTGTTTTGTAACAATTTGTTCTTAGTGACAGCTGTTAATCCTCTTTTGAGTGATTAGCAACTGGATGTAGGGTCTTTTGATCCGAACCAGTATAAACCTACTGTGTAATCTTCTCTACTCTTCTCTATTTACATTTACGCAGTTTTTAATCGGTAAAATTTGGGGAAAATTTTGAAAACCTAATTTTTATTAAGAAACCAATTCACCCCCCCTCTTGGTTTTTGTCCGACCACGCGAACATTCCGCTGCGCGATTCTAACAGTACTTTGGGTGAGTGTACTCGATGACTCATGTAGTGGTAATGCTGAGCCGTGAGGAGTGTTTTTGTTTTGCCTTCGGAGTAGGAAGGGATCCTCTTGGGGATGACTAGGCCTTTCCGTCGGCTTTTCTTTTATGATGTCTTGATGATTGTGCCCTCTTTTATTGGGTGATGATTGGAGCTTTGGCTTCAGGAAGCTTCACTCTTCTTTCTTGAGGGAGAGCAATGTTTGGAGACTTATTACTTTCTTGTGCCTTCTTTTCTGGGTAGAAGAATGGTAGCTGGAGCTCTTAATTTTCAGAAGCTCTTATTATGCTGAGTCGCTTGATTGACGACTTGCTCCGTTTTCTTAAGGGCATTATTTGGAGATTCAGTCTCAGTGATCCTGTTCTCAATAAAAAACATGGAGCTAGTCTCCTTATATGCATGAATGCTTTTTGTTTTTTGTTATTTGTCTGAAGTAATTTTTATTTCTTTCATTTTTGACATTGACAAAGTCGTTTTGTGCGACTACTTGTGTGGATGCCCTAAATGCAATCTATTCTCATTGATTGATGCATCTGGAAAAGTGACCGACATTCTCCTGCTGGACTTTTTATGATTATGATGAAGGGCCCCTCTCTTTTATTCATTTTTTGGTTTAGCCCTATCTTTTGCCTAGACCGCTCTTTTTGGGGTTTTCGGCCTAGCGGGCTGCCTTAATTTTTTCCTAGGATATCTTAGCGGGCTTTTTCCTTTTTTATGAATGCCCTAACTTTTGCCTAGACCGCCCTTTGCGGGTTTTCGATCTAGCGGGCTACCCTAACTTTTGCCTAAGAATCTCCTAGCAGGCATTATTTTTTATTTTTATTTTTATTTTTCTCATTTCTCTTTTCTCTTTTCTTTTTGAGAAAAAGGACCCTATGCATGTATGCAATGTTTGTGATATGCATCCTATAATACTATTTCAATTAATTTTTCAAAAGGATTAACCAATGTGCTTTTACTTCTGATGAGCTTCTAACGTTATGTGCTTTCGTCGATAGGATAGGTTGTACCAATTTCGCCGTCTCGATTTTTTCATGACCGGAGAATGATTGTATTAATTGTAGAGCGACTTGCCATGTCAGTGCGTCCCTCCCTTTCCTTGGGGATGTCAATCCTCCTATTGATTACTATCTCCACATTTCCCTACTAATTACTAGAATGTCGTAGTGGTAAGGGTCAAGAGAAAAGAAGGAAGAGAATATTTAATTCAAAGGCTTGTGTTTTAGAATTGTTTTATTTTGACAAAAATGGTTTTTGTAAGCACGACTAGCCAAGGTTGGTTAGAATGTTTAGGCTAGTTTAGACAAATGTTTTGTTTATGGAGTGACGTCTTGTTCTATGGCGCTTGCTATGACTGATTGACTTCCCTAGTCTGCCCTTTGGGTTTTCAGCTTATAATGTTGTGTTTTGTTTTGTCCTAACTTTTGTCTAGGTTTCTTTTTTCTTGCTTTGGAAACCTAGCGGACTTTATTTTGTAACCCTAATTTTTGCCTAGGCTACCCTTTATGGTTGTTCAGGTTTCCTAGCGGGTTTACCCTAAGTTTTGCGTAGCCCCCTTTGTGGGTTTCCGACCGGGTATCTTGCCCTCTTTCTTTTGGCCTTTAGCTTTTATGGGCTTCTTTTGATTTTTGTTCTCTTTTTGCACAACATTGGCGAAACACGACTTTATTATGATGAGGTGGAACCTTGTTTTGTGTTTCTAGTCAATCAGTGATGATGGATTTGATTTTTATTTTGGTCAATGGCGCATTTTGATTACTTTGACGCACTTTGAAAACGTTTGCTTAAACATGGTTATTAATGAGGTTTAGATATGAATAGCAAGAAGAGAAGCAGACAGTAAGAATGATATTCTTTGTAATTAATAGGGAAATATGTGCCCTACAATGCTCGAGGGTCGGGCTAGCCCCGAGGAGTAATCTCTAATAGTCATTGGATTTACAAACCCTAATATTGGAAAGAGAACACCTAATGGCTAAAGTTTGTCTCGACGCTTGGACCCCTTTGTTTGGGAAAATCTGATTCGAGGTGCAGAGGGGAGACTTCCCTTTTCTCCGTGCAGCTTGATCTTTGTAGGGTCATGCTTTAAAGGATTGTCTTTAAAATTTGGTGGCTCCCTTATTCCTTGAGAGTTTCTAATGAGCCCTTGGTTTGGGCGGCATCCATATTTCCTCACCATGTGGGTCACCTTCATATCGTTGGGGAAGTCCTTTCATATTGGCAAAAGATATTTCAAAGGTCCTTTTCAGTCGCATCCATTCATGGTAGGGCAAACGACTTGTTGATCCGAATGTCATTTTTAGCTCGAATCGTGACCAGCTTGTCGCCTACCGTGAGTTTTTCTCTTTGGCGGAGCATTGAGAGAACTGCCTTAGCGTCGTGAATCCAAAGTCTACTCAATTTCCTCTTTGGATTATGTTTTTCTTCGGTCTTTTTATTTTTTTTATTTGTAGGAGCGTCATCTTATAGCTCTTTGGGGGAATAGATTCTTTCATTTCTAATCTTGCCCCTGAATGCCGGCTATGCTGGAGATATCTTCATTGATGGACGATGTTTTTGCGCATCTCCACGGTACCACCTTATTCGATTCGAGGCGTGAACAAAATGTAATGGCATCCTTGCCCCCTCTTCCTTATTTACTCAGATGACCATACTCAGATGACCAACGGTTGAGGCTTATTATCCTTCTTAGGCGGATCAACCGTTGGAGATAACTTGACGTGGAAAGCACATCGACTAATCCTTTCTTTTTATTATCTTATTATTATTAAAGTGAGAATGAATGAATGCAATTTATGAATGCGATAGACGTTTGAAGAGATGATGAAAACAAACAATTTTATTTATTTCATCCAGACAGTGTACATTCCTCAATGCAATGTTTCGAAGTACATTTTTTTTTTAAAGCGGAGAAGCCTAAATGAACCCATAGGTGGGTAAATATTTCTATTTATTTTCTTTTTGACTTCCCGTGCATGGCATGCGAATGCCCTAATCATTTTTTCATGGTATTGAGGAATGTCCACTTCTTTGACTGTCTATTATGTTATGAGGATGAAGTTTGGTGGATGCATGTATGTAGGTGTTTATTTTTTCCTAAACATTATCATGTTTTTTTTTTCTAACATGATGTATGATAGTGTTTGGGATTTTGTGTTTTTTTTTTGTATGCGGATGAGGGCATGAAGAATAGCAGCCGCTTTCTAGAATGCAAAAAGATTTTTATTGTTTTAAATGAATGATTTATGAGATGGATATTCCTTAAGACAATGGCTTAGGTATCCTCCTTAAAGCTTATGCTTTGTGGGGTATCCTACCCACCTCGGTGTAATGGTTCCTTCCCCATCACAGATTTGACAAGTATAATGGCAATCATCATCACACCTTAGTACACTTGTCCCTTCCTTGTTGCGAAGGTCACAAATGTGCTCGGGGCCTCTTTCGCCATTGTCTTAGGGATATCTAGTGCTCCCTAGAATGAATGTATTTATGCATGAACCAGTACAAAAGGGCAGTAGATGTTCAAAGTGTGATAACTTTTGACTGGGATGTCCGATTTGGACGCACAGCATATCAAAACGAAGAGAAAAAGGTCTCACCAAACGAGACCGCTGTCTCGCCATTGATGCAAGTTGAGATCGCCGTCCCGAATGGCCAGACCGCCGTCTCAACCTTGCCAGTCGAGACCGCCGTCTCAACCTTGCCAGTCGAGACCGCCGTCTCAACCTGACAGGTGCGTATCCCTATAAATAGTGACCGCTCCCACCTTCATTTCACACAGTTCTTCCACCTTTCCTCCTGCAATTTCTCAAAATTCTTCTCTTAGAGCCCCTCCGAAGCATTTCCGGAGTTTCTAAGTGTTTAAGAGAGCTTTTAATAGCGTTTCAAGAGAGAATTTGGCATTGTAAGAGCGAAAGGCTACCAAAACGCACCCTAATTTTTACGAGAATTAATCAAAAGCTTGCTCCAGAGGTTTCTTCACTCTCTCCTTCTCTTTTATTATTCTTTCTACTTATATTAAATTGCGCAATAGCTATTAGGGCCATGTAGTCATCATTTTAATTCCGCAAATAAAAGGGTAAAAGCGTCATTTCTAAAAGTTTATTTATAAAATAACTGGTCTGTCATAGGGAACCCGAAAGGGGCGTCGTAAGGGAGCTAATACCTCCCTTACACATAACTAACTCCCTTACCCAACTCTGGTTTTAACGACCAAAGTTAGTTTTTCTTAAAAAACCAACGCCTTTTTCTTTCCTTTTTTCGATGTTTCTGGTGAAAACATCGGTGGCGACTCCATAAGAACCCTTTCAAACTTGTTCTTAGGTCAGCCCGGTTATCGGACGATCTAAGGACACCCTTTCAAACACCTCACCCTTTGGTTCAGCCCGGTTATCGGACAACCTAAAGGTGTTGTAACCTCACCCATAAAAACGCAAAAAACGGAAAGTCAGAACCATCGTGTCGCTCTGACCGCCTCTTTTGACGGTGGTGACACAACTTTTACAATATAGAAGTCCAGAAGAAAATTTTATAACACAGAACTTTCTCTCTTTAAGATCTTTCAGCAATCTTGATCAAAGGACCTTATGATATGAAGTGTATATGAATGCTTCAGAAAACACACGAATATGATAGCTCCAAGATTGCTTTTAATCGAATTCCAAATTGTGTTTCGAAAGAGAAATCAAAACTGTATTTATAGAGTAAAAGAGACAAAACTGATAGTTTCAATTGATTAAAATGTTGTTTTAATCGATTGATTTCATTTAAAACTTTTTCAATCGGTTAATTCAAGCTTTTAATGGATTAAAACTACTAGAAGTAAAAATGGTAGTTCTCTGTTTTAACAGATTGAAAATATGAGATACTCAAAATGAAAGAATGGTAGCTCTCTGTTTTAACAGATTAAAATTCATTTTAACAGATTGAACATCTGAGATACTAAAAATGCGAATTATGACTTAGAACATTTTAATCTATTGTTTTATCAATTTAATAGATTAATACTACGAAACCCTTAACATAAAAACATCATCAAGAATATTTTATTCTGTTGATTCTACGATTTAATGAATTAAAATATTGGTTGTATATATACATTTCCTATTTTAAGTGATTTTAACAGATTAAAACTACTTTTTAACAGATTAAAAAACTCAGTTTGTTCTTTCAAGGCTTAAAGATTGGTTTTTCATGCAGTATGATAAATTCTATGAAATGCAACAGTTATAGGCACTTATCACAAGATATACTGAAATTAGCAAGAGATTAAATTCCATACCTATAACCTATCTACCTACACACCCACAAAATAAACTTTATATGTCTTCATCAAATCCAACAAGTGTTTCATCAAGAACGACATCAAGAAAGTATTCGACGTATTTCGGATGTAGACGATAGAGTGTGTAATTTAGAGGACAGATTTGACACCCAGTTTAATAGTGATGAAAGTGAAGAGTTTTAATCTCTTCAAAATATTTCTTATTTGTACTTCATTTGCTTTAATGAATAAAACCTTTCTTTTTGCTTTGATTGAGGGGGAGTTATTTTTCTATCTTATGCACTTATTGAGGGGGAGCTTTCATTTTTTATTATAATCAAAATAGGGGGAGAAATTATTTAAAGCCTCTTATGTTTAATAATTTTAATGTTGTCTGGTATGTTTAATGTTTTTGTTAGCTGTGATAGATAAAACAGGTTATTGCAAAGGGCTTTAAAGCAAATTTTGATCATCATAAAAAAGGGGGAGATTGTTAAACATACAACGATATGAAGCTTGAAGATTTTGATGATGATTCAAGAACAAAGGACTTAGAGATTTGAAGACTTGTAATGTTATGTAATAACTCTGTTTTATGTTTTTGAGTCTGTAAAATTAAAGTCCAAGATAGCCAGCTCATAGTCCATCCTCAAAAACCTCTAAAAGCTAATTTTTATAAAAAAAATACACTGTGATAATCGATTATCATTCAGGATAATCGATTATCATAGAATGAAAACTGTTTTTAGGAAAAGCTTATTGTGATAATCGATTATCACTCAGGATAATCAATTATCACAGGCAGATAATCGATTATTCAGCCAGATAATCGATTATCCTAGTCTTGTTTTGCTCCTCTGTGAAAATGGCTCTGGAATAATCGATTATCACTCAAGATAATCAATTATTTACATCTGTTATGAGTTTTGAAATTCAAATTTGGACTAATTTATGAAAACCCTATTCCCAATTCTTCTGTTTTCGAAAATCACCATTTCCTAGACCCTATTCTCTCTACTTAAGGTTCTCTAAGGCTCTCTGCAAATAAACAAACCTTTTTCATACAAAATTTAAGAGTTGTGACTACAAGAACTTTCTGTAGGGAAGAAAAAGGGGCTTTTAAAAACCTACTATGGGCTAGAAGCGATAAGAATCACTGAGTGGGTTTCTTGGTGGATTGTGTGTTGTGCCGTCTCTAGGAAAAGTTGTTGTTCATCCTTTGTGGATTCAAAGGAGGTGTTCATCTCTTGTGTGACTCAAGAGAGATGTTTTCTATTCCTTATCTTTTCAATTTGTAATCTGTTGTAAACTGTGATTATAGTGACAATGTTAATCCTCTTTTTGAGTGATTAGCAATTGGACGTAAGGTCTTTTGATCCGAACCAGTATAAATCAATTGTGTAATCTTATTTCCCTTATCTATTTACTTTACAAAGCATTTTAATCGGTGAAATTTGGGAAAAATTTTAAAACCCTAATTTTTGTTTAAGAAACCAATTCACCCCCCCTCTTGGTTTTTTTCCATAAAGGCAAACATTCCGCTGCGTGATTCTAACAGCAACATTCTTCTTGGTTACAACAAGTTGAGTGACTAAATTCACTAAGGCATCAATTTTGCTGTCCAGTTTCTTTATTTCACCAGAGAAGTTTGTAGCCACATCATTTACTCCTTTAATAACTATTGCATCACCCCTTGCACTGAATTGCTGGGAATTTGAGGCCATTTTCTTTATCAATCGTCTAGCCTCTGTAGGAGTCATATCACCAAGTGCACCACCACTTGCAGCATCAATCATACTTCTTTCCATGTTGTTCAATCCCTCGTAAAAATATTGAAGCAGTAGCTATTCAGAGATTTGGTGGTGGGGACAACTTGCACATAACTTCTTGAATCTCTCCTAGTACTCATAGAGGTTTTCTCCAACCTGTTGCTTGATTCCTGAGATATCCTTCTTGATTGCAGTGGTTCTGGAGGAAGGGAAGAATTTCTCCAGGAACATCCTTTTTAGATCATCCCAGCAAGTAATGAACCTGGGAGCTAAGTAGTACAACCAATCCTTTGCAACTCCCTCCAAGGAATGAGGAAAAGCCTTCAGAAACACATGGTCTTCTTGGACATTCGCAGGTTTCATGGTGGAACAGACAATGTGAAATTCTTTTAAGTGTTTGTGAGGATCTTCACCTACAAAACCATGAAACTTGGGCAACAAGTGTATGAGTCCATTTTTAAGAACATAAGACACATCTTCATCAGGATACTGGATACATAAGCTATCATATATGAATTCAAGAGCAGCAAGCTCCCTAAGTGTTCTCTCACAAGGTCCAACATTTTGATCACCCATGTTATCAGTTTGGAAATTATTAGAAGAAGGTATATTAGGTACAGTACTATCTCTAAGACTATCTAATGGTTCAGACTCAAGAGATGAATTCCTAGAATGTCTAACTAATCTATGAAAGGTCATGTCTATCTCAGGATCAAAAGTTTGTAAAAGGCCAGGATTGCTCCTAGTCATGCATTATATGCAATAATTCATGTATTTCCCAAGAGTCAACCAAAAAAGAAAATCCTAAATAGAAATCACTTGTTTACTGGAACGGCAACGGTAGACCGTGAACAAGTACACCATGTAGGTTCCCAGGAAAGAGAGGTGAATTACTAATGGACACGCTTAAGTACTAAGTCTTTCCTAGCCAGAACCCTCCTAGACATGCACTCTCACACTACCAAGCTATATCTAGAGTTTCCTATGAGAATGGTTTTAAAAAATTTTCTTTCAAGGATGACATATTAAATTTTTTTTGCAAGAATGATTAGAGAGCACACAAGAACAAACTATATTAAAATTTTTTAAATAAAGCTAGAAAAACAAATTAGAGAAGAAAAAAATTGAATTAAATTTTTTTTTTTAAAGAACCCAACAGTGAGTTATCAAAATAGCATTGAGAGAAGTACGAATGTTAAATTAAACAAGAAATCAAATAAAATATTCAAATAATTGAAAATAAAATAATCAAATAACTGCAATAAAAATAAAATATTCAAATAACTAAAAATAAAATAAAATATTCAAATAACTAAAAATAAAATAAAATATCCCAATAAGAACCTAATTATATACTTATGGTAAAAACTCTTTCCAACGCACCGCTTATAGGGGTTTGAATAAGAGAAATTAAGACTAGTGTCGGAACCTTGGTTGGAACTACAAGTTCCCCAGCAATGGCGTCAAATTTGATCAATGTCGTACTGGGTCAAATAATTAAAACAGATAAAACTAGGAAGCTTCCCTAGGTCGTCTCCCAACGAACTACAGATCAAACCAATGTTCTTACACGAGTATGCAGATTAAACAGCAAAAAAAGGGGTTTTGCATAATAATAATAACAGTAAATTAAAGAAAATAGAATTTGAATAAAATAATGAGAAAGTTGTTAGAATCGCGCAGCGGAATGTTCGCATGGTCGGACAAAAACCAAGAGGGGGGGTGAATTGGTTTCTTAATAAAAATTAGGTTTTCAAAATTTTCCCCAAATTTTACCGATTAAAAACTGTGTAAATGTAAATAGAGAGAGGGATAGAGTCTTACACAGGAAATTTATACTGGTTCGGATCAAAAGACCCTACGTCCAGTTGCTAATCACTCAAACAGAGGATTAACGTTGTCACTATAAACAAAGTTATTACAAACAATTTACAATGGAAGAGATAAAGTAAAGATAACACCTCTCTTGAAATCCACAAGAGATGAAGAACAGCTTTCCCTAGAGACAGCACAACACACAATCCACTAAGAACTCCACTTAGTGATTCTTATCGCTTCTAGCCCACACCAGGTTCAGAAAGCCCCTCTTTCTTGCAACAAATAGTTCTCTGGCACTACAACACTTAAATTTTGTATGAAAAATGTTGTTCTTCTTTCCTGAGTGTCATAGAAGAGTTTAAGTAGAGAAATTAGGGTTTGGGAATTGGGATTTTCGGAATTAGGGTTCTTGGGAAAAGGGTTTTCGAAAATAGGTTTGATTTGAAGTTAAAAATCAAAATCTTACTGAAATAATCGATTAAAAGAAGTGTTAATCGATTAAAACAGAACCAAATATCAACAGAACCCAAACCTCTCTGTTTTAATCGATTAAAAGGTGATTTAATCGATTAAACTGCCTGATAATCGATTAAAATTTGGTTTAATCGATTAAACCAGTGAGTTGTTACAGAAAATGATTTTTCTCACTGTTTTAATCGATTATTTCCCTATTTAATCGATTAAAGCCGAGCCTGGATGATAAATATGAGCTTTTTGAAGCTTCTAAGGTGCAGACTATGTACCGGCTATCTTAAACTCTAATATTACAGACTCAATCTAATTGAAACAGAGTTATTACAATACAAAACAAGTCTTCAACACTCTAAGTCTTTGTGTTCTTGAATCATCATCAAAATCAACAATCTTCATGTTCATCAAGTGCAACATCAAGTCCTTGAATGTTCAACAATCTCCCCCTTTTTGATGATGATCAAAATTATCTTTTAAAGCCTTGTAATAACCTGTTTTATCTGTCATACTAACAAACACATTAAACATACCAGATAATATTTAAATGCAATTCATAAGAGGCTTTAAATATTTCTCCCCCTATTTTGATTATAATAAAAAATAACTCTGCAATAACAATCATAAGAGCTCCCCCTCAAAATATGCATAAGTTGGAGATAACTCCCCCTCAATCAAAGCATTAAAGAAACATCATATTTTATTGCAGAAACAATCATTCATTACAATAACAAGAGAAAATAACAAAAAGAAAATAATCAACAAAATTTAAAATTCTGCACTATCATCATCATTAAAGTGTGCATCAAATCTATTTTCTAAATGGCACACTTTATCATCTACATCAGATATACGACGAATTATTTCCTCATGTCGTACTCCAGAAAGAGTGAAGAATGATTGCATCCTCTGATTCATGTCAGATAACATGTCTTCCATGGATTGTCGGGTTTCATGATGAGTAGAGGAAGTTCCAACACTTTGGATTTGGTCAGAGGGAAACTCAGCAGCTGGAGGCATATCTTCATCAGAATCTTCATTAGCATCACCTTGATTAGGAACGTCATCTTTGTGAACATAAATATCATTGACACGCACCATTTGGAGTTGAATCAATGTGTTGTCCAGCATGCGGTTCAAGTTATTTGTTCTAACTGCTTGTTCACCTTCAACATTCACTCCTTTATATTCAAGAATACGAGAGACAAGTAAAGCATATGGAATTTTGAATGTGGGATGACGTTTTGCTTTTAACATGGTCATTGTGACAAGAACGCCCCAATCTAACGGTTCATTATTCATTATGGCATGAATAATTCTAAGATCAATTGAAGAACATTGGGCATGATTTGTAGCTCGAGGACATAGGATCCAAACAATTAGATGGAGAATCATGCGTTCCTCCTTCTTTAAAGGTCCAGCATGAAGGAGACGCCCAATCTCCATGGAGGGATTTCTCAGAAAAGAACGGTAAGCTAAAAACCTGTCAAAGTCATCTAACTCACCATAAATGTTAATAGCATCTTCTCTAATTGGAAAGTGAGCAACGTTTTCCCAAATATCATCGTCAAGAATAATGGTGACACCCTTTACTCTAGAAGTAGCAATTTGATCTCTAAATTTAAACCTAGAGTAGAATACCCTAACAAGGTCAGGATAATACGTACCTTGCATTTGGATGAAGGGAAGAACTCCTTGAATTTCAAGAAGGTTGGGAAAATTGAATCCCCTATTGATGAATTGCTCACCAATAAGAAACTTGGGAGAAATAATAGCCCGTTCTTTCCAGTAGGTCAGAAATTCTTGTTGGCCATCTGTATCAGAAATCCATCCTTCTACAGAATTAGGACGGGGTCGAGATGAGGGTGCAGATCTTCTTCTAGTAGGGATCTTAGCACGAGAAGATGAGGCCATTGAAAGATTAGAGGAATAACAAGAAGATTTAGAAAGCTAAGTGTAGTGAGAAGAGGGCAAGGTAGCTAGAATAAGGCAAGATAGCTTGATTTCAAGAGATAGAAGTGAGTAGAAGTGAAATGAAGGTCCCTATTTATAACCAAGCATCTCCAACGTTCATATGGAAGGGAATAATGGTCAAAATATCCGTTGGCAACGGCTAGGAAGCAAACTTGGTCGGATTTAATCGATTAAAATTCAAATTAATCGATTAAATCACTTCTAGACCCGTTTAATCGATTATTTTAGGTTGTTAATCGATTATTACTGGTTTTAATCGATTAATGGACGAATTAATCGATTATTCCAGAGAGGAATACCCTGTTTTAAGTGTTTTAGATGCAAATAATCGATTATAACTCCAATTAATCGATTATTCCAGAGAGGAATGCCACTGTTTTGAGTGTTTTAACACATGATAACCTATGAACATCCTACAAAATGAATTATAACATTACAACCATCCAAAAACAGTCAAATTAAGCAGAATTTAAGCTATTTCTAATATCCCTAAGTCTCTTCTAAGATCATAGAATCTATCCTTGGGTAGAGGCTTAGTAAAAATATCTGCTAATTGATCGTTTGGTATCTACATACTCTATTTTACAGTTTCCTTTGCTTGATATGATCTCTCAAAAAGTGATGTCTTATTTCTATATGTTTAGTCCTAGAGTGCATTACTGGATTCTTAGTAAGATTTATTGCACTCGTATTATCACACATCAACGGAATGTCATTTAAAAAGATACTATAATCTTCTAACTGTTGTTTCATCCACAAAATTTGAGCACAACAACTACCAGCTGCAATATATTCGGCTTCGGTGGTAGATAAAGCAACACATGCCTGTTTCTTAGAATGCCAAGATATTAAGGATGAACCTAACAAATGACATGTCCCACTAGTACTTTTCCTATCAATTTTACATCCACCATAATCAGCATCAGAATATCCTATTAAACTCATACAAGCATCAGACGGATACCACAAACCAAAACCAGTAGTTCCTTTTAAGTATTTTAAAATATGTTTCACTGCAATTAGATGAGATTCTTTAGGACAAGCCTGAAATCTAGCACACACACGGACAGAATGCATAATATCAGGTCTACTTGCGGTTAAGTATAACGGTGATCCTATCATACCTCTATACATAGTTTGATTAACTTCCAAACCTGATTCATCCTTGTCTAGATAGCATGAAGTTCCCATGGGTGTGTTAGCTTCCTTTGAGGTGTCCATTCCAAACTTTTTAAGGATCTCTTTGCAGTATTTGGTTTGAGAGATGAAAATGCCATCTTTAAGTTGCTTGATTTGTAGTCCAAGGAAGAATGTCAATTCTCCCATCATAGACATTTCAAACTCTCCTGCATTATCTTAGCAAATTCTACACATAACGAATTATCAGTTGATCCAAAAATAATATCATCAACATACACCTGGACCAATAAGATATGTTCTTTAACTTTCTTTATAAACAGTGTAGAATCAATTTTTCCTCTAGAAAAATCATTTGATGTTAGGAAACTACTTAGCCTTTCATACCAAGATCTAGGAGCTTGTTTCAACCCGTATAAAGCTTTCTTTAATTTAAAAACATGATTAGGAAAACTAAAATCCTCAAAACCAGGGGGTTGCTCCACATAAACTTCTTCTTTAATAAAACCATTCAAAAATGCACTTTTAACATCCATTTGATATAGTTTAAATTTCATCAAAGATGCATAAGCAAGAAGTAGGCGTATAGCCTCTAACCTGGCAACAGGAGCATAAGTTTCATCATAATCTATACCTTCCTCCTGACAATAGCCTTTGGCAACAAGTCTGGCTTTATTCTTTGTTATGTTCCCATCTTCATCAAGTTTATTTCTAAACACCCATTTGGTTCCAATAACTTGATGTGATTCTTCCCTTGGGATTAATTCCTAGACTTGATTCCTTTCAAATTGGTTAAGTTCTTCTTGCATAGCTATGCACCATTGTTCATCTTTAAGTGCTTCCTCCACATTTTTGGGTTCTATATGTGACACAAAAGCTACAGACATACAAAAATTAGACATATTTCTAGTTCTTACCCCTTTTGAGATATCACCTATGATATTGTCCATTGAGAGTCCTCTAGGTGATTGCCATTCTTTTGCTAATTCCGACGTTTGAGAAGGCTCATTTTCTTCCAAATATAATTCATCAAGAGCCTCTCTTATATATTCATCATCACCTGCAATTTCTTTATTTGACTCAAGAGGATTTCCCCCAAGGTCTACAATCTCATCAAAGGTAACATGTATAGATTCTTCTATATTCAAAGTTCTCCTATTAAACACCCTATAAGCCTTGCTAGTTAATGAATAACCTAAGAAAATGTCCTCATCAGATTTAGAGTCAAATTTTCCTAAGTTATCCTTTCCATTATTTAACACAAAACACTTACATCCAAAAATTTTCAAATGAGCAACATTAGGCTTTCTACCATTAAACAATTCATATGGAGTAGATTTAATTATTGACCTAATGAGCATTCTATTTAAAACATAACATGCAGTACTAACCGCATCAGCCCAAAAATATTTAGGAACATTAGATTCATTTAACATAGTTCTAGCAAGTTCCTCTAATGACCTATTTTTCCTTTCAACTACACCATTTTGTTGGGGAGTCCTAGGAGCGAGAAAAGTTATGTAAAATTCCATTTTCTTCACAATAATTTTCAAACTTTTCATTTTGAAACTCACCACCATGGTCACTTCTTAAAACTTTAATTCTTAAGTCTTTCTCATTTTGAATTTGTTTTGCAAATTTTCTAAAGACCTTAAAAGCTTCACTTTTCGTAGTAAGGAAAAATGTCCATGTATACCTAGAGTAATCATCAACAATCACAAGTCCATAATAATTTCCACCAAAGCTTTTTATCCTAGAAGGTCCAAATAAATCTAAATGTAATAATTCTAGGGGTTTTGAAGTGGAAATAACATTCTTTGATTTAAATGATGATTTTACTTGTTTACCCTTTTGGCATGCATCACACAATCTATCTTTTTCAAATTTTAACTTAGGCAAACCAATAACTAAGTCTTTTGATATCAATTTATTCAAATGATGCATATTTATATGAGCAGCTCTCTTATGCCATAACCAAGGGTTCTCTTCCTTAGCAACTAAACATATTATGCTAGACTCATGTAAACAATCCAAATCAATCAAATATATGTTGTTATGCCTAATGCCTTTCAATGCTACATTTTTGGAATCAATCAAGTGTATGGTGCAAAATTTACTTTCAAAAATTACCTTGAAGCCTTTGTCACATAATTGACTTATACTAAGGAGATTATGCTTAAGTCCATCAACTAGTAGCACATCCTTGATCTCCAAAGTGTTTGCACCGCCTATGTTTCCAATTCCAAGGATCTTCCCTTTGTTGTTGTCCCCATAAGTTACATATCCTTGTTCCTTAGCCTTAAAACTCACAAATTTAGATTTATCTCCGGTCATATGTTTTGAGCATCCGCTATCAAGATACCACATAGACTTCTTTGATTTGGAAGTTTCCTACAAAACAAGAATATAGTAAACTTAGGTCCCCACAACTTTTGGGTCCTTGGGGTTAGAGACATAATAATTTATTTAACTATAGGAACCCAAATGTATTTACCTTTAGGTACACCA
Source organism: Sphenostylis stenocarpa (assembly GCA_963425845.1). Classification (NCBI taxonomy): domain Eukaryota; kingdom Viridiplantae; phylum Streptophyta; class Magnoliopsida; order Fabales; family Fabaceae; genus Sphenostylis; species Sphenostylis stenocarpa. Next base: position 38,863,861 of record OY731404.1, read on the forward strand.
AAATGTTTAATTTTACATCTATTTGACGTGTGACCTTGTCTCATGCAATAAAAATATACTTTTGATGTTTCATTTGAAAATGATGCATTTCTAATCATAGATGCACTAGTTCCTTTTTCTACCCATACTCTTTTCTTTTTAGTTTTAGACTTTTTCATAGAAACTTGATGATTTACATTATTTTGAGCAAAAACAGTTTTATCCTTCTTAAGATCACTTATTTCCATTTCGGCTTTATCAAGTAGATGATTTAGGATATCTATGTCATATTCATGCTCTTTACAAGTTTCACATGCTAAATTCTTATCCTCATCTAAACATACAATTTTCGTGTCTAATACCTCTTTTTCTTCTAAACATGTAATTTTCATTTTTAAAGAGTCAATTTCCTTTTTAGATCTACTTAAATTCTTCTTTACAACTTTATATTCATTCTTCAAGTTCTTAAAAGCACTAAACAATTCATTATAAGCATTTTGCAATTCATCATAGTTATTATCCTCATCACTAGAAGATGTGTCAGAATCACTTACCTCAAAATCGGATGATATGTTGTCATTTGCCATTAAGCAAATGTTTGCTTCTATTTCCGAGTCACTTGATTCCGAACTTGAGTCACTGTTGTCCCAAGCAATGTAAGCTTTCTTCTTGAAGTGCTTTTTGCCTTTAACTTCATCGTTCTTCTTATTTAGACATTCGGTCTTTACATGTCCTGCTTCACCACAACCATAGCATTTTATATTTACGGAAGAATTTTCCCTTACCTTTCCTTTACCTTTGAAGGGATGTCTTCCTTTTGCTTTCATGAATTTGGTGAACTTCTTTATCATAAGACTCAATTCTTCTTCTTCATCATTTGAGTCTTCTTCTTCCCTTTTACTTTTACCTTTTGAGATTTCAGTTTTGAAGGCTAGATTCTTCTTTTGAAATTGACCTTCTTCTTCGTTTAACCTTCCAAGCTCTAACTCATGTTCTCTAAGTTTTCCAAAGAGCGCCGCCATAGACATAGTGGCAAGATTTTGTGACTCCGAGATGGCCGTCACCTTAGGTTGCCATTTCCTATCCAAGGATTTCAAAATTTTAACATTTAATTCATCAACGTCAAAGATTTTACCTAGTCGGGTGAGATGGTTCACGATATGAGTGAAACGCTTTTGTACGTCAAAGATCGTTTCGCCTGGTTGCATCCGAAACATCTCGTATTCTTGGATTAGAGAATTTTTACATGCTCTCTTGACATCGTCAGTACCTTCGTGGGTCACTCTAAGCATTTCCCACATTTCCTGTGCACTTTTACAAACAGAAATTCTATAAAACTCATCAAGGGTTAAAGCAGATGAAATAATATTCTAGCCCTAACGTCAAATTGGGCTTTCCTATTTTCTTCTACAATCCATCTAGAAAAAGGTTTAAGAACGTCAACATCGTTCTCAGTAATTTTAGGAACAAATGGACCGTTTAAAATAGCATCCCAAACGCCTCTATCAACAGACTCTAAAAATATTTGCATACGTACCTTCCAGAAAGGATAACTTTGACCCGCAAAAAGTGGGGGTCTGTTGATAGACGCACCTTCGACAAAAGTTTGATTTTGTCCGGCCATTTTCGAAAATTTGAATGACTATTAAAGCAAGCTCTGATACCACTTGTTAGAATCGCGTCGCGGAATGTTCGCGTGGTCGGACAAAAACCAAGAGGGGGGGTGAATTGGTTTCTTAATAAAAATTAGGTTTTCAAAATTTTCCCCAAATTTTACCGATTAAAAACTGTGTAAATGTAAATAGAGAGAGGGATAGAGTCTTACACAGGAAATTTATACTGGTTCGGATCAAAAGACCCTACGTCCAGTTGCTAATCACTCAAACTGAGGATTAACGCTGTCACTATAAACAAAGTTATTACAAACAATTTACAATGGAAGAGATAAAGTAAAGATAACACCTCTCTTGAAATCCACAAGAGATGAAGAACAACTTTCCCCAGAGACAGCACAACACACAATCCACTAAGAACTCCACTTAGTGATTCTTATCGGTTCTAGCCCACACCAGGTTCAGAAAGCCCCTTTTTCTTGCAACAAACAGTTCTCTGGCACTACAACACTTAACTTTTGTATGAAAAAGGTTATTCTTCTTTTCTGAGTGCCATAGAAGAGTTTAAGTAGAGAAATTAGATTTTGGGAATTGGGATTTTTGGAATTAGGGTTTTTGGGAAAAGGGTTTTCGAAAATAGGTTTGATTTGAAGTTAAAAATCAAAATCTGACTGAAATAATCGATTAAAAGAAGTGTTAATCGATTAAAACAGAACCAAATATCAACAGAACCCAAACCTCTCTGTTTTAATCGATTAAAAGGTGATTAATCGATTAAACCGCCTAATAATCGATTAAAATTTGGTTTAATCGATTAAACCAGTGAGTTGTTACAGAAAATGATTTTTCTCACTGTTTTAATCGATTATTTCCCTATTTAATCGATTAAAGCCGAGCCTGGATGATAAATATGAACTTTTTGAAGCTTCTAAGGTGCAGACTATGTACTGGCTATCTTAAACTCTAATATTACAGACTCAATATAATTGAAACAGAGTTATTACAATACAGAACTAGTCTTCAACACTCTAATTCTTTGTGTTCTTGAATCATCATCAAAATCAACAATCTTGATGTTCATCAAGTGCAACATCAAGTCCTTGAATGTTCAACAAAAGCAATTGATTTCCTAATTCGAATGCAGTGTCACTTATCCTAGGTTACGAAATTAATTTGAAATTAACCAACTAAGCGAAGATAAATCCCAAATTATATTCCAATCCAAAATTAATCAACTAAGCGAAGATTAATCCCAAATTAGCTTTAACCCTTATTCCAATATGAACTTAACCAACTAAGCGAAGATTAATCCCAAATTTTTCTTAACCCTTATTCCAACATGAAATTAACCAACTAAGTGAAGATTAATCCCAAATTATCCTTATACAATTAAGCATTGCATACATCACATAATCTCATCTCTAACACAAAATTAAGCAAATTGTGATATTAGTTTCAGTTTATTTAGTATAAACAGATTATAATTCAACACTGAGATTAGAAGATGAAGAGTTAAGAGAACAAATGAAATGAAATTGAAGAACAAAACATCAAAGATATACTTCCATTATCCTCAGAAAATCAATACAAAGATTTAGCTATCCATGAAAAATAAAAAACGTAGAAGAGGAGACATAATTAAAATCGAAACAAGAATTTAAAATAATGACAGAAGAGTAAGCAAACTTGAATACAAATTGCAGAAGATGAAAGACAACTGCATGGCTGCTGTGTGGTTCCTTTTCTCTCATCCCTACATCTCGCTTATATAAATAACCCTAACCCTAATTTTAATCTAGGTTTAGGCCCAACTGGTCCACAAAACACATCATAAGTTGGCTTCAGTGCAGGTTCATGAACTTCAAACACGTGCAGTATTTTCAATACTTATCCAAATTAAACGATTTCAGTATTTGTTGAAAGCCTTTTGAGTTAGCTTTGAAACGCAACAATTGCTACTATTTTCAGAGGTCTAATGAATTTAGGAGACTTAAATTGCTGAAGCATGTCCATTGGGCCGGCCTTGTGCGCTTGACCCGTTTTGAATAATTTAAGTTAAATCCAATTTAGCTCTGAATTGAATGATTCTAGATCCTCTGGAAAGATGAATGTGTCTAGTTTATAATGCTTCTAGAATCATGATTTTTGGAGCTATGTATAAAAAATGATAAATAAAACAATGAACCAATGTTAGTACCCGTATAGAATAAAATATGACAATTGGCCCAATTTTCCAAGCCCAAAATTGGTTTAAACTATAATATGGCATCTGATCCAATCTTCTAGGCCCAAAATTGCTTTAAACTGTCCTGAAAATAATAATGAGCAAAAATTAGATCAAAGAGATTCAAATTAATTAAAATCTGAATTATTGGCCCAATGAAGCGCAATTAATAAAAATTCATTAATAACAGAAAGTTAAGCCCAAAATACTAATTAAAATAAATTCAGAAAGGAAAGAAAATATGAGAATATAATGACTCATCAGGGATGAACACCTCCCTGAATAAATCAAAGGGATGAAAACACCTCCTTAGAATCCCACTAAGGATGAACACCTCCCCAAACTAATCAAAGGGATGAAAACACCTCCTTTGAACAAGTAAAAGGATGAAAACACAAACACAAACATAAACACATTGATCAAGAGACAGTATGCACACATAAACCCACAAAGGATGAAGGCAATAAAATAAGAACAATCACACCTAGGTAATGGAGACACCAAATTGTAGAAGCCTGTAGAATACCAACCTCTAAGAACAAGTGTGATTAACAATGAAAGTGCAGAAGGCAATATGGAAAAGTTTTCTCAGAAAACCTAAAAGTGCTCTGTTGTCGTGCTTAGAATTCTTTTGTCAAAACTGATTGAATGTAAATTGTATTTTCGAATTTTGTAATTTTGTATATTTGATTTTTCATGAAAACTCATTTAAATAGGAAAATAACATCAGAAAATAGTCGTTAGTCATTAATAATTTCGTAGAGAAAAATCAAGATGTATTAAAAAATATTTATTTTTAAAAAACGGATATATTTTTCAAATTTAAACTTGCATAATCGATTATGTTACCAGTATAATCGATTATGACAAGAGAAAATCGTTTTTCCATTTCTGATGCATCATAATTTATTATGACAGTGAAAAATTTCATGTTACGAAATTTTATCACACTTGTGCTTTGGAGGCTTATACATAATACCACTTCATCAACTTTTACCTCCATATCTAGTATTCTAAGACTATATCTATTCTTCAGGAATTATCTTGGGCTTGCTTGAATCTTGAATGGTTTGAATAATCATATCTTGGGCTTGCTTGAGTCTTGAATGTTGTTGACTTGAATCATCATCAAAATCATCTCTTGGGAATGTAGGGACATGTTTCACATTGCCATCAATCTCCCCTCATTGCTTTCAATCTCCACCTTTTTATGATGATCAAGGAAACACCTGAAATGAATTAAAATGCTTGACTATATATAGCCGACTCAAGATTAGCACAAATTTGCACAATATAGTGTAGCACAGATTAGGACAGTATATTTAAACTCCCCCTAGATATGTTAATAACAAAGCTTCTCCTAACTCATATGAGCAAAACTTCTCCTAACTCCTCCTCTTTAATTCAGAATTAGGAATGGATTTCATACAAATTTTAATTCATCAAAAAAATCTCCCCTTGTTTCACATAGATTAATATCATCAAAATGTCTCCATGTTTCATTGATAATTATGAAAAATATTGCACTAGAAATTGAGCACAAATTTGCACAGATTAGTACATAAATCAACATATAGAAGATAATGCATCACAAAGTGTCATAGAGAAGAACATCATATTAAGAAGGCAATATCTAAGATACCCAAGACAAATGAAGAGAGAGAAAGATAGGGGAATGGAATGATTGTAGAGATAATGGAATGAAATGCAGTAGTTTCCCCCAATTGCAGTCTTCTTATTGAGGCAGCTTTCAAATTCAAATTCACTCATATTCCAATTTTCAAAATTCAAATTCAAATTGCAACAAATTTCAAATTCAAATTCACTCAAATTTCAATTTCAAATTTCAAACTTCAAATTTTAAACTTTCAAATTTCAAAACTTATAAATTTCAAAACTTTCAAATTTCAACCTTTCAGATTTCAAAACTTTCAAATTTCAAATTTTCAAAATTCAAATTTTCAAATTTCTAAGTTGGTTAACAATCGAATTTATGTGGCAGATAAGTGCAGATATTCAATTCAGAGGCATGGGATACAAGAATAAACTTATCTTTGTGATATTTTCCTGTAGACCCCAAATCTTGTCTGGTCAAACAGTAGCTGTAAAAAAATCCTCCATTTTGGAGATGGTTAAAGCTCCATTAGATCCCTAGTAGCATTCACTAGGCTCCATTTAAGAATATGAGAGATTTTTGAGAAAATAAAAAATTTAGAAAATCAGAAAACTTGGGACGGCCGTCCCACTTATTTTTGGGCCCGGGACGACCGTCCCATTTTTTCAGATGGCCATCCCACTTATTTTTTAGCCCGGGACGACCATCCCATTTTTCCAAACGGTCGTCCCACCTGACAAATGCCCAGACGACCATCCCAACCTGCCTTGCGCGAATTCCTATAAATAGGGGCTCATTTTCACCCTTTTTCACACACTTTCACACCTTTCTCTCTACCTAGAAGGCATTTTAAAACCTCTAGGTGACTCTGAGCATTATTTTGGAGTCTGAGTGATCTTTTAGACACTCAAGAGAGTTAAAGTTTTCTTTTCCTTTGCAGAGAGGAGCGTCATTGTAGAGCGAGGGATTTGCCAAAAACCATTCAAGATTTTATAAAAGCTCGCTTTGGAGGTTCTCTTCTCTATTCTCTCTTTTATAGCTTTCATTTACTACTTTCCTTTGTGTGCATTAGATATTAGGGTCATGTAGATAGTCCTTTAAATACTGCAATGAATAAATAAGGTAGAAGCATAATTTTTATGTCTTTATTTTTAAAATTATTCCATCATAGGGAACCCGAAAGGGGCGTTGTGGGGTTCTAACACCTTCCCCACACATAACTAACTCCCTTACCCAACTCTAGTTATAATGGCCAAAGTTGGTTTTTCTTAAACCGACGCCTTTTTTGTTTTCCTTTTCCAATGTTTATGGTAAAAACATTGGTGGCGACTCTAGAACCCTCTTTACGAAAACCTCGCTCTTAAGGGTAGCTCGGTTATCGAATAATCTAAGAGTAATGATCACATTTTTACATAAAATGCGAGTCACAAAACCATCGCGTCGCTCTACCAATTTTATGGTGGCAACAGATGAAGACTCCACTAGGGAAGTCATGAGAGTTGATCTCATTTAGTGATGGAATAGTCCAAAAATAGTAGACTTAAAATTATGCCTCTACCCTTTCTTGGTTTGTATAACATGCTTTACCTCTATGGATTTAATAATTGTTGTTTGTTTATTCTTTACAATTGCTTGAAATACAAATTGTACACAAACCCTTGCACACAACAGTCACCCTATACCCGGGGGCAAGAGTGAATACACATAAGGAGTGGGTGGTGTTTATGGTCGGTCGTGGTAATGGCCATAGTGCCAGCAGGTCGTTGTCAGAAGCCACCACTCAAGGTGATAACCCTCCTCTCTCAGTCTGTAGGATGTCGACAAGGCACTTGAGCCACGCATGGTTTGAGGGCTGAGAGACCGTGGGAACCCCATAATGGGGACACCTTGGGGACCTGACCTTGGTGACGACAGTTATAACCTACCATTGCCAATGCAATTTTCTGCAGGAAACCCCTACCTCGTAATTAAACGTCATCGCTCTATTCGTGGATGAGTGAATTGTGTGTGCACTTGTTTGTTGCATTTTGTTTGTCACATTTGCATAACATAATTATACAATAGCAAAAACAAAAAATAATCATACAATAAACAATAACAAAATTTTTCATAATAAACAACCTTATCTCGAACAGTCTTCATTTAAGCTAGTCTGGTTTCAGGTTCTTTGTAAGCTAAGTAGCCACGTTGACTTACAGAAGAGATAAGAGGTTATAAAGCAAAATAATTTTATAATAACCAACTTTATCTCGGATAGTCTTCATTTAAGATAGCCTAGTTTCAGGTTCTTTATAAGCTAAGTAGTAACGTTGACCTACAAAAGAGATAAAGGGGTAACGAAACAAATAAAAACAAAAAATACAATAAAACACATTTTGACAAAGTCTTCATACCCTCATCATTTCAAGAGCGGTAATGTAGACCCCAAATCTTGCCCGGGCTCCAAATAAAGTCAGAAGATCCCCTATTTGAAGAGGGTCGAAGCCTAACAAGCCACTAGGAGAGACTATTAGGCTCCCGTACCAAGATAGGAAGGTTTTTTGGGCCGAAAGATAAGTTTTCTCGCCTCGAAGGGACGAGACCACCTTCTGGATGACCCAGACCGCCGTTTCGCCTCGCGTAGCAAGTGAGACCGCCGTCTCGTCTAACGAGACCGGGGTCTCGTTGCCTATGAAAACGAGACCGGGGTTTCGTTCAACGAAACCGGGGTCTCGTTCAACGAGACCGGGGTCTCGTTGCCTACGAAAACGAGACCGGGGTCTCGTTCACCGAGACCGGGGGGTCTCGTTGACTACGAAAGCGAGACGGCGGTCTCGTTCACCCAGACCGGGGTCTCGTTGACTGCGAAAACGAGACGGCGGTCTCGTTCACCCAGACCCCGGTCTCGTTGCTTATGTCAAACGAGACGGCGGTCTCGTTGTGCGAGACGGCGGTCTCGTTGCTGTCAGACGAGACCGGCGGTCTCGCCACCTGACAGCGCGAAAACCTATAAATAGGGGCTCTCCCCCCCTCATTTTCACACACCACACAGCTGCATAGCTCTCCCTTCTCTCTAAAACTTCTCTCTAGAATCCCTCCGACGCATTTCCGGAGTTTCTGAGTGTTTTCAAGAGTGATTTTCGGCGTTCGAGAGGTTTCCGACGTCTTGTAGAGTGAAGGGCTGCCATAAAGCACCCTATTTTTCCAGAGAATTAATATAAAAAGCGTGCTTCGGAGGTTCAAATTCTCTCTTTCCACCTTTACCGCTTTTATCTTAAATTATGCAGTAGACATTAGGGCCATGTAGTCATACTTTTAAATTCCGCAGAATAAAAAGGGCAAAAGTGCGTTTTTCTAGTTTATCAATAAAAATAAGCCGACCTATCATAGGGAACCCGAAAGGGCGTCGCAAAGGGACTAATACTCCCTTTGCACGTAACCAACTCCCTTACCCAACTCTGGTTCTAATGACCAAAGTTGGTTTTCGAAAACCAACGCCTTTTTAAAACCCCTTTTCCGATGTTTATGGTAAAAATATCGGTGGCGACTCCATAGAACCCAAAATAAATAAGTCCTTGGGTTAGCCCGGTTGTCGGACAACTCAAGGACACTTTTCGAAAGCCTCGTCTTTAGGTTAGCCCGGTTATCGGACAACCTAAGGACGTTGTAACCACCAATAAAAACGCGAAAACAAGAGGGTCGATAAAACCATCGCGTCGCTCCGACCGCCTCGTTTTTGACGGCGGCGACAGATGGCGACTCCACTGGGGAAGCCTAGAGAGTTAGTCCCATTTAGTGATAGGTCGGCTTAAACAATAAATAAACCAAGAAAATACACTTTTGCCCTTAACTTGTATTTATAACATGTTTTATTGTTTGGCTTTCAATAAACTGTTGTTTGTTTATACTTACGCAATTGATTGAAATATAAATTGCACACAAACCCTTGCACACTACAGTTCCTCCTATACCCGGGGGCAAGTGAGATAACCATAGGGAGTGGGTGGCAGGTACGGTTCGCTGCAGTTAGGGCCGTGTGCCCACCAGTGTGATCGGAAACCACCACTCAAGGTGATAACCTTCCTCTTTTGGCAACAAGACCGACTCTGACCTTAGTGTTGAGCATGGTCGGACGGCTGGAGAGTGGGGACCCTATAATGGGGGCACCTTGGGGGCCTTAGCCTGGTGAGAACAGTTAGAACCTACCCTAAACCAATGCACTTTTCTGCAGGAAAACCCTACCTCGTGATAAAAACGAAATCTCGCCTGTTCGGGGATGATCGAATTGTGTGTGCATATGTTTGTCGCATTTGTATGTTGCATAGCACAAACAAACAACAAAACAAAAAAAAAACCAAAAAATATTTTTCAAATAAACACCCTTATCTCGGACAGTCTGCCTTTTAGCTAGCCTGGTTTCAGGTTCTTTGCAAGCTAAGTAGCCACGCAGTTCCGACAGAAGAGATAAGGGACGATAAATATTCTTTCATAAAGCCATATTTTTATCTCGGACAGTCTGCCTTTTAGCTAGCCTGGTTTCAGGTTCTTTGTAAGCTAAGTAGCCACGCAGTTCCGACAGAAGAGATAAAAGGCTATAAAATAAAAATTCAAAATAAAAAATAAAAATCCAAAAAATAAACGAAACAACTCTTGACAAAGTCAAAGCATCCATACTACATCATATCATGAGTAAAGAAAAACCAAGGAGAGAAAATAAAAATGGGAGCGCATTCAGCATCATTTAAATAAAAAACTCTCATGCATAAGCATATCCCATGTTAGTTTAAGCACTCAACATGCATTAATAAAACTTTTTCGGACATTCTAGAAAGTGGCTGGTCCTTTTCCTACCCGTACTCGCGCACAAAAGGCTAAGGCAATGGAAAATCTAGAGGAGCAAAACCGAAAGCTCACTGCAGAAGTTAATACCCTCCGAGAGCAGGTAGCTCAACTAATGGAGGTTATACGCCAAGGCCAGAGCAAGGGCGCCGAGGGCCAAGCTGAAAATGCCCCTTCCCATCACGAAGAGGAAGAAGAAGAAGAATACTTTTTCGGCGGGAAGGATGCCAAGACTGCACGCATCCTTACCCCAGAAGTATCCAAACAACAACTCTCCGCCCTGGAGGAGAGGCTGAAGGCGGTCGAAGGACATAACTTCGACGTCAAGGAGGTGGCCGATATGTGCCTCGTGAAAGACATCCGCTTCCCTCCCAAATTCAAGGTCCCGGACTTCCCCAAGTACGCCGGGCTGACCTGCCCCAAGAACCATCTTACGATGTATTGCCGTAAGATGGCCGCCCATGCCGACAACGAGAAACTCCTGATCCATTGCTTTCAGGAGAGTCTGGCGGATACAGCTCTCAACTGGTACATGCAATTGGAGAGAGGGCAGGTCCAGAACTGGAAGCAGCTGGCAGACGCTTTTCTCCGTCGCTACCGGTACAACATCGATCTGACCCCTGATAGGTCAGATCTCAGAGCTCTGAGCAAAAGGGGCGACGAGCCCTTTAAAGCGTATGCCCAAAGGTGGAGGGAAATGGCAGCCCAGATAGAGCCTCCTTTGACGGACAAGGAGACAGTGGCTATGTTCATCGACTCACTGACTGGAGCGTACTACGACAAGGCAATAGCCAGTACCTCCAACCTCTTCTCAGATATAGTCACTGTAGGCGAGAGGGTGGAGCAAGGATTAAGGAGCGGGAAGATCGCACAGTCTTCCCAAGCTGGTGTCTCCTTCAAGAAGCCCGCCGGCAAGAAGAAGGACGAGTCTGTGCACGCAATCAACTTTGCCACTCCTTCTTCTACCCCACAAATGCCCAAGCAACCCCGCAAGAAAGAGAGGAAGTTCACTCCTATCACCACTTCCTACGGGCTGTTGCTGCCTCAGCTGCTGGAGGCTAAGCTCCTGACCTGCGCTCCTCCTAAGAAGCAATTAGAGCCTCCTTACCCCGAATGGTATAAGCCGAACGAAAATGCGCTTACCATTCGGGCGCACCCGGCCATTCTACAGAGAACCGCTTGACCCTCAAGTATCGGGTTCAAGAGTTAATCGACGCCGGTGGATTACTTTTGACACCTCCGCTTCTAGCACCGATGACAAACCTCTATCGAAGCCAGGAGTAGCAAAGAGGGAGGACTAGGAGGACCGGCCTTAGGGTTTCTTTTTAGCTTTCTCTATATCTCCTGCGGTCCCCGCCCGTGGCCGCAGGAATTTTGACCAAAAAGGGCTTGTAAATAACATCATTTTCCTTAATATACGAGGCATTTTTCGTCAACATTCATTCCATTCATTCTTTTCTCTCTTACATTTATTATTCTTTCAGAAATAAATTGAATAATAAAATCTATGACTAAAACAGAACCTAAAACGCATCATGTCTGTGATTGATGAATCCCCATGGACTCCGGAAACGAAAGGCGAATGGACTGAGTCCGACAGTGAGCAGGAGACCATTTCTCCGGACATGCAAAGGATGCTGGAAAAAGAAACACGCATCATACAACCACATCAAGAAGAGATAGAAACTGTAAATTTGGGGAAAGAGGATGAGGATAAAAAGGTGAACATAGGCACCCAAATGGAAAATAGCACGAAAGAAGGATTAATACTACTCCTAAAAGAATATATGGATGTATTCGCCTGGTCATACCATGACATGCCAGGGCTTGACACGAGCATAGTGGAGCACAGATTGCCACTAAAAGAGGGGTTCCGACCTGTAAAGCAAAAGCTCAGGAGAATTAAACCTGACTGGTCTTTAATGATAAAAGAGGAGGTGCAGAGGCAGTTGGATGCTAATTTCCTGGTAGTTTCCAAGTACCCAGAATGGTTGGCCAACATAGTACCCGTCATCAAAAAGACCGGGAAGGTCAGGGTCTGCGTGGATTATAGGGACCTTAATCGAGCAAGTCCAAAGGACGACTTTCCCCTACCACATATAGACACGCTAGTGGACCATACCGCTACTAACACGTTGTATTCCTTGATGGATGGGTACGCAGTGGTACAACCAAATCAAACTGGCCATGGAGGATAGAGAAAAAACCTCCTTCATTACACCATGGGGGACTTTTTGTTATCGCGTAATGCCTTTCGGACTCAAGAATGCGGGGGCAACCTATCAAAGGGCTATGGTTACATTATTCCACGACATGATCCACAAGGAAATAGAAGTATATGTGGACGACATGATAGCCAAGTCCAGAAATGAAATGGACCACATCCAATATCTCCGGAAACTCTTTGATCGACTCCGGAAGTATCAACTTAAGCTAAACCCAGCAAAATGTACTTTCGGAGTGCGGTCAGGAAAACTTCTGGGGTTCATTGTCAGTGAAAGAGGAATCGAGGTGGATCCCGACAAAACAAAGGCAATTTTGGAAATGCCCCCACCAAGCACAGAAAAGGAGATCAGAGGTTTTCTGGGCCGGATAAACTACATCGCCCGTTTCATCGCACAGTTAACAGATAAATGTATCCCTATCTTTAAACTGTTGCGCAAGAATCAGCCAACGGTATGGAACGAAGAATGCCAACAGGCGTTTGATAAAATCAAAGCTTGTTTAACCAACCCACCAGTATTGGTACCACCTGTCGAAGGAAGACCTCTGATCCTATATTTGGCAGTTCTCGAAGAATCCATGGGATGCGTACTCGGCCAACATGATGAAACCGGGAAAAAGGAACGAGCCATTTACTATCTCAGGAAAAATTCTTAGATTATGAAACCCGCTATACACCATTCGAGAAAACATGTTGCGCATTGGTGTGGGTCACTCAGCTGCCTCGAGCAGGACATGGCTCGACATACAACATGGTTGGTCTCTAAAATGGACCCAATCAAGTACCTCTTCGAGAAGCCCATCTTGACCTGAAGAATAGCTAGGTGGCAAGTTCTCCTCTCAGAATTCGACATTATCCATGTCACCCAGAAAGCTATTAAAGGAAGTCCCCTAGCGGATTATTTAGCTCATGGGTCCACAGATGAATACCAATCTCTACAAGATGACTTCCCCGATGAGCACATTATGCACATCGAACACGAAGAGACCAAAGAAGAGATGTGGACCATGTTCTTCGATGGGGCTTCCAACATGCTTGGACACCGGATAGGCGCTATCTTAATATCCCCTGAAAAGAAACACATTCCTGTAACAACCAGGCTTAATTTTGATTGCACCAATAACATGGCCGAATACGAAGCATGTGCATTGGGAATCCAAGCAGCTTTAGATCATGGGGTCACTAAGCTCAAAATATTCGCGATTCATCCCTCGTTATCTATCAACTTAAGGGTGAATGGGAAACCCGAAACGCCAAATTGATCCCATATCTAGAGTACATCCACGAGCTGGTCGCAAGAATGGAAAGTGTCACCTTCCAGGACATTCCTAGGGAGGATAATCAAATCGCCGACGCCCTAGCCACACTATCATCCATGTTTGCCCTGGACCAGGAACATGAGATGCCAATCATTCAAGTCAAACTGCACGATAAGCAAGCTTTCTGGATGGCAGGAAATGACGAGCGCGATCAAAACCCCTGGTACCATGACATTAAGCTGGTACCTCATGAAGGGAGAATACTCCGAGGGAATCAGTGACAATGATAAGCGAACCATTCGCAAAAGGGCCATAGGGTTCACATTGATTGAAGGAACCCTCTACAAGAAGAACCCCGATTCCACTCTCTTAAGGTGTGTGGACCAAGAAGAAGCCCAAACACTCGATAAAAGAAATCCACAAGGGGACTTTTGGAACCCACGCACCAGGGCATGTCATGACAAAGAAAATCCTCAGGCAGGGTACTATTGGTCCACGATGGAAGCCGATTGTCACCAATACGCTAAGAAATGTTATAAGTGCCAAGTTTACGCCGATAACATTCATGTGCCGCCCGCACCCCTCAGGAACCTGGCTACACCATGGCCATTTTCTATGTGGGGCATGGATGTCATCTGACCCATCGAACCCAAGCTCTAGGCCATCGTTTCATATTAGTAGCAATCGACTATTTTACCAAGTGGGTTGAGGCAGCGTCATACGCACACGTAACCCTGGAAAGTGGTGACCACCTTCATCAAGAAAAACATTATATGTCGGTACGGCATCCCTCATAGGCTCATTACTGACAATGGGACCAATCTCAACAATAAGATGATGGAGGAATTATGCCAAGACTTCAAAATTCAGCACCACAATTCCTCTCCGTACCGACCAAAGATGAACGGTGCAGTGGAGGCAGCCAACAAAAATATCAAGAAAATTATCCAGAAAATGGTGGTCACCTATAAGGACTGGCATGAGATGCTTCCCTTTGCCCTACACGGCTACAGAACATCAGTACGGACCTCCACAGGGGCTACTCCCTTTTCCCTCGTTTATGGAATGGAGGTCGTACTACCAGTAGAGGTCGAAATACCCTCCCTACGAGTCGTCATGGAAGCCAAATTGACAGAAGCTGAATGGGTCCAGAACCGGTATGATCAGTTGAACCTAATAGAAGAAAAATGACTGAACGCCATATGTCGAGGACAAGCTTATCAACGAAAAATCAAGAAGGCCTACGACAAGAAGGTCAATCCCCGCACTTTCCAAGAAGGAGATCTAGTAGTAAAGAAACTGCTCCCAGCACAGAAAGACAAAATCGGGAAATGGGCAGCCAACTATGAAGGACCCTTTGTGGTCAAGCGAGCCTTCTCAGGGGGAGCCCTTATCCTCACCAATATGGACGGAGAAGAACTCCGATATCCTATCAACTCAGATGCGGTAAAAAAATATTACGCTTAAGGAGCATTGCTCGTGACCCGTCAGGATGAAAACTCGCAAAGAGCGTCCTGGGCAAAAGATAGGGCCTATATACCTCGCTAGGATACGTCCTAGGCAAAAAGTAGAGGCACACACACAAAAAAAAAAAAACAAAAACAAAAAAAAAACAAAAAAAAGGGAGAGCAATGATTACCTTAGCCGAAAACCGCAAAGGCGACTAAGGTAATACTTCTGCAACAGCAAGCAAACTTCGCATAGTCTTCACTCCGGGCTCAGGCATCTCAACTGAAGTGACCAGGAAGAATGGGGAAGCAAAAATCACAGATATGATTGTGGTACCCTCATACAGCTTAGCCAACCCTGGCCACCATGCTTACAAATTCTCTTGTAAACCTCCATAAACCATATCGTTATATCAATAAAATTGTCTTTTCTTCTCCTTACCTACTTGCGTAAATGCCTCTGGATTAACGAAATATGAGCATGCATAAAACAAGCAATTTGAGAAAGCATAATAACAAAAGACGCACATCACCAACCAGGGTCGTCCCAAGTAACAAGTACAGGGTAGCCTGCTGAGATCGAAAACCCGCAAAGGGCGGTCTAGGCAAAAAATAAGGCTTTTATAAAAAGGAAAAGCTCATCAAAATACCTCACGGAAAGAATTAAAACCCGCTAGACCGAAAACCCGCAAAGGGCGGTCTAGGCAAAAGATAGGGTTGAAAAAGTGCAAAAAGAATAATCACGAGAAAACAAAAGAAGGAAAGCACCGGTCACTTTCTAAATGTCCTCAAATGGAACTACATTTAGGGCATCCACACACAAGTAGTCACACAAAAATGACTTTGTCAAGAGTAAAACAAACAAAAATACTATAGAAAGCATTTAGCCTCATGCTTGCATTCATCTCAATATGATTTCGTCGACCTTTTGCCTCCGTTACAAAAGCCGGCGCAACAAAAAACTAAGAAAAGAAAAAAGACATATGCTCAGAAAAAGCCAAAACCCTAAGATCGCGAGAAAAAAAGAGATGAAACCGCAAGAAAAAGGCAGGGTTAAGTCATCGCACCAACCAATAAAGTTTCGACCACCAAACAAAAGCCAAACAAAAACAAGATCCATCCAACCAACCAGCAAGGATTGGATGATCACTACCAAAAGAACAAAAACAAAGGACCCCCGGCAATCAGCAAAGGCCGATTGATCACCAACAAAATCCCTGGCATGGCCCGGATGACTATTCAAGAAAGCCGAAAAGCAGTCAAATCAACACAAGCAGCACTCTCCGAGAGCTGCGCTGATCTGCGCCTGAGCCAGACCAGTAAGTCGCATTACCACCCCGATGGGGGTTCATACCCATCCGGTCCCGCACAACTGACTGTACCACCCTGATGGGGGTTCATACCCATCCGGTCCGCACAACGACTGTACCACCCTGATGGGGGGTTCATACCCATCCGGTCCCGCACAACTGACTGTACCACCCCGATGGGGGTTCATACCCATCCGGTCCCGCACAACGGATCGTACCGCCCTGATGGGGGCTCGTACCCATCCAGTCCCGCACAACGGACTGCAACTACCAGCCTGATGGGGGGTTTATACTCATCAACCAAAGGTTCGGCTACGTCAGGAGTAGTATCCGGAGGTCCCACCACGTGTCCATCGAAGGGATCGGCTACGTCAGAAGTAGTATCCTGGAAGTGCACGAGCACAAAAATCATTCCCCAGAAAGTCGGCGCATGAGCTACCTGAGCAGTAAGCCGCCACCACCACCAGTCCTACGCAGTGGACTGTACCAGCCTGATGGGGGGTTTATACTCATCAACCGAAGGATCGGCTACGTCAGAAGTAGTATCCGGAGGTTCTACCACGTGTCAACCAAAGGGATCGGCTACGTCAAGAGTAGTATCTCGGAGGTACACGACCACAACATTTCCCCAGAGGATCATCCGTCACAAGACGGGACATCCGAAAGATAACCAGGCAAGAGGGTCAACTCCTTTACCCCCCAGTCGATCATCCTGACAACAGAAGGCCAGCAGTCGACTGGACGGGTAAAGGGGGGGCAGCTGTAGACCCCAAATCTTGCCCGGGCTCCAAATAAAGTCAGAAGATCCCCTATTTGAAGACGGTCGAAGCCTAACAAGCCACTAGGAGAGACTATTAGGCTCCCGTACCAAGATAGGAAGGTTTTTTGGGCCGAAAGATAAGTTTTCTCGCCTCGAAGGGACGAGACCACCTTCTGGATGACCCAGACCGCCGTTTCGCCTCGCGTAGCAAGTGAGACCGCCGTCTCGTCTAACGAGACCGGGGTCTCGTCTAACGAGACCGGGGTCTCGTTGCCTATGAAAACGAGACCGGGGTTTCGTTCAACGAGACCGGGTCTCGCTTCAACGAGACCGGGTCTCGCTCACCGAGACCGGGGTCTCGTTGACTACGAAAGCGAGACGGCGGTCTCGCTCACCTAGACCGGGTCTCGTTGACTGCGAAAACGAGACGGCGGTCTCGCTCACCTGAGACCCGGTCTCGTTGCTTATGTCAAACGAGACGGCGGTCTCGTTGTGCGAGACGGCGGTCTCGTTGCTGTCAGACGAGACCGGCGGTCTCGCCACTTGACAGCGCGAAAACCTATAAATAGGGGCTCTCCCCCCCTCATTTTCACACACCACACAGCTGCATAGCTCTCCCTTCTCTCTAAAACTTCTCTCTAGAATCCCTCCGACGCATTTCCGGAGTTTCTGAGTGTTTTCAAGAGTGATTTTCGGCGTTCGAGAGGTTTCCGACGTCTTGTAGAGTGAAGGGCTGCCATAAAGCACCCTATTTTTCCAGAGAATTAATATAAAAAGCGTGCTTCGGAGGTTCAAATTCTCTCTTTCCACCTTTATCGCTTTTATCTTAAATTATGCAGTAGACATTAGGGCCATGTAGTCATACTTTTAAATTCCGCAGAATAAAAAGGGCAAAAGTGCGTTTTTCTAGTTTATCAATAAAAATAAGCCGACCTATCATAGGGAACCCGAAAGGGGCGTCGCAAAGGGACTAATACTCCCTTTGCACGTAACCAACTCCCTTACCCAACTCTGGTTCTAATGACCAAAGTTGGTTTTCGAAAACCAACGCCTTTTTAAAACCCCTTTTCCGATGTTTATGGTAAAAATATCGGTGGCGACTCCATAGAACCCAAAATAAATAAGTCCTTGGGTTAGCCTGGTTGTCGGACAACTCAAGGACACTTTTCGAAAGCCTCGTCTTTAGGTTAGCCCGGTTATCGGACAACCTAAGGACGTTGTAACCACCAATAAAAACGCAAAAACAAGAGGGTCGATAAAACCATCGCGTCGCTCCGACCGCCTCGTTTTTGACGGCGGCGACAGGTAAAATAAAAGAGAAAATAAATGCCTAAGTAAGGAATGCATACACATCATCCTAATAAAATCTCTCATGCATAAATTCATTCATTCTAGGAGGGATTAGATATCCTTAAAACAAAGACGAAAGAGGCCCCAAGCACGTTTGTAACCATCCAAGAGAAAGGAACAAATGTACTAAGAGGTGGTAACCTTTGTAATATTTGTCAAATCCATGATGGGGAAGGAACCATTACACCAAAGTGGGTATGGTACCCCGCAAAGCGTAAGCTTTGAGGATGACACCAAAGTCATTGTCTTAAGACATATCCATCCTACCCTAGTCATTTATTTCAATACATAAAATAAGGAAATAGTACCCTTTCATGGTGATAATATTAAATCCATAAACATCCATATAGGTAGTTTCCTTTTTCTTGAAAAAACAAGCACAATATATATATATATATATATATATATATATATATATATACAAAAAATAAAATCTCAAACACTATCATGCATCATGTTAGAAAATAAAACATGATAATGTTTAGCAAAAATAAACACCTACATGCATGCACTTAAACATCATACTCATAACATGCATTTTTATTTCTAGTTGATGGAGGGATCCAGTAGTAGGCATGTCGCCGCCATAGAAGAGGTGGTCGGAGCGACGCGATGGTTTTGATTGACTCGCGTTTTTTTTAAAGAAGTGGTTCAACGCCTTTAGGCTGTCCGATAACTGGGCTGGACCTAAAGGTGAGGTTTTCAAAAAGGTTCGAGGAGTGGCCATCAGTGTTTTAACCTTAAACACTGAAAATGGTAAAAGAAAGAAGGCAGTGGTTTTAGAAAAAACCAACTTTGGTCATTACAACCAGAGTCAGGTAAGGGAGTTAGTTACATGTGGGGAAGGTGTTAGCACCCCACAATGCCCCTTTCGAGTTCCCTATGATGGACTAGTTTAGAAAATAAACACTTAAAGAAATTATGCTTTTACCCTATTATTCTATCTACTTGCAGAATTTAAATGTTTACATGGCCCTATTATCTAATGCACACAAAGAAAGCGATAAAGAAAGAAGTAAAAAAGAGAGAGAATAGGGAAGGAACCTCCGAAACAAGCTTTATATTAACCCTCCGAAACTTGAGGACGCTTTTTGGCAGTCTCCGCACTCTACAAGCATGCTCCTCCCGCAAAAGAAAGAAAAGTCACTTTACCGAGGGCCAGACATCTCAATAGGAGACTTCCTTAACCATTTCAACTTTAAATGAAAATTGGAAAGCTCACTCGAACTCCGAAATAATGCTCAGAGTCACTCTAAAGTGCCAAAAGGCTTCCTAGAGAGAGGTAGGAGTGAAAAGGTGTGAAATTTCGAGGAATGGGGGCTCCTATTTATAGGGAACCAGACCAGGAAAAAGTGGACGACCGTCCATGGAAAAAAGTGGCCATGGACGGTCGTCCATGTAGTGTTGATAGCCGTCCATGGCCAAACGTTGCCATGGACGATCGTCTGACTGTCAAGGACAGCCATCTGTTGTCTCTGACGGATTTTTTTATTTTTATTGCCTCTAAAAACCCTTCCTATCTTAAATGGAACCTAGAAAAAGCTACTAGGGACCTAACAAAGTCTTGACCATCTTCAGAACGGGCGATCTTTGGCTTTATTGGAGAGTCGGACAAGATTTGGGGTCTACAGCTGTCCCCCCTTCGCCCGACTAATTGACTATGGGCTAATGTACCATAAGGTCGATTGGCGGGTGAATGAGTTAACCCTCTTACCTGGTTGTCCTTTGGATGCTCCTCTTGTCGTGGTGGCTGACCCTCGGGACTATGAATGTAGTCTGGTGTTGTCTTCAGGATGCTTCCTTGCTGCGAAGGCTGACCCTTCGGACGATATGTGTGAAGCTTCAAGATGCTCCTTCGGTACGGTAGCTGACCCTTTGGATGATGAAGACTTTTCCCCTAGGATGCTCCTTTGATGCGGCAGCTGACCCCTTAGGTGGTGAACTCTTGTCTTCAGGATGCTCCCATGCTGTGGCAACTAACCCTTAGGACAGTAGAGGCGGGTTGTATCTTCTAGATACCCTTTTGCAACAGGGTTGATCCTTCGGATGATGTACATCCCTCCTTCAAGATACTCCTTTGCAGCGGAGCTGATCTATCAGATGATGATGGTGGATTATGTCTCTCGGATACTCCTTTGTGACGGAGCTGATCCTCTGGACGATGTGCAAAACTCTATCTTCTGATGCCACTTTTGCTGTGATGTTTGATCCTTGTGATAGAGAAGGTGGTGGTGGCTTACTGCTCTAGCTCATGCACCGACATTTGTCTTCAGGACACTCCCTTGCAACGGAGTTGGTTCTTCGAACGATGTATACGGTGACGGCTTATTGCTCTAGCTCATGCATCGACTCCATGGGGAGTGATTGTTCTTGACTCTTCTTGTGTAGTCATCCGGTGTGTTGACTTCTAGAGATTCTTGGTAAATGCCTCTGAAGTAGACAGGAATCCATTTGGGATTTGTCGATTTAGATGGTGCCTTTGAGTAGGTGGATTGCTTGGGGATAGAGCCTTTCTGTTAGTTGCGTTTTGGTTGTTACCTTCTCCTTATTTGGTGGAAGTATGGAAGTCAGAATTTATTTGGTTCCAGAATCTCTTGATTAATTTCGCCTTTTTCCGCGGTTTTATTCTTTTTTCTCACGATTTTAAAATTTGACTTTGTAGACCCCAAATCTTGCCCATCCTCCAAATAAAGAATAAAAGACATCCTATTCAAAGATGGACGAAGCCTAACAAGCCACTAGGAGAGACTATTAGGCCCCATAATAGGATAGGAGGGATTTTTGGCACGAAAATAAGGTTTCTCACCTTTTTGGGACGAGACCGCCATCTCGAAATTGAGACTGCCGTCTCGCCAAACGAGACGGCGGTCTCGCCACCTGCGAATGGCGACACGGCGGTCTCGCTTTCCCAGACGGCAGTCTCGCCACTTTGGCATGGCGAGACGGCGGTCTCGTTTGGCGAGATGGCGGTCTCGACCCTGTCAGACGAGAACGGCGGTCTCGCCACTGCCAAGTGCGAAAACCTATAAATAGGGGCCTCCCCCCCTTCATTTCCACCACCACACAGCTTTTTCTCTCCCTTCTCTCTAAAACCTCTCTCTAGAATCCCTCCGACGCATTTCCGGAGTTTCTGAGTGCCTTTGTGAGCGTTTTTTGGCGTCTAGAAAAGTTTCCAGCGTCGTGTAGAGTGAAGGGCTGCCAAAAAGCACCCTCTTTTTTTAAAAGAAATAAAAAGAAAAGCTTGCTTCGGAGGTTTAAATTCTCCCTCTCTACTTTACTGCTTTAATTTTAAATTATGCAATAGATTAGGGCCATGTAGTCATAATTTTAAATTCCGCAAAATAAAAAGGGCAAAAGCGTATTTTTCTGGTTTATTTATTAACAAAGTAGCTGGCCTATCATAGGGAATCCGAAAGGGGTGTAGTAAAGGAACTAATACTTCCTTTACACGTAACTAACTCCCTTACCCAACTCTGGTTCTAATGACCAAAGTTGGTTTTCGAAAACCAACGCCTTTTAAAAACCCCTTTTCCGATGTTTCTGGTGAAAACATCGGTGGCGACTCCACAGAACCCTACAAAATTAGTCCTTGGGTTAGCCCGGTTATCGGACAACCCAAGGACGGCCTTTCGAAAACCTCGCCCCTAGGTTAGCCTGGTTATCGGACAACCTAAAGGCGTTGTAACTACCCATAAAAAACGCGAAAATCAAAAGGGTCGAAACTATCGCGTCGCTCCGACCGCCACTCTTTTTGACGGCGGCGACAGACATTTTTGGAATAATGCATGTGCCGTTTTATTTTCTAGTTTCTTTTGTGCACGCTGGATTTTGTAAAAAGGGAGAGGCAATTAGATAAAAACGTAAAAGTTTTATTTATTTTGTGGGACTCAAAGTACATCAGGAAATTTATTAAAGATCTCAGCTTTCTGGCTCTGAGCTAGATGCTGAGGACAATGCTGGCGAAGGGAGTCGGCGGAGTACGTGACACTGGAATTCCTCCTGGCTTTGGATCATGTTGTTTAGGTTCTGACCTATCTCATCCACCCTTTGTGTGAGGCCATCTACCCTATGGCTAAGACTTTCCTACGCTCGTTCATAAACCTCATGTCTTAGGGACATCTGGTCGATCTGTTGGTGCAGGTACTGGAATTGTCTATCTGTATGGGTTCTCTTGTCTCCTTTATGCCGATGTATGCTGGTGAGGTCATCCCCATACTGTGTCTGCTGCTGCTGGGATCTTGGAGGGACAAGCATCTCTTGTGACTCTGATGCGTCCATATCGTGAATGTCGATCGTCATAGCGAGGATGGGGTGTGAGACCCAAGAGGTGCCCTATCGGGTGAGCATGCTCATGTTGGCGAGTACCGTACCATCTATGAGCTCTGGTTGGAGGGCGGTAGGGATGTCTTCTCCATCAGTGCATCCCCAATATTCGGCCAGAGGGGTGATAAGGGGGCCTATCATGATGAACCTTGTCAGGCCTCAGGTTTCGAAGTCTTTCAGCGCCTTCAAGAAAAAGTAGTCGGGGTTGCATCGGATCCCTCAATGCATGCAATAGATGGCGAAAAGGTCCGCCTGAGTGACCTTGCCTTGGCTTTCTTTTTGGTTGTGAAGGGTGCCCGCCAGTAACTTGTGACAAATGCAGAGAGGAGGGAGGAAGGCGGTCCCCTTCGGGTTGGCAGGAATGTGCTGGGAACCGGTAATCTCTTCCCATATTTGACCGGTGGTGAGGGTGGTTGGCCTTTCACAATATGCCCCCCTGTACTCTGCAGTTTGGATCTCTGCTGGCTGATGAAATCCCATGAGGACGTTGAACTCATCAAGGATCTTGGTCCGGTAGGCCCCATTCATCCAGTATGTAACTACTTGGATAGGAGGTAGGTCTATGAGCGTAACAAAGGTGAGAAATTCCAGCGTGGCAGTGCGGTGAATGCGGGTAGGTGGATCTTTGAGCAGGAAGTCCCACCCTATGCCTTGGATGTATCCCCTTACATCCTGATCCTAACCAAACATAGTTAGGATGCTGAAGTCTAGCCAGAGCATAGGATGTCAGGCATACTGGCTGATGTTGGCGAATCTAGCCTGGTGCTACTTGGTCAGTTAAGTGGGAATCTGAGGAGTGGGGTTGTTCCTTATGGGTCCCCGGGAGCGTTTCCGACATGTTGACGATTCCCCACGGTCCATTACTCAACCAAAAACACTCAAATGTGCAAAGGGGAGGTAAAGGAGGAAGAGGGGATGCCATGAACCATTTGGGGTGCCTAAATTTATAGGAAAAAAAATGCAGGGGCGGACAACCGTCTGGTGTAGTTGGACGACCATCTGCCCCCAACATCCACTCTTGGACAGCCGTCTAGCTGGGTTGGACGGTCATCTGCCCCTAATGGCTACCCCTGGACGGCTATCTGCTCTGAATGGACGACCATCTGGTCCCAACAGCCACTGGCGGATGGCCGTCTGGCCTAAGTTGACGGTCGTCCGCTCCCTGTTTTTTTGAAGGAAATAGGACCCTATTCATCAACATCTATGCATGTAATGTTCATGATATGCATCTTATAATGCTATTTCAGTTAATATTTTCAGAAAAGTTAACTGATGTGTTCCTGATGATGAGGTTCTTCTAGTGTCAC
The DNA here is from genome assembly GCA_963425845.1 of Sphenostylis stenocarpa. Lineage (NCBI taxonomy): Eukaryota > Viridiplantae > Streptophyta > Magnoliopsida > Fabales > Fabaceae > Sphenostylis > Sphenostylis stenocarpa. The sequence goes on from OY731404.1 coordinate 38,888,091, forward strand.
ATTCAGCTATACCGTTTTTTCCGTTTTGAATTTTCCATAACTGAAGAATGATCGCGTTGAAGAGCTATTCACCATACTAGTGTGTTTCTTCCCCTTTTTTGGAATTTCAATCCTCCTATTGATCACTATGTTTCCACATTACCCGGTTAATCACTTGAATATCATAGCGATAAGGGTCAAGAGAAAAGAAGGAAGAGGATATTTAAATCAAAGGTTTATGTTTTAGAAGGGATTTATATTTTCATAACAATGGTATTTGTAAGCACCACTAGCCAAGGTTAGTCAGACTGTTTAGGCTTAGTTTAAACAAACGCTTGTTTGTGAGGTTGCGTCTTTACCTGATTGTTTTGTGGCGCTTATTACAACTTACTGACTTCCCTAGACCGCCCTTCGGGTTTTCAATCTAGGATGCTGTGTTTTGTCCTAACTTTTGTCTAGGTTTTCCTTTTTGTACTTTGCTTTAGGAACTCCGACGGACTTTGTTTTGTAACCCTATCTTTTGCCTAAGCTACCCTTTATTATTGTTTGGGTTTCCTAGCGGGCTTACCCTAACTTTTGTGTAGTCCCCTTTGTGGGTTTCCTACCGGGTAAATTGCCCTTCCTTTTTTAGCCTTTGGCTCCTACGGGCTCTTTTTATCATTTTCGTTTTTTTCTTTTGCACAACATCAGCGAAATACGACTTTATTATGACGAGGTAAAACCTTACTTGTGTTTCTAATCAATCAGTGATGGTTAATTTTGTTTTTTGATGATAGCGCGCTCTTAAATTTTAGATTCCTTTTGGAAACGTTTTCTTAAACATGGTTATTAATGAGGTATAGACATGAATAGTAAGAAAAGAAATAGATAGAAAGAAACACATTCTTTATGATTAAAAGGGTAATATGTGTCCTGAAAATGCCCGGGGGTCGGGCTTGCCCCGGGGAGTAATCTCTAATAGTCATTGGGTTTACATTCCTTCTAAAAATTGGAAGAAGAACACCTAATGACTAAAATTGCTCTCGACGCTTGTATCCCTCCGCTTCGGAAGATCTAATTCAGTGGGTGGAGGGGAGACTTTCCCTTTCTTCTTGCAGTAGGGTCATACCCTAGGTGCTTCAAAGGATTGTCTTTAAAATCTGGTGGGTCCCTTATTCCTTGGGAATTGATACCGAGTCCCTGGCCTAGGCGGTACCCGTATTTTGACATCATATGTGCCACCTTTATATTGTTGGGAAGTCTTTCAACATTGGCAATTTCTAGTGCTTGAAAGGATGTTTCAAGGGCCTCTTCAGCTGCATCCACATAGGATAGGGTAGACGGCTTGCTGATCAAGATGTCGTCTTCAGCTTGAATTTGTGACCAGTTTGTCACCTACCATGAATTTGATTCTTTGGTGGAGCGTTGAAGGGATCGCTTTGGCGTCGTGAATCCAAGGTCTGCCGAGGAGGCAATTGTAAGCAAGAGTGATGTCCATCACATGGAAATCCACATTGAAGATAGTGGGACCTATTTGGATTGGCAGGTTGATTTCCCCCACTACTTTACATCTTGATCCGTCAAAGGCTCGATTGAAAGTGTTGCTTGGGCGCATATGGGCTCCTTGTATCGTCAATTTATCGAGTGTGCACTTAGGCATGACGTTCAGGGATGACCCATTATCCACAAGGACTTTGATGATGAGATATTCTCTACACTTGATGGATATGTGTAAAGGCTTGTTATGGCTTGACCCTCTAGGAGGGAGTTCTTCATCGGTGAAAGTAAGATGATCATTGGCTGTAATATTGCCAATAATCCCTTCGAACTTGTCTTGGGATATGGTATGTGACACGTAGGCTTCGTTCCAAACCCTCAACAGTGCATTTCAGTGTGGTTCTGAACTCATTATTAAAGATAGCAAAGTTATCTTCGTGGGCGTGCGGTTGAGTTGATCTATGATGAAGTACTCACTTTTCTTTATGAACTGGAGTAATTCATCAGTCTCCTCCTTGGATTCTTCTTTGTTTTCTTCTTCGGTCTCTTTATTTTTTCCTTTATTTTTAGGGGTGTCTTCTTGTGACTCCTTGGGAGAGTAGATTCGTCCGCTTCTGGTCATGCCCCCGATACCGTCTATATTGGAAATATCTTCGTTTATTGCGTATTTCCATGGTACATCTTTATTTGATTCGTAGGGGAAAGGACGAGGCATAAATAATCACAGCAGTGTCCTAGTCCCCTCTTCTTTATTTATCGTGATAACCAGCGGTTGAGGTTTATTGTCTTCTTTAGGTGGCTCAACCGTTGAGGAGAGACTGATGATGAGTGGTTTCCTCTCCATTCTTCTGATTTATGAAAACACGTCAGTTAATCTTTCCTTTTTATTATCTTATTAATTTTAAGCAAGGAGGGATATGTGAATGAATGCAAGATGAATGCAATAAACAGTTGCAAAGATAAACAAAAGGTGACTTTATTCATCAAGGAAAAAGTGTACACTCCCCTAGACCATGCTACGAAGCACATTTTGGTAGAAATGGAAAAGCCTAAAGAAACCCATAGGCGGGTTCTGATTCCTACGTAATTCCCCTTCGGCTTCCCGTACATGACGAGTAAGTGCTTCAGACAGTCGATGGACTGCTTGGCTCATATCTTCACTGTATTTTTTTAGCCTCCTTTATCTTTGCCTCTTGATGGACGACCAAGGTCTATAAGTTATCGAGTTTCTCGACGGCTCGATCTCTTTCTTGCAGAACTTGGCCGTACTAAGCTAATCCATCTCTCTCTTTGCATCGTAGCTCAGCCAAGTTCCTGATAAGTCTTTAGGTGGTTTCCCACCTTCGTTGTGCTTCAATCGAGTCCTTTCAAGGTCTTGTTGCATCTTCTTGGTCACGTGTGCCTGTTTTGCATATTCGGCCTCAAGGTGTGCTAGTTTGGCCATCATCTCTTGAAGTCGATTATTCGAGTTTACTCTAGCAACTTTAGATGCTCGGATAACCTCCTCGTTGGAGTCAACACACTGGTTCTTGAGACACTCTATCTCTTGGTCTTTCCTCTTGCACTGCCTTTGCAGACTGTCAATGGTAAGGATAGACTCTTGTTCTTTCTCCTCAAGGGCCCTCAACTGAGCTCCCATGATACCTATCCTTTGGGTCAAGGCATCGACTTGGGTTTGTAGTTCTCCATTTACTGATGGTGAGGGGAGTGGAGCGGGCGGTTGTGACACCCTTCTATCTTTCCTCCATTGCTCATAGTCACTGGAAATAGCTACTCTGGAAATAGCTACTCGAGCCCTGCCAAACTCTTCATCCCCTATGTAGACTAGGGATGGCAAAACAGGCCAGCCCGCCCCGTTTTGGTCCGCCCCGCCTTTGGCCCGCCAAAAGCGGGGCGGGGCGGGCTGGCCCGATATAGTCATGACGGGCAGTAGACCTTGGCCCGCCCGCCAGATGGGCTGTGCGGCTGGCCCGCCATAATTTAGAAAAAATAATTTTTTTTAATAAATTTAATAATAAGATTATTATTTGTTTGTCAATAATTCAATATATATATATATATATATATATATATATATTATTTCAATTTAATAATATAAATCAATACATTATTTTAAGAAATTATAATTTAGAACAATAATAAAATTTACATAATAATAAATAATAACAAATATATATATATATATATATATATATATATATATATATATATATATATAACGTTAAACTTATAAAATTTATATTTTTTATATTGAAAAATTCAAATACCTATATATTTTTTATTTGATAAAACTTCATATTATTCTTGGTTGAGTAATTCTTATACCTTTAATTCAAGTAATAAGGATAAATATAATCGAGTACTTAGGATAAATAAGGAGAACATGAGAGAATGTTATATTTCAGGAAGGAGAATATTTTCTGTGAGAATGAAACTTTTTTAATTCTCTTTTTAAAATTTTTAACTTTATATATTATCTTTATAATTAATTTTATTACAATAAAAATTATTTTTTTATTAATTAGGCGGGCCGCGGGCTGGCCCGCCCCGTCTCGCGGGTTGGCCCGACGGGTTGGCGGTTTGGCGGGGCGGGCCAAAGCGGGCTGCCGGGCCTAGCCCGTTTTGCCATCCCTAATGTAGACTAGTCTCTCCCATGCTCTTCGGATTGCAGGAGCATCCTTGAAGTTGCTGTAGTTACAGAAGAAACACAATCCCTCGATTTCTTCCCGTGTTGGCACGGTCTGGGTCCTCATAAGCTTCCTCATAGCCATATTTGGGAAATAAGGTATGCAGCCCCTAAGGCTCAACAATGGTATATTCGGGTGATCTCCGCATTTGATGAGAACAGGACCGGGTCGGAACCAAGGACATGCCCAAGATATGTGATCTATGTTCTAGTGTTCCAACTCGGTCTTCCACTCCATGGCGTGACGACGGCGGAGAGGGATCTTTGAGAAACTCCTTAAAGGGTCGGGGAATGCTCCCATGTGACTTGAGGCATAGAAGTGAGTGATGCCCCAAACATATAGTAATGTAGAACAACAACGAAGTGTTTTTCCTTGCTTGTGATGACAAAATTCTACTGATAGCAAGGTGCCAGCAAGAAGCGCAGGAACGAGACTCTTCAAATGTATGTCCCAGGCAAAGAAGGCATCCATCGCGGTGTGATCCACGGTGTCGTTATGAAAAGGGAATAAAAAGGTCCCAAACACAATTATTACTAGAGTCTTGTTGAATGTGGACCAATCTCCTTTATCAGCCAGAGAGGATAAATGGTCTTTTAAAAGTGAGATCTTCCACCCTTGAACTCTCCCTTTTCCCTTTAGGGCAGACTGTGGAAGTAGCAATCAGATAAGGTGAGCGACCTGTTAGAATCGCGTAGCGGAATGTTCGCGTGGTCAGACAAAAACCAAGAGGGGGGGTGAATTGGTTTCTTAACAAAAATTAGGTTTTCAAAATTTTCCACAAATTTTACCGATTAAAAAGCTGTGTAAACGTAAATAAGATAGAGATAGAGTCTTATACAGGAGATTTATACTGGTTCGGATCAATTGACCCTACGTCCAATTGCTAATCACTCAAACAGAGGATTAACGCTGTCACTATAATCAAAGTTGTTACAAACAGATAACACTTGAAAATACAAAGTAAAGAAAACACCTCTCTTGAAACCCACAAGAGATGAAGAACAACTTTCCCCAGAGACGGCACAACACACAATCCACTAAGAACTCCACTTAGTGATTCTTATCGCTTCTAGCCCACTACTACAAGAAATTTTAATATTACCGACGGTCAAAATTCGTCGAGTAATAACAAAAATCGTCGATAATTTCCATTTACCGACTGGACGTAAATCCGTCGGTAATATTTTTATTATTTATTAAATATTTTACTTATATAGCTTATTTATTTTATAGAAATACCCTTCCCTTTATATTTTTATTATTTATTATTAATTATTTTTCCCTATTACATTTTTAAAGGTTTTAATTATTATTAGATTAAGAGAATTGTTATTGACAGGATTCGAACCCAAGTACTTTAGAGTTAGAGGTCGATATTCCAACCACTAAGCTACCATAATTTTTTGATAATAATTTACAAATAAATTATATTTATATACAAATATATTTATATATTTATATATTTATATATTCATATATTTATATATTCATATATTTATATATTCATATATTTATATATTTATATATTTATATATTTATATATAATTAAATATTTATTTTTTTAAATTATTTAATTTAAGAAATTATTATAAATTAATCTAATTATGATTAAATTAAATTATTAAATAAAAAATATTTAATTTTTTAAGTAGGTGAATATTTACTAATTGTTAATTTACCTACGGAAATATCCGTCGGTAATTTACAGATGAATTTACCGACGGATATATCCGTCGATAAATTCATCTGTAAATTAACGCATGCATTTACCAACGGATATATTCGTCGGTAAATTCATCTGTAAATTACCGACAGATTTATCGACGGATATATCCATCGGTAACTAATTATTATTTTACCGACGGATATATCCATCGGTAAAATCAAATTCCACAAATATTTTATATCCGTCGGTAATTTCCGTCGGTAATAATTATTTTCTGACGGATTTAAATCTGTCGGTAAATATCCGTCAGTAATACGCGATTTTCTTGTAGTGCACACCAGGTTCCAAAAGCCCCTTTTTCCTCCAATAAACAGTTCTCTGGCACTCACAACACTTAACTTTTGTTTGAAAAATGTTGTTCTTCTTTTCTGAGTGCCATAGAGAAGCTTAAGTAGAGAAATTAGGGTTTGGGAATTGAGATTTTTGGAACTAGGAGTCTTGGGATTAGGGTTTTCGAAAATAGGGTTGATTTGAAGTTGAAAATCAAAATCTGACTGAAATAATCGATTAAATTAAGTGTTAATCGATTATTATAGAGCCAAAATCAACAGAACCCCAAAACTCACTGTTTTAAATGATTAAAAGCCGTGTTAATTGATTAACAGGCCTGTTAATCGATTATTACAGTGAACAGATACAGAAAATGGTTTTTCTCACTGTAATAATCGATTATTTGACCATTTAATCGATTAAAGCCGAGGCAAAAAGATAAATTTGAGTTTTTGAAGCTTCTAAAGTGCAGACTATGTACCAGTTATCTTAAACTCTAATATTACAGACTCAAACTAATCAAAACACAATTATTACACTATAAAACAAGTCTTCAATTCTCTAAGTTCTTGTGTTCTTGAATCATCATCAAAATCAACAAGCTTCATGTCCTTGTAAGTTCAACATCAAGTCCTTGAATGTTCAATAATCTCCCCCTTTTTTATGATGATCAAAATTTTCTTTTAAAGCCTTGTAATAACCTGTTTTATCTGTAATACTAACAAACACATTAAACATACCAGATAATATTTAAAATCAATTATAGTAGGCTTTAAATATTTCTCCCCCTATTTTGATTATAATAAAAAAGAATTCTTCTATAACAATCATAATAGCTCCCCCTCAAAATATGCATAACTTGGAGATAACTCCCCCTCAATCAAAGCAATAAAAGAACACCACATTTTATTTCAGAAATGAAAATACATTAGAAATAAAAAGCAAATTTAAAATTCTTCACTATCATCACTATGAAAGTGTGCATCAAATCTATTTTCTAAATGGCACACTTTATCATCTACATCAGATATACAACGAATTATTTCCTCATGCCGTACTCCAGAAAGAGTGAAGAATGCCTGCATCCTTTGATTCATATCAGATAACATGTCTTCCATAGATTGTCGGGTTTCATGATGAGCAGAGGAAGATCCAACACTTTGGATTTGATCAGAGGGAAACTCAGCAGCAGGAGGCATATCTTCATCAGAATCTTCATTATCGTCACCTTCGTTTGGAACGTCATCCTTGTGAACATAAATATCGTTGACACGCACCATTTGGAGTTGGATTAATGTGTTGTCCAGCATGCGATTTAAGTTATTCGTTCGTACTGTTTGTTCACCTTCGACATTTACTCCTTTGTATTCAAGAATGCGAGAGACAAGGAGGGCATATGGAATTTGAAGGTGGGATGGCGTTTGGCTTTTAACATAGTCATGGTGACAAGAACGCCCCAATCTAAAGGCTCATTATTCATTATGACATGAATAATACGAAGATCAATTGAAGAACATTGAACATGATTCGTAGCTCGCGGACATAGGATCCAGACAAGTAGATGTAGAATCATGCGTTCCTCCTTCTTCAAAGGTCCAGCTAGAAGGAGACGTCCAATCTCCATGGAGGGGTTTCACAGAAAAGAACGGTATGCCATGATCCTGTCAAAATCATCTAACTCACGATACATATGTTAATAACATCTTCTCTAATAGGAAAGTGGGCAAGGTTTTCCCAAATATCATCATCAAGAATAATTGTGACCCCCTTTACTCCAGAGGTAGCAATTTGATCTCTAAATTTGAACCTAGAGTAAAATACCCTAACTAAGTCAGGATAATACGTACCTTGCATTTGGATGAAAGGGAGAACTCCTTGAATTTCAAGGAGATTAGGAAAGTTGAATCCCCTATTGATGAACTACTCACCAATAAGGAACTTAGGAGAAATAATACCACGTTCCTTCCAATAGGACAGAAATTCTTGTTGGCCTTCTGCATCAGAGATCCATCCTTCTACAAAATTAGGACGGGGATGAGATGAGGGTGTAAATCTTCTTCTAGTGGGGATTTTTGCACGAGAAGATGAGGCCATTTAAGGATTAGAAGAGTAACAAGAAGATTTAAGAGGACAAGTTAAGTAAGAAGAAGACAAGATTGATAGAATGAGGCAAGAAAGCTTGATTTCAAGAGATAGAAGTGAGTAGAAGTGAAATGGAGGTCCCTATTTATAGCCAAGCATCTCCAACGGTCATATGAAAGTGAATAAGGGTCAAAAGAGCTGTTGGAAACGACTAGGAATCCAAACTTGCCAGGTTTAATCGATTAAAACTCAAATTAATTGATTAAACCAGTACCAGACCCATTTAATCGATTAATTTGAGTTGTTAACCGATTAATACTGATTTTAATCGATTAATGGGCGAATTAATCGATTAATCCAGAGAGGAATGTCATGTTTTGGGTATTTTGGGTGCAAATAATCGATTATAACTCCAATTAATCGATTATTCTAGAGAGTTCATCAAATTTTTGAGGTTTACACACATGATAATCTATGAACATCCTTCATAATGAATTATAACATTACAACCATCCAAAAACTGTCTAATTAAGCAGAATTTAAGCTATTTCTAATATCCCTAAGTCTCTTCTAAGATCATAGATTCTATCCTTGGGAAGAGGCTTAGTAAAAATATCTGCTAATTGGTGCTTTGTATCAACATACTCTATTTTACAGTTTCCTTTGTTGATATGATCTCTCAAAAAGTGATGTCTAATCTCTATATGCTTAGTCCTAGAGTGCATTATTGGATTCTTAGTAAGATTGATTGCACTCGTATTATCACACATCAAAGGTATGTTATTCAGAAATATACTATAATCTTCTAGTTGTTGTTTCATCCACAAAATTTGAGCACAACAATTACCAGCTGCAATATATTCAGCTTCAGTGGTAGATAAAGCAACACATGCCTGTTTCTTAGAATGCCAAGATACTAAGGATGAACCTAACAAATGACATGTCCCACTAGTACTCTTTCTATCAATTTTGCATCCACCATAATCAGCATCAGAATATCCTATTAAACTAGTACAAGCATCAGATGGATACCATAAACCAAAACCAGTAGTTCCTTTTAAATATTTTAAAATATGTTTTACTGCAATTAGGTGAGATTCTTTTGGACAAGCCTGAAATCTAGCACACACACAAACATAATGCATAATATCAGGTCTACTTGCAGTTAAGTATAACAGTGAACCTATCATACCTCTATACATAGATTGATTAACTTCCAAACCTGATTCATCCTTGTCTAGATAGCATGAAGTTCCCATGGGTGTGTTAGCTTCCTTTGAGGTGTCCATTCCAAATTTTTTGAGCATCTCTTTGTAGTATTTTGTTTGAGAGACAAAGATACCATCTTTAAGTTGCTTTATTTGAAGTCCAAGGAAGAATGTTAATTCTCCCATCATAGACATTTCAAACTCTCCTTGCATTATCTTAGCAAATTCTACACACAAAGAATTATCAGTTGATCCAAAAATAATATCATCAACATATACCTGGACCAATAAGATATGTTCTTTTACTTTCTTTATAAACAATGTAGAATCAATTTTTCCTCTAGAAAAATCATTTGAAGTTAGGAAACTACTTAGCCTTTCATACCAAGACCTAGGAGCTTGTTTCAACCCATATAATGCTTTCTTTAATTTAAAAATATGATTAGGATAACTAAAATCTTCAAATCCAGGGGGTTGCTCCACATAAACTTCTTCTTTAATAAAACCATTCAAAAATGCACTCTTAACATCCATTTGATATAATTTAAATTTCATCAAAGATGCATAAGCAAGAAGTAGGCGTATAGCCTCTAACCTGGCAACAGGAGCATAAGTTTCATCATAATCTATACCTTCCTCCTGACAATAGCCTTTGGCAACAAGTCTGGCTTTATTATTTGTTATGTTTCCATCTTCATCAAGTTTATTTCTAAATACCCATTTATTTCTTCTCTTGGGATTAATTCCCAGACTTGATTCCTTTCAAATTGGTTAAGTTCCTCTTGCATAGCTATGCACCATTGGTCTTCTTTAAGTGCTTCCTCGACATTTTTGGGTTCTATCTGTGACACAAAAGCTACAAACATGCAAAAATTGGTCATATTTCTAGTTCTTACCCCTTTTGAGATATCACCAATGATATTGTCCATTGAGAGTCCTCTTGGTGATTGTCATTCTTTTGCTAATTCAGGTGTTTGAGAAGGCTCATTTTCTTCCAAATACAATTCATCAAGAGCCTCTCTTATATACTCATCATCACCTGCAAGTTCTTTATTTGACTCAAGAGGGTTTCCCCCAAGGTCTACAATTTCATCAAAAGTAACATGAATAGATTCTTCAATATTTAAGGTTCTTCTATTAAACACCCTGTAAGCCTTGCTAGTTAATGAATAACGTAAGAAAATGCCCTCATCGGCTTTTGAGTCAAATTTTCCTAAGTTGTCCTTTCCATTATTTAACACATAGTACTTACATCCAAATATTTTCAAATGAGCAACATTAAGCTTTCTACCATTTATTAATTCATAGGGAGTTGATTTTATAATTGACCTAATGAGCATTCTATTCAAAACATACTAAATGATTAATTTTCTTTGAATAAATACAAGAGACAAACAATTCATTTAACTATAGGAACCCAAATATATTTTCCTTTAGGAACACCAAAATGTTTTATTTTACATCTATTTGAAGTATGACCATGTTTCATACATTAAAAACATGCTTTAGATGTAGCTTTTGAAGATGATGTATTTCTAACAATACATAATTTAGTTCCTTTTTCCACCCATACTATTCTCTTTTTAGTCTTAGGCTTTTTCATAGAAACTTGATGATTTACACTATTTTGAGTTACAACAATTTTATCCTTATTATTATTACTCAATTCCTTTTCGGCTTTATCAAGCAAATGATTAAGTATATCTATGTCATACTCATATTCTTTACAAGATGCACATACTATATTCTTATCATCATTCTCATCTAAGCATACAATTTTCGTTTCTAAGGATTCCTTTTCTTCTAAACATGTGATTTTCGTTTTTAATGAGTCAATTTCCTTTTCGGATCTACTTAAACTCTTCTTCACAACTTTATATTCATTTTTCAAATTCATAAAGACACTAAACAATTCATTGTAAGCATTTTGCAGTTCATCATAGTTATTTTCATCATCACTTGAGTATGAGTCGGAATCACTTACCTCAAAGTCGGAAGATATGTTGTCATTTGCCATTAGACAAATATTTGCTTCGATTTCTGAGTCACTTGATTCCGAGCTTGAATCACTATTGTCCCAAGCTATGTAGGATTTCTTCTTGAAGAACTTTTTGCCTTTGATTTCATCGTTTTTCTTGTTTGGACATTCGGTCTTCATATGTCCTGCTTCACCACAACCATAACATTTTATATTTACGGAAGTACTTTCTCTTAACTTTCCGTTACCTTTGAATGGATACATTCCTTTAGCTTTCATGAATTTGGTGAACTTCTTTATCATAAGACTCAATTCTTCTTCTTCGTTCTCCGAGTCTTCTTCTTCCTTTTTATTTTTACCTTTGGAAATTTCAGTTTTGAAGGCTAAGTTCTTCTTTTGATATTGTCCTTCTTCTTCATTTAGCCTTCCAAGCTCTAGCTCATGCTCTCTTAGTTTTCCAAAGAGCGCCGCCATAGACATTGTGACAAGGTTTTGTGACTCCGAGATGGCCGTCACCTTAGGTTGCCATTTCCTATCCAAAGATTTTAAAATTTTAACATTCAATTCATCAACGTCAAAGATTTTACCTAATCTGGTGAGATGGTTCACAATATGAGTGAAACGCTTTTGAACGTCAAATATCGTTTCACCTTGTTGCATCCGGAACATCTCGTATTCTTGGATTAGGGAATTTTTCTGTGCTCTCTTAACGTCGTCGGTACCTTCGTGGGTCACTCTTAGCATTTCTCACATCTCCTGAGCACTTTTACAAACAGAAATCCTATAAAACTCGTCAAGGGTTAAAGCATATGAAATTATATTTCTAGCCCTAACATCAAATTGTGCTTTTCTGTTTTCCTCTGTTGTCCATCTAGAAAAAGGTTTGGGAACGTCAACACCGTTCTTAGTAACTTTAGGAATATAAGGACCGTTTAAAATAGTGTCCCAAATGCCTCTATCAACAAACTCTAAAAATATTTGCATTCTTACTTTCCAGAAAGGATAATTTTGACCCGCAAAAAGTGGGGGTCTGTTGATAGACACACCTTCGGCAAAAGTTTGATTTTGTCCGGCCATTTTCGAAAAGTTTGAATGACTATCAAAGCAAGCTTTGATACCACTTGCTAGAATCGCGTAGCGGAATGTTCGCGTGGTTGGACAAAAACCAAGAGGGGGGGTGAATTTGTTTCTTAACAAATGTCGCCGCCGTCCGTTCCGACGTCCTGGGACATCTCGAACGTTAATGCGAGCGGTCGCGAAAATATGGTTGAGACTCGCGTTTTTTGTTAAAAATATGTTCATTGCTTCCGAGGCGCTCAACGCTGAACTATCCTCTAATAGAAGCAAGGTTTTCGAAAAGGGTTCTTCTGGAGTCGCCACCAATGTTTTGACCATAAACATTGGAAAAGGAGAAAAAAGACATTGATTTTAATAAAAACCAAACTTGGCCATTATAACCAGAGTCGGGTAAGGGAGTTAGTTACGTGTGGGGAAGGTATTAGCACCCCACAACACCCCTTTCGGGTTCCCTATGACGGATTAATTCATTTAAGTAAAGATTACGAGAAATTACGCTGTTACCCTATTTTATTCGTACAGTATTTAAATATGGCTATCTACATGGTTTTATCTACATTGCATATAAAAAGCAATAAATAAAGCAGTAAAAGAGAAGAGAATTGAGAAGAACCTCCGAAGCAAGCTTTATATTATAAGTCTTTTACAAAGAGGATGCTTTGCGGCAATCCTTCGCTCTACAATGACTCTTCTCTCGAATAATATCGACTCGACTAAAATATTCTAGAAGAATCGAATGCCGGAATACAATTCCTTAACTGATTGTTACCTATTAAAGGCAATCAGAGAGATTATTCGAAGGAGGGAGAGAAGAAGACAAGTCTTGGAGTTGTCTGGGGTATGGAGAATGACAAATGAGGCTCCTATTTATAGATTTTCGCTGCCTGGAAATTTGGGACGGCCGTCTGGGTTGGGACGGCCGTCCCAAATGCACAATTTGCACAGGGTCAATCTGGGACGGCCTGTTGGGTTTGGGACGGCCGTCCCAACTGTGTTTTTGGGTTTGGGATGTGTGTCCCAAAGGTGAGACGTGCGTCCCACTTGCGTTTTGGCATTTGGGACAGCCGTCCCAGTTTGGGACGGCTGTCCCAACCTGTCTTGGCCTGTCTTCGCGTTTTGGGACCCCCGGGAAGCTTTCCTTTCCTTTTTCGGACGTTGTTTGATGCCGATGTGTGTCCATGGAAGCTTTATCTTCATATAGGAAGTCTTCTTGGCCTTCATTAAGATGTCAGGCGAGCTTTATCTTCGTGTAGTAAGTCTCTTTAGTCTTTATTGTGTGGATAGGTGAACTCCGTCTTGTTGCGGGAGGTCTTTCTCGGTTTTTCTTTGATATGAAGCCGGGTGAACTATATGAAGTTTCCCTAGCTTTTATTTTGAGAGGCCGGGCAAAATTAGGGGTCTACAGCTGCCCCCCCTTCACCTGCCTAGCTAATTTGTCGACTTGATATGCCGACAAAATTAGTTGGTAGGGGAAGGAGTTAACCCTTTTGCCCGGTCATCCTTCAGATGCTGCTCCTTGCTGATCCTCCGGATGATAAATATTTTGATAGGTACCAACCCCTATCTGGTTTGAGCCTCCTTTTATAAGGCTCTGGTGAGTATTTACCCTCACCAGGTATAAGTCTGTATTTTACTAGACTTTAGTGAGTACCTACCCTCACTAGGTATGAACCTTGTTCTGCAAGGTTTTGGTGAGCACATACCCTCACCTGGTATGAGTTCGCATTTTGCTAAACTCTTGTGGGTACTTACTTCCGAGGTGCTCAACACTGAACTATCCTCTAATAGAAGTAAGGTCTTTGCAACCCATTTTTGAAATGCTTAGGTGAGTATTTTTACTCCACCTAATGCATTCTGCTAAGTTTTGATGAGTACCTACCCTCATCCGGTACAAACCTTATTTTTAAGGTTTTGGTGGGTATCTACCCCCACCCGGTGCGAATCTGCATTTTTGCTAGATTCTGATGAGTACTTACCCTCATCCGGTCTGAACCCCGTTCTGCAAGGTTCTAGTGGGTACCTACCCCCACCCGGTCCGAATCTCGTTCTGCAAGATTCCGATGGGTACCTACCCCCACCGGTCCGAATCTCGTTCGCAAGATTCCGATGGGTACCTACCCCCACCTGGTCCGAATCCCGTTCCGTAAGATTCCGATGGGTACCTACCCCCACCTGGTCCGAACCCCGTTCCGCAAGGCTCGATGGGTACCTACCCCCTCCCGGTCCGAACCCCGTTCCGCAAGGCCGTGATGGGTACCTACCCCCACCCGGTCCGAATCCCGTTCGCAAGATTCGATGGGTACCTACCCCCACCCGGTCCGAATCCCGTTCGCAAGATTCTGATGGGTACCTACCCCACTCGGTCCGAATCCCGTTCGCAAGATTCCGATGGGTACCTACCCCACCCGGTCCGAACCCCGTTCCGCAAGGCTCCGATGGGTACCTACCCCCACCTGGTCCGAACCCCGTTCCGCAAGGCTCGATGGGTACCTACCCCCACCTGGTCCGAACCCCGTTCTGCAAGGTTCCGATGGGTACCTACCCCCACCTGGTCCGAACCCCGTTCCGCAAGGTTCCGATGGGTACCTACCCCCACCTGGTCCGAACCCCGTTCCGCAAGGCTCGATGGGTACCTACCCCCACCCGGTCCGAATCCCGTTCCGCAAGATTCCGATGGGTACCTACCCCCACCCGGTCCGAACCCCATTCCGCAAGGCTCTAATGGGTACCTACCCCCACCTGGTCCGAACCCCGTTCTGCAAGGCTCGATGGGTACCTACCCCCACCCGGTCCGAATCCCGTTCCGCAAGATTCCACCCGGTCCGAATCCCGTTCTGCAAGATTCGATGGGTACCTACCCCCACCCGGTCCGAACCCCGTTCCGCAAGGCTCCGATGGGTACCTACCCCCACCCGGTCCGAACCCCGTTCCGCAAGGCTCGATGGGTACCTACCCCCACCCGGTCCGAACCCCATTCTGCAAGGCTCTGATGGGTACCTACCCCCACCCGGTCTGAATCTTGTTCTGCAAGATTCTGATGGGTACCTACCCCCACCTGGTCTGAACCCCGTTCTGCAAGGCTCTCAGGATGCACTTTTTGGTAGTCAATCCTGTGGTCATCTGGTTTTGGAGATATGTTGGCGACTTATTGTTTCTATTTATGCGCCCATTCCGTGGGGAATATTTGATTTGACTTTTCTATTAGTCATCCGGTTTTACCGGGGATTCTTTGTTTTTGGCTTTTTCTTTTAGCCATCCGGTCTTGACCGGGGATTTCTATTTTTGGCTTTTCTATTTAGCCATCCGGCTTTTGCCGGGGATTCTGATTTTTGGCTTTTCTGTTGAGCCATCCGGCTTTTGCCGAGGATTCTTGATTTTTGGCTTTTTTGTTTAGCCATCCGGCTTTTGCCAGGGATTCTTGATTTTTGGCTTTTCTGTTGAGCCATCCGGCTTTTGCCGGGGATTTTTTATTGGTTGCCTCTTGTTTTAGGCAGGAATCCTCTGGGGATTTTGAATTCTCTTCTTGATTGTGCCTCTTGATTAGGCGAAGATTCATTTGGGGATTTTGTTGTGCCTCTTGATTAGGCGAATGCTTCAATAATGGTGAAGACTTTGAGGGTTTGGATTGCCTCTTGCATAGGTTGATTTCCCATTTCTTGGGGATATTAGTTTTTTGCTTGCTTGTTGCAAGTGAAGGCTTTGTGATTTACCGTGGATATCCGTTTTTGGGCGTAATGAGCGATTAACTCCCCGTGGATATAATTTTGTAGCTTGCCTTTGTCGTAGGCTCACTGGGGTAGTTTTCTTGTTGATGATCCACTGGGGAATTAATTTCATTCCAGAGATCTGTCTTGAATTGTCTCTCTAGGGAGAAATGGAGTTTTTCTACTCCTTATTGGCTACTGTTGTTTGAGCTGGTTTTGCCTAAGCTCTTATTTTGTTGGGGAATGGGTTTTTACCCTTTTCTCGCGATTTCTCTTTTTTTGCGATTTTGGATTTTTGATTTTGGATGCGTGTGCCTTTTTTCTTTTGTGCACACAGGCTTTTTATCTTCTACTGGGGATGAAGAGGTTTTCTTTTCTTCTCTTTCCTTTTTATTGGCCCTGGGGATTTTGTTGGCTTCCTGGGGGTATGATGGAGTTCTGGCTCCTGGCTTTATGAAGCTCTTATTTGATCTGGAAGATGGAAATTTTTGTTTTTCCTTTTTTGTGGATATTTTTCTTGGTATGCTCTGTTTAGAGACATTTATTTGGCTTTTTTTCTGTAGTGGCCTCTGTTAGGGGATGAAAAGTTTTTCCTTCTTTTCCTTCTGTTGCCCCCTGGTGATGTGGAGGATTTGACTCCGTATTTTCTTTGATGGACTCTTATGTAGTCCTTATTCTCCTTTGGGGAATGAAGCGGAGACTCTTGCATGAGAGTGCTTGATGACTCATGTGGTGATGCCGCTGAGTCGTGAGGTGATCTTTTTTGTTTTGCCTCTGGAGTAGGCAAGGATCCTCTTGGGGATGATCAAGCCTTTCCTTTGGCTTTTCTACGTTTGATAACTTCCTTTTCTTTATATGGAAGGATGTTGATTGAAGCTTTGACTGAATCTTTTTGACGATTCATGTGGTGGTGTTGAGTCAGGGAGTATTTTTCTGCCTTTGAATAGGCAAGGATCCTCTTGAGGATGATCAAGCCTTTTCCATTGGCTTTTCTTCTCCTTCTTTTATTGGTGTAGAAGGTTGATGGTTGGAACTAGTTTCTTTGAAGCTCCTTATTTTGCTGGAATGATTTTGATTTTCGCCTTTCGCGATTCCGATTTTTATTTAGAGGCTGGATTTCAGCGCTTTCTATTTTCAATCACAAGCATGGAGACTATCCTCCTTATATGCATGTTTATTATTCTTGTTTGAAGAAAATTATTTTTTCTTGATTTTGACAAAGTCGTATTATGCAACTACTTTGTGTGTGGATGTCCTAAATGCAATCTAATGTTTATTTATTTTTGATGCATTTAGAAAGTAACTGGCCTTCTCCCGTTGGCTCTTATGAATACGCCTATGGGCTCCTCCTTTATGACCATGATGATGGGCTCATCTTTTACTCATCTTTTAGTTTTAGCCCTATCATTTGCCTAGACCGCCCTTTACGAGTTTTCGATCTAGCGGGCTGCCTTAATTTTTGCCTAGAATATCTTAGGGGGATTTTGCCTTATCTTTTGCCTAGACCGTTCTTTTGGGGTTTCCGATCTAGCAGGCTACCCTAATTTTTACCTAAGAATATCCTAGCAGGCACTTATTCTTTTATTATTTTTATGCTTCCTCTTTTTAGATGCATGCTTGATCTTTGATTAAAAGTCTTTGCGTATATTTATGATTTATCAATAAAGAGGCATTTCCATAATATTTGGTCAAGAGAAAGGAAATGAAAAGGAATTTTATTGATAAATGAGCAAAAGTTTTGTTTCTTTTACAGAAGGATTTCAAGAGATATTTAGAAGAATGGGTGGTCAGGGTTGGCTGTACTGTATAGGCTTAAACAGTCATGTCCATGATATCTACCCCCTGGTTCTCCTAATTGCTTCAGTTGAGATGCCTGAGCTCAGAGTGAAGACTATGCCAACTGCTTGCTTCTGAAAGAATGTTACCTTAGCCGCCTTTTCGGTTTTCGACTAAAGTAACTATTGCTCTTAGTTTCTTCTTTTTTTATTTACTTTTTTTTTTACCTCTTCTTTTTGCCTAGGACGTATCCTAGCGAGGGATATAGACCCTATCTTTTGCCCAGGGATGCCCTTTGCGGGTTTTCATTCCTGACGGGTCTTGAGCAATGTCTTCAAGCATAATACTTCTTCACCGCATCAGAATTGATCGGGTGTCGAAGTTCCTCTCCATCCATATTGGCGAGGATAAGAGCCCTTTCCGAGAAAGCTCATTTGACCACAAGGGGTCCTTCATAGTTCAATGCCCATTTTTCAATTTTATCCTTTTGGGCTGGAAGCAACTTATTTACCATTAAATCCTTCTTATGGTAAATATGAGAGTTGACCTTTTTTCGTAAGCCCCTTTTTTTTATTTTCCTTTGATAGGCTTGCTCACGACATATAACCTTAAGCCGTTTTTCTTCCATAAGGTTTAACTGGTTATATCGGCTTTGAACCCGTTCAGCCTCTGTTAATTTTGCTTCCATCATCATGTGCTTTTATCAACATGATTAGCTGTACCGATTTGCCGTCTCGGATCTTTGTTATAACTGAAGAGTAATTATTTTGAATGTAGAGCAATTGTCATGTCAATGCCCCTCTTCCTTTCCTTTAGGGATTTCAATCCTCCTATTGATCACCATATTTCCACATTTCCCAGTCAATTACTTGAATGCTTTATGATGAAGGGTCAAGAGAATAGAAAGAAAGGGATTTATTGCAAAGGCTTGTGTTTTAGTGAGATTTTTTTTTTTGAGATAATAGTTTTTGTAAGAATGGCTAGCCAAGGTTGGTCGGTGTTTAGGCTAGTTTAAACAAACGTTTTTTTTTAATGAGGTGGCGTCTTCAGCTGCCTATTTGTGACTGATTAACATTCCTAGTCCACCCTTTTGGGTTTTCAGCCTAGGATGCTATGTTGTGTCCTAACTTTTGTCTTGGTTTCCCTTTTTCATTTTTTGGGATACCTAGCAGACTTTATTTTGTCTATGATGCTTTGATTATTTTGACACATTTTGGAACAAAATGTTTGTCTAAACATGGTTATTAAATGGGGTATAGACATGTTTAGCAAGAAGAGAAGCAGATAGTAAGAATAACATTCTTTTGTAATTTCAGGGAAAATGTGTGCCCTAGAGATGCTCGGGGGCCGGGCACACCCCAAGGAGTGATCTCTAATAGTCATTGGGTTTACATCCCTTAAAATCGGAAGAAGGGCATTTAATGACTAATGTTACCCTTGATGCTAATATCCCTCTTTTTTGGAAGATCGTCTTTTTAAGGTACGGAGGGGAGACTTCCCTTTTCATCGTATGACTTGTTCTTTTGTAGGGTCGTACTTTAAAGGATTATCCTTAAAATCTGGTGGCTCTCTTATTCTTTGAGCATCCTTTCCAAGCCCTTGTCTGGGCTGTATCCATATCTCTTCATTATATGGGCCACTTTTAAATTGCGAGGAAGTCTTTCCATATTTTCCAATGTCTTCTTCAGCCGCATCCATTTAAGGTGTGGTGGACGGCTCGCTGATTCGAGTGTAGTTTTTAGCTTGAACCATGATCAACTTGTTGCATACCACGACTTTTAACTTTCAGTGGAGCGTTGAAGAAACTGTCCTAGCACCGTGAATCCAAGGTCTGCTCAATCTTCCCCTTGGATTCTTTTTTTCTTTTCCTCTTCGGTTTCTTTATTTTTCCTTTGTTTTTAGGAGCATTATCTTGTAGCTCCTTGGATGAATAAAATTTTTTTGCTTATCATCCTGCCCCCAATGTTGGCTATATTGGAGATATCTTCATTGACGGACAATTCTTTTGTGCATATCCATAGTACAGCTTTATCCGATGTATAAGGGAAAGGACAAGGCATGAATAAGCGCAAAGGTGTTATTGCCTCTTCCCTGATATTATCAATTTGGGTGCTAATGTTTACTTCTTTCTTATTATCTCCTTGTCCCAAATTAATGGCCTCAGTTTTTTCTTATGGGGTTGTATCAATTAAGCTTCTTTTCTTCAACAGTTTTTGCATGTCCGGGGAAATGGTCCCCTCCAACAATTTTAAGATCCTACAAAAATATTTTTTATGACAGCATATATTGAAAGTGGAATAACTTTTGACTGGGTTGTCCGATTTGGACGCACAGCATGTCAAAACGAAGAGAAAAGGGTGAAGAACAAGGTTGCAAATTCCCGTCGGGGATTTGGCCCAGTAATTTTCCCAAAAAACGCTCCTAAGACCTATTTTTTGGAGGTTTATTAAAATGATGAGCATGCTGCAATTATTTTCTCTCTTAGTTTTACCACTTATTGGATGATATGGTATGAATGATACGACTTTTATCAAAAATCTTTTTTATGGTAAAAGATATTTTTATGGCTTTAATTTGTTTTTATGTTTTTTTATGACCCTTTATCTCTTTTGTCGGTCAACGTGGCTACTTAGCTTATAAAGAACCTGAAACTAGGCTAGCTTAACTGAAGACTGTCCGAGATAAAGGTCTTTTATCTTATCACTTTTTGTGATGTTTAGGGTTTTTCATTTTTTTGTTTGTTGTATGATTACCCTATGCTAATGCATCAATACAAATGCAGCAAACGTATGCACACACAATTCATACATCCACGAGCAGAGCCACGCTTATTTAATCACGAGGTAGGGTTTTCCTGCAGAAACGTGCTTGGTTTAGGCGGTTCTAACTGTTCTCACCAAGGCCAAAGGTCCCCAAGGTGCCCCCATTATAGGGACCTCTCAATCTCTCAGTCCTCGTGTCATGCACGGAACTCCGTGGCGACATCCTTAGACCAAAAGAAGAGAGTTATCACCTTGAGTTGGTGGTTTCCGACAACGGTTGTAGCCCCGTGTGCCAACAAGACGGTCGTATCTGCCACCCACTCCCTATAGGTATTCACTCTTGCCCCCGGGTATAGAGGGACTGTTGTGTGCAAGGGTTTTTGTGTGCAATTTGTATTTCAAACAATTTGCAGAAGTAATCATACAGCAATTATTAAAGCCATACAATAAAAATACAGAAAAGGGTAAAGGCGTAATTTCAAATCTTTACTTAGTTTGAATTTATCCGTCACTAAATGGGATCAACTCTCTAGCTTCCCCAGTGGAGTCGCCATCTGTCGCCGCTGTCCGTTCCGACGTCCTGGGACATCTCGAACGTTAATGCGAGCGGTCGCGAAAAGATGGTTGAGACTCGCGTTTTTTGTTAAAAATATGTTCACTGCTTCCGAGGCGCTCAACGCTGAACTATCCTCTAATAGAAGCAAGGTTTTCGAAAAGGGTTCTTCTGGAGTCGCCACCAATGTTTTGACCATAAACATTGGAAAAGGAGAAAAAAGGCATTGATTTTAATAAAAACCAAACTTGGCCATTATAACCAGAGTCGGGTAAGGGAGTTAGTTACGTGTGGGGAAGGTATTAGCACCCCACAACGCCCCTTTCGGGTTCCCTATGACGGATTAATTCATTTAAGTAAAGATTACGAGAAATTACGCTGTTACCCTATTTTATTCGTACAGTATTTAAATATGGCTATCTACATGGTTTTATCTACATTGCATACAAAAAGCAATAAATAAAGTAGTAAAAGAGAAGAGAATTGAGAAGAACCTCCGAAGCAAGCTTTATATTATAAGTCTTTTACAAAGAGGATGCTTTGCGGCAATCCTTCACTCTACAATGACTCTTCTCTCGAATAATATCGACTCGACTAAAATATTCTAGAAGAATCGAATGCCGGAATACAATTCCTTAACTGATTGTTACCTATTAAAGGCAATCAGAGAGATCATTCGAAGGAGGGAGAGAAGAAGACAAGTCTTGGAGTTGTCTGGGGTATGGAGAATGACAAATGAGGCTCCTATTTATAGATTTTCGCTGCCTGGAAATTTGGGACGGCCGTCTAGGTTGGGACGGCCGTCCCAAATGCACAATTTGCACAGGGTCAATCTGGGACGGCCTGTTGGGTTTGGGACGGCCGTCCCAACTGTGTTTTTGGGTTTGGGACGTGCGTCCCAAAGGTGAGACGTGCGTCCCACTTGCGTTTTGGCATTTGGGACGGCCGTCCCAGTTTGGGACGGCTGTCCCAACCTGTCTTGGCCTGTCTTCGCGTTTTGGGACCCCCGGGAAGCTTTCCTTTCCTTTTTCGGACGTTGTTTGATGCCGATGTGTGTCCATGGAAGCTTTATCTTCATATAGGAAGTCTTCTTGGCCTTCATTAAGATGTCGGGCGAGCTTTATCTTCGTGTAGGAAGTCTCTTTAGTCTTTATTGTGTGGATAGGTGAACTCCGTCTTGTTGCGGGATGTCTTTCTCGATTTTTCTTTGATATGAAGCCGGGTGAACTGTATGAAGTTTCCCTAGCTTTTATTTTGAGAGGCCGGGCAAAATTAGGGGTCTACAACAAAAATTAGGTTTTCAAAATTTTCCCCAAATTTTACCGATTAAAAAGTTGTGTAAACGTAAATAAGATAGAGATAGAGTCTTACACAGGGGATTTATACTGGTTCGGATCAAAAGACCCTACGTCCAGTTGCTAATCACTCAAACAGAGGATTAACGCTGTCACTATAATCAAAGTTGTTACAAATAGATAACAATTGAAAATACAAAGTAAGGAAAACACCTGTCTTGAAACCCACAAGAGATGAAGAACAACTTTCCCCAGAGACGGCACAACACACAATCCACTAAGAACTCCACTTAGTGATTCTTATCACTTCTAGCCCACACCAGGTTCCAAAAGCCCCTTTTTCCTCCAACAAACAGTTCTCTGGCACTCACAACACTTAACTTTTGTTTGAAAAAGGTCATTCTTCTTTTCTGAGTGCCATAGAGAAGCTTAAGTAGAGAAATTAGGGTTTGGGAATTGGGATTTTCGGAACTAGGAGTCTTGGGATTAGGGTTTTCGAAAATAGGGTTGATTTAAAGTTGAAAATCAAAATCTGACTGAAATAATCGATTAAATGAAGTGTTAATCGATTATTACAGAGCCAAAATCAACAGAACCCCAAAACTCACTGTTTTAAACGATTAAAAGCCCTGTTAATCGATTAACAGGTGTGTTAATCGATTATTACAGTGAACAGATATAGAAAATGGTTTTTCTCAATGTAATAATCGATTATTTGACCATTTAATCGATTAAAGCCGAGGCAAAAAGATAAATTTGAATTTTTGAAGCTTCTAAAGTGCAGACTATGTACCGGCTATCTTAAACTTTAATATTACAGACTCAAACTAATCAAAACAGAGTTATTACACTATAAAACAAGTCTTCAATTCTCTAAGTTCTTGTGTTCTTGAATCATCACCAAAATCAACAAGCTTCATGTCCATGTAAGTTCGACATCAAGTCCTTGAATGTTCAACACGACCTTGTTCACCGAGATATAAGCTCCCTGACTAATGTAGACCCCGGCTGACTTGGGCCATCTGATCATAAGCTCATACTCTTCCAAGGTCGGAACCAAATCAAACTGAGGGAACTCAAAGAAATGCAGTCTGGAGCTCCAAAAGTGGATCAAGACTCTGACAAACACGTGGTCAACGCAGATTTTCAAGAGGTCTAGGATTTGTCAATAAGATCTCTCAAAGTCGGATCGAACTTCCGGCGACATCAACGCGCATAACTGCTCCAACCTCTCGAAATGGTAACGAGGAATATCCACTTTTCCCAACTGTCTACTGCTAGATCCCTCCATTTTTCTAGAAACGGCAAAATGCATGTTATGAGTTTGATTTATTTAGTTTTTAAAACCTTTTATCTCTTCTGTCAGACTGCGTGGCTACTTAGCTTACAAAGAACCTGAAACCAGGCTAGCTAAAAGGCAGACTGTCCGAGATAAAAATGGTTTTTGCGAAAGAATGGTTTTAGCATCCCTTATCTCTTCTGTTGGACTACGTGGTTACTTAGCTTACAAAGAACCTGAAACAAGGCTAGGTAAAAGGTAGACTATTTGAGATAAGGGTGTTTATTATGAAAAGATTTTTGAGATTTTGTTTTATTTTTATTCCTGTTGTATGATTATGTTATGAAACAATCAAATGCAACAAATAAATGCACAAACAATTCACTCATCCGCGAACAGAGTGACGTTTTATTCACGAGGTAGGGGTTTCCTGCAAAAATGTGCATTGGCAAAGGTAGGTTCTAACTGTTCTCACCAAGGCCAGGCTCCCAAGGTGCCCCCATTATAGAGACCCTTCAATCTCTCAGTCTTTGAACCATGCATGGCAAAAAGGCCTTGTCGACGTTCTTAGACCAAAAGAAGAAGGTTATCACCTTGAGTGGTGGTTTCCGACAACAACCTGCTGACACTAAGGCCATTACCATGGTCGGCCGTACCTGCCACCGACTCCCTATGTGTATTCTCTCTTGCCCTCGGGTATAGAAAGACTATTGTGTGAAAGGGTTTGTGTACAATTTATTTCAAATAATTGCAGAAAATAACAATACAATAGTTATTAAAGCCATGGAATAAAACATGTTATAAAAGCAAGGAAGGGTAAAAGCATAATTTCTAGTTTTTTATTTATTAAACTAGTCCATCACTAAATGGTATCAACTCTCTAGCTTCCCCAGTGAAGTCACCATCTGTCACCGTCGTCAGAAGAAGCAGTCAGAGTGACACGATGGTTTTGATTGACTCACGTTTTTTTTTTTAAAGAAGTGGTTCAACTCCTTTAGGCTGTCCGATAACTGGGCTGGACGTAAAGGCGAGGTTTTAAAAAAGGTTTGAGGAGTCACCATCAGTTTTTTAACCTTAAACACTGAAAAAGGTAAAAGAAAGAAGAAGGCAATGGTTTTAGAAAAAACCAACTTTGGCCATTACAACCAGAGTCGGGTAAGGGAGTTAGTTACGTGTGGGGAAGGTGTTAGCACCCCACAACGCCCCTTTCGGGTTCCCTATGATGGACTAGTTTAGAAAATAAACACTTAAAGAAATTATGCTTTTACCCTATTATTCTATCTACTTGCAGAATTTTAATGTCTACATGACCCTATTATCTAATGCACATAAAGAAAGCGATAAAGAAAGCAGTAAAAGAGAGAGAGAATAGGGAAGGAACCTCCGAAGTAAGCTTTATATTAACCTTTCGAAACTTAAGGACGCTTTTTGGTAGTTCCCGCACTCTACAAGCACGCTCCTCCCACAAAAGAAAGAAAAGTCACTCTACCGAGGGTCGAACGTCTCAATAGGAGACTTCCTTAACCAATTTCAACTTTAAACAGAAATTGGAAAGCTCACTCAAACTCCGGAATAATGCTCAGAGTCACTTTAAAGTGCCAAAAGGCTTCCTAGAGAGTGGTAGGAGTGAAAAGGTGTGAAATTTCGAGGAATGGGGGCTCCTATTTATAGGGAATCGGACTAGGAAAAAGTGGAAGGCTGTGTGGACTTAGTGGACAGCCTTCCAAGCTAAGTGGACGGCCGTCCATAGCCATAAAGTTGGCATGGACGGCCGTCTAACCGTCCTGGACGACCATCTGTTATCTTCGGCGGATTTTCTGATTTGTATTGCCTCTAAAAACCCTTCCTATCTTAAATGGAACCTAGAAAAAGCTACTAGGGACCTAACAAAGTCTTGACCATCTTCGAAACAGACGATCTTTGGCTTTATTGGAGATCCGGGAAAGATTTGGGATCTACAAGGAAGTTGGGAAAGGTGGACATTCCTCAGTACCGTGTCAAGAGGTTGGAACAGTTATGCACGTTGATGTAGCTGGAGGTCCGTTCCTATTTCGAGAGATCCTGTGGACGGATCCTCGACCCCTCGAAAATATGCGTTGACCATGCATTCGTTAGAGTCTTGATTCACTTTTGGAGCTCCAGACTACAGTGCTTTGAGTTACCGCAGTTTGATTTGGTACTGACCTTGGAGGAGTATGAACTCATGATTCGATGCCCCAAATCATTTGGGGTCTACATTAGTCACGGAGCTTATATTTCGGTAAACAAGGTCGCCCCCCATATCCGATTGCTACCTCATCAGTCGGTCCTAATGGGAAAAGGGAGTGTCCGAAGGTGGAAGATTTCACTACTTGAAGACCATCTATCATCCTTGGCTGATAAGGGAGATTGGTCTGCCTTCAACAAGACTCTAGCACTAATTGTGTTTGGGACCTTTTTGTTTCCCTTCCACAATGATACCGTGGATCACGCTGCAATGGATGCCTTCTTCGCCTGAGACATACATTTGAAGAGTCTCGTGCCTGCACTTCTTGCCGACACCTTGCTTTCAGTAGAGTTTTGTCATCATAAGCAAGGAAAAACACTCAGATGTTGTTCTACATTATTGTATGTTTAAGGCATCACTCATTTCTATGCCTCAGGCCACATGGGAGCATTCCTTGATCCTTTGAGGAGCATGTCAAGTATCCCTCTCCGTCGTCATCATGCCATGGAATGGAAAGTCGAGTTGGAACATTGGAACATAGATCATATATCTTGGGTCTGTCCATGGTTCCAATCCGGCCAGATCCTCAATCGATGCAGAGATTACCCGAGTGTACTGTTGTTGGGTCTTAGGGGTTGCATAGCCTATTCCCTAAAGATAGCTATGAGGCAGCTCATGAGGACCCAAACCGTGCCAGCACGAGAAGAACTCAGGGGACTATGTTTCTTCTGTACTGCGAGTAGCTTCAAGGATGTGCCTGCCATCCGAAGAGCATGGGAGAAACCAGTATATATAGGAGATGGAGAGCTTGGAAAGACTCGAGTGGTTGTTTCCAGTTACTATGAGGAGTGGAGAAAAAGTAGAGGGGTGTCAAGACCATCCGCTCCACTCGCCTCACCATCAGCAAATGAAGAATTGCAAGCTCAATTCGATGCCTTGACCCAAAAGGTAGAAATCATGGGAGCCCAGTTGAGGGCCCTTGAGGAGAAAGAGCAAGAATCTACCATTACCATTGATGGTCTACAGAGGCAATGCAAGAAGAAAGATCACGAAATAGAGCGCCTTCAGAATGAACATGCTAACTTCGAAGAGGAGACTAATCCAACACCGAAGGTCCCAAAGCTCGATCCGGATAGTCAACTCCCGGAAATGAACGCCAAAATAGCATATCTTGAGGCTGAATGCACAAAACAGGCACGAACGATCAAGATGATGAAAGATGACCTCGCCAGGACTCGGTCAGAAGCGTAGAGATGGTGGGAAACCGCCCAAGAGCACAACGCAAAAACTTTCTGAGCTTCACACCAAGGAAAGAAAAGGAATAGCTCAGTTTGGCCAATCCATTCAAGAAAGAGACCGAGCGATTGAGAGGTCCAAGGATTTACAAGCCTTGATCGTTCATCATGAGGCGAAAGCAAAAGAGGCTCAAAAATATAGTGAAGCTATGAGCCAGGCAGTCCACCAGCAAGCCGAAGCACTTACACTTCATGTACGAGAAGCCAAAGAAGATTTACATAGAAATATCAATCCGCCTATGGGTTTCTTTAGACTTTTCCGATTTTGTCAAAGTGTGTTTCGAAGCATTGTATAGAGGAATGTCCACCTTTTGATGAAATGAATAAAATATCTTTTTCTTCATCTTCCCAGTTGTCTATTGCATACATAAGTTGCATACATTCATACATCCCTCCTCATTTTTAAAATAATAATAAGATAATAAAAAGAAAGGATTAATTGATGTGCTTTCCATACTTAGCAAGATGGAGAGAAAACATTTTTGTCATCAAGCTCGTCCCAACAATTGATCTACCTAAGGAGGATAATCAGCCTCACTCGTTGGTCATTCAAGTGAATAAGGAAGAGGGGGCAAGGATGCCTTTGCATTTGTTCGCGCCTCGTCCTTTCCCATATGCATCAAATAAAGTTGTACTGTGGAGATATGAAGAAACGTCGCCCATCAATGAAGACATTGTTGGTATTGGGGGCACAACAAGAAGCGGAAGAATCTACTCCCCCAAGGAGCTACAAGACGAGACTCCTAAAAATAAAGGAAAAAAATAAAGAGACCAAAGAAGAAAACAATAAAGAATCCAAGGAGGAGATCGATGATTTACTATAGTTCATAAAGCAAAGCAAGTACTCCATCATCGACCAACTCAATCGCACACCTGCGAAGATAACTTTGTTATCATTAATAATGAGTTCAGAACTGCATCAGAATGCCCTGCTAAAGGTTTTGAACAAAGCATATGCACTGCATGCCATATCCTAAGATAAGTTTGAGGTGATTGTTGATAATATTACAGCCAATGATCACCTCACCTTCACAGATGAAGAACTCCCTCCCTGAGGGTCAAGCCATAACAAGCCCTTGCACATCTCTATTAAGTGCAAGGAGTATCTCATCGCCAAAGTTCTTATGGATAATGAGTTATCCATGAATGTAATGCCCAAGTGCACACTCGATAAGTTGACATTTTAAGGAGCCCGCATGCGCCTAAGCGATACTATTGTTCGAGCCTTCAATGGATCAAAACTTGAAGTGGTGGGTGAAATCAACCTACCAATCCAAATTGACCCCACTATCTTCAACGTCGATTTCCATGTGATGGATATTACTCCAGCTTATAGTTGTCTCCTTGGCAGACCTTGGATTCACGATGCTAAGGCAGTACCTTCAACGCTACATCAAAAATTCAAATTCATGTTAGGCGACAAGTTGGTCACGGTTCAAGCTGAAGATGACATTTTGATGAGCAAACCGTCTGCCTTACCTTATGTGGATGCAGCTGAAGTGGCCCTTGAAACATCTTTTCAAGCACTTGAAATTGCCAATGTAGAAAGACTTCCCAGCAATATGAAGGTGGCCCATATGATGTTAAAATACAGATACCACCCTGGCCAAGGGCTCGGTACAAATTCTCAAGGAATAAAGGAGCCACCAGATTTTAAAAACAATCCTTTGAAGCATGGCCTAGGGTACAAACCTTCAAAGGATCAAGCTACAAGAAGAAAAGGGAAGTCTCCCCTCTGCACATTGAATCAGATTTTTCAAAGTGGAGAGGTACAAGCATCGAGAGCAACCTTAGTCATTAGGAGTTCTTCTTCCAATTTTAAGGGATGTAAACCCAATGAATATTAGAGATTGCTTCCCGAGGCAAGCCCGACCCCCGGGGCATTTTTTTGGGCACATATTTCCCTTTTAATTATAAAGAATGTAATTCTTACTATTTGCTTCTTTTCTTGTTATTCATGTCTCAACCTCATAATGACCACATTTAAGCAAACATTTTCAAAATGCGTCAAAATAATCATATTGTGTTGTTGTCCAACAATAAAGTCAAAATCATCATAATTGGTTAACTAGAAACAGAAATAAGGTTTAACCTCAGAATAAAACTATGTTTCACCAATGTTGTACAAAAAAAAATCAAAATTAAATGAATCTCGTAGCAGCCAAAGGCCAAAAAAGGGGGGCAAGATACCCGGTAGGAAACCCACTAAGGGGGCTACGCAAAAGTTAGGGTAAACTTGCTAGGAAACCCGAACAACAATAAAGGGTAGCCTAGGCAAAAATTAGGGTTACAAAATAATGTCTGCTAGGTTTCCCAAAGCAAGAAAAAGAGAAACCTAGACAAAAGTTAGGACAAAGCAAAAATACAACATCCTAGGATGAAAACCCAAAGGGCGGACTAGGGAAGTTAATCAGTCATAATAGGAACCATAAAATCATCGATCTAGACACTGCCTCATAAACAAAACGTTTGTTTAAGAAGCCTAAACACTCTAACCAACCCTGGCTAGCCATTCTTACAAAGACCATGATTTTGAAAATAAAGATCCCTTATAAAACAAAAGCCTTCAAATTAAATATCCTATTTCTTCTTTTCTCTTGACCCTTACCACTACAACATTTTAATAATTAACTAGGTAATGTGGAAATATAGTGATCAATAGGAGGATTGAAATCCCTAAAGAAAGGAAGGAGCGCACTAACATGGCAAGTCGTTCTACGTCGAGATATTCCAAACGGTCGTCCCATGTTTACGTTACATTGAGATAGCCGTCTTGATATTCCAAGCAGTCATCCCACGTTTACATTAGGGTGAGATGGTCATCCCAAATACCGAACGGTCGTCCCGACTCTTAAAATTTTGTCTGTAAATTTGGGCGCCCTGGGTCAATCCATTGCATCCCGTTCTCGCATCCTCTCTTCATTTCCTACTTCTTCTTGCATATTTGAGTGTGTTTGAGCAACAATGCATCATGGAGAGTCTTCAACCCAAAGAAAACGTGGTCGGGGACCCACCAGGGTACTCTAGCTCCTCAACCTCTGCCGACTCCTCAAGCTCCTGCTCAATTAATGCCCCATCACCAGGCTAGGCTTGATAATATTCGCTAGTACGTCTGGTATCCCATGCTCCAGCTAGACTTTGGCATCCTAACCACCTCCGGTTGGGATGAGGATGTAAGGAATGTCGCCGCCTCCCCAAAAGAGGGGGGTGCGGTCGGAGCGACGCGATGGTTTTTCGACTCTTCTTTGATTTTCGCGTTTTTTATTGGTGGTTACAACGTCTTCAGGCTGTCCGATAACCGGGCTAATCTGGAGACGAGGTTTTCGAAAAGTGTCCTTGAGTTGTCCGACAACCAGGCTAACCCAAGGACTTATTTATTTTGGGTTCTATGGAGTCGCCACCAATATTTTTACCATAAGCATCGGAAAAGGGGTTTTAAAAGGCGTTGGTTTTCGAAAACCAACTTTGGTCATTAGAACCAGAGTTGGGTAAGGGAGTTAGTTACGTGCAAAGGGAGTATTAGTCCCTTTGCGACGCCCCTTTCGGGTTCCCTATGATAGGCCGACTTTATTTGTGAATAATTAAACTTGGAAAATTGCGTTTTTACCCTTTTTATTATGCGGAATTTAAATGTGTGACTACATTGCCCTAGCTTCTATTGCATAATTTAAATAGCAGTAATTTTAAAGAATAGAGAATGAGGATATGCACCTCCAAAGCAAGCTTTATATTCAAAAAGAGGGTGCGTTTTGGCAACCCTTCACTCTACACTCTCAAAAACTCCGGAAATGCCTCGGAGGGATTCTTAAGAAGATTTAGAACGCTCAGTCTATGCCTAAAGACGCTCAGAAACTCCGGAAATGCCTCGGAGGGATTCTTAGAGAGAGAAAATCTAGAGAGAAGGGAGAGCTCTTGCTGCTTGGTCCCGAAATGAGGGGGGGAGGACCCCTATTTATAGTTTTTCGCGCTGTCAGGGTCCAGACCGCCGTTCTCGTCTGACAGGGTCGAGACCGCCGTCTCAGAATTCGAGACCGCCGTCTCGTTCGTGTCATAGGGTCGAGACCGCCGTCTGGATAATCCAGACCGCCGTCTCCCTGGAGCATCCATCGCTCAAGCGAGTACACCAGTCGCTTGAGCGAAACTTGACCCGAGAGTCCCCTTTGTTCGAAGCATCCGTCGCTCAAGCGAGTACATCTATCGCTTGAGCGAGACTTGACCCGGAAGTCCCTTTTGCTTGAAGCATCTGTCGCTCAAGCGAGTACATCAGTCACTTGAGCGAGACTTGACCCGGGAGTCCTCTTTGTTTGAAGCGTTAGTCGCTCAAGCGAGTACACCAGTCGCTTGAGCGAGGCATGACCCTTAGTCCCCTTCTACGCGAGGCGAGACGGCGGTCTGGGTCGTCCAGAAGGCGTTCTCGTCCCTTCGAGGCAAGAAAACTTATTTTCGGGCCAAAAAACCTTGCTATCTTGGTACGGGAGCCTAATAGTCTCTCCTAGTGGCTTGTTAGGCTTCGGCCGTCTTCAAACAGGAAGCTTTCTGACTTTATTTGGAGGTCGGGCAAGATTTGGGGTCTACAAGGAACTACATTCAAGGCATAGGATGGGACTTCCTGCTAAGAGCTCCTCCGACCCACATATTCTGAAACGCCACCATGGAATTCCTCGCCTCCATAACACTGGTGGACATGCCGGCCATATACCCCGGGGTTCCTCCAGCCAAGGCAGTATCTTATTTCATGAATGAAGCCTATAGAACAACGATGTTGGACGAATTCAATGTCCTTATGGGCTTTAATCAGCCCGCTGACATCATGACTGTAGAGTACCAAAATGCACTATACGAGAGACCGCCCACCCTCACGACCGGTGAAATTTGGGAGGACCTCACTAGGGCTGAACACGTGCCTGCCTAGCTGAAAGGCTCAGCCTTAAGCCCTCCACTCCATATTTGCCACAAACTGCTGGTAGGAACCATACATGGTCGGAAAAAGATCAGGGTAAGATCACCCAACCTGATCTCTTTGTCATTTACTGCATGCATAAGGGGTATCAATGCAACCCCGGATACTTCTTCCTAAAAGCGCTGAAGGACTTCGGGAGTTGCCCAGTGGGGACCATCATGATGTTTCCCCTTATCACTCCCCTAGCTGAGTAGTGGACGGAGAAGACATGCCCGCGACCCTCCGACCAGAATCTATTGATGGGTCAATTCTCACTCATATGGGCATGCTCATCTGACAAGGGGCCAGGTTTGCCTTACATCCTATCCTCTCCATGACACTCGACATCCATGAGTTGGATGCGTCAGAGGAAATCCCCATACCACCAGAATTTCAGTAGCAGCAACAGCGGCAATATGGAGACGATATCCCCTGTATCCACCAGCATAAAAACGATGAGTTCCAGATCATCCTCCAGCAGTTGGAGCATTTGACCCAGAGGCAGGACGGGTTTGACCAGAGGCAGGAGGGATTTGGCCAAAGGCTAGACAGACTCACTCAGGGCATGGAAATGATTAATCAGAACGTTCTCAGCTTAATCTAGAGTTAGGAGGAATTCCAACGATATATGTTCCATCAATTTCCCCCACCGAAACCTTCCACAACATCACGCTCAAATCCTAGAGATTAGGATCCTTGTAGCCTTTATTTGCCAATGGATTGTACCCCAACAAAAACTATATTAATATAAATAAATTCTCTTTTACTTGTCTGTCCTCCTTTTTTCTTAGCAAAAGCTTGCGTATGTAAAAGAAATTAAAAAGGTAAAAAGGCACACGCATTACCCCGAAAAAGCCAAATTTCAAATCGCGAGAAAAAAGAAAAAACCAAGGAAAAAGGCAAAATTAAATAAGAAGCTTCCAGAGCCAAAGCTCCAACTGCCATCCTTCCACCAAGTAAAAGGAGGCACAACCATCAGAAAAGGAAAGTCGACGGAGAAAGGGCCACGATAGAGAAAGGCCAATAAAATCCCCAAGTGGATCACCTCGAAAGTCAAAAAGAAAACTTGGAATTAGAAATTCCATTTTCCCCCAGCGGAATAAGAGCTTCACAAACTCCATCCCCAGGGGGCAGCCAAAATTAGGTCCCCCAAGAAGTCAACCATTTCCTTGGTGGATCAACAAAAAAGAGACGTATATCCCTGTCGCCACCGTCCGTTCTGACGTCTAGGGACATCTCGAACGTTTATGTGAGCGGTCGCAAAAAGATGGTTTAGACTGGCGTTTATTTAAAAATGTGATCATTGCTCCCGAGGTGCTCAACAACTGAACTATCCTCTAATAAAAGCAAGGTTTTCACAAAAAGGTTCTTATGGAGTCGCCACCAATGTTTTGACCATAAACATTGGAAAAGGATAAAAAAAAAGCGTTGATTTTAAGAAAAATCAAACTTGGCTATTATAACCAGAGTTAGGTAAGGGAGTTGGTTACGCGTAGGGAAGGTGTTAGCACCCCCACGACGCCCCTTTCGGGTACCCTATGACAGATTAATTCATAAAGTAAAGATTAAGAGAAATTACGCTATTACCCTATTTTATTATACAATATTAAAAAAATGGCTATCTTCATTATAGACCCCAAATCTTGCCCGACCTCAAAATAAGAACAGAAGACCTCCTATTCGAAGATGGACGAAGCCTAAGAAGCCACTAGGAGAGACTACTAGGCCCCATATTAAGATAGGAAGGATTTTCTGTATAAAAATAAAGATTTTCACCTTCAAGGGTCGAGACCGCCGTCTCGCCATTGACGCAAGTTGAGACCGCCGTCTCGTTTGGCGAGACGGTCGTCTCGCCACTTATCAATGGCGAGACCCCCCTCCCGTTTGGCGAGAAGGCCTTCTCGTCACTGTAAAAGTTGATACCGCCGTCTCGCCAAACGAGAAGGCGGTCTCGCCACTTTTGCAAGTCGAGACGACCGTCCCGAATGGTGAGACGGCCGTCTCAACCTGACAGGCGCGAATCCCTATAAATATTGAGCGCTCCCCCCCCTCATTTCACATAATTATTCCACTTTCCTTTCTACAATTTCTTCAAATTCTCTTCCTAGAGTCCCTCCGAGGCATTTCTGGAGTTTCTGAGAGTCTTAGAGGGCTTTTTATAGCATTTCGAGAGAGTTTTCGACATTGTAAGAGCGAAGGGCTGCCAAAACGCACCCTACTTTCAAGAAAATTAATCAAAAGCTTGCCTCGGAGGTTTCTTCATTCTTTCCCTCTCCTTTACTGTCTTTATTTTTATGATTAAATTGCGTAATAGACATTAGGGCCATGTAGTCATTATTTTAATTCCGCAAATAAAAGGGTAAAAGCGTCTTTTCAAAAGTTCATTTATAACATAGCTGGCCTATCATAGGGAACCCGAAAGGAGCATCGTAACGGAACTAACACTTCCTTTACACGTAACTAACTCCCTTACCCAACTCTGGTTTTAACGACCAAAGTTGGTTTTTCGAAAAACCAATGCCTTTTTCCTCCTTTTTCGATGTTTCCGGTAAAAACATCGATGGCGACTCCATAAGAACCCCTTCGAATTAGTTCTTAGGTTAGCCCGGTTATCGGACAACCTAAGAACACCTTTTCAAAAACCTTGCCCCTAGGTTCAACCCGGTTATCGGACAACCTAAAGGCGTTGTAACCTCACCCATAAACACACAAAAAACAGAAAAGTCGGAACCATCACGTCGCTCCGACCGCCTCTTTTTTACGGTAGCGTCAGATGGCGATTCCGTTGGGGAAGTCTAGAGAGTTGATCCCATTTAGTGATGAGCCAGCTTAATAAATAAACTAAGAAATTATGCTTTTACCCTACCTTGTATTATAACATGTTTTAAATGCTTGGCTTTAATAACTGTTGTTTGTTTATGTTTACGCAATTGTTTGAAATAAAAACTGTACACAAACCTTTGCACATGTAGACCCATAATTTTGCCCGGCCTCTCAAATAAAGGCTAAGAAGACTTCCTATATGAAGATAAAGCTTGCCCGACATCTCAATAAAGGCCAAGAAGACTTCCTATATGAAGATAAAGCTTCGATGGACGTCTATCGGCATCAATCGACGTCCGAATAAAGAAAGGAAAGCTTCCCGAGGGTCCCAGAACACAAAATCTGGCAAAAACAGTCGAGATGTCGTCCCAGAAGTTGGGATGGCCGTCCCAACCAGCCCAGACGGCTGTCGCAAGTGCCAGACGACCGTCCCACCTTGTTTTGATGCTTGGGACGGCCGTCCCAAGTCCCAGACGGCCGTCCCAGCCTCCCCAGACGGTCATCCCTATTTTCCAAGCTCCAGACGGCCATCCCAAAGTGCCAAGCTGCGAAAACTATGAATAGGAGGCTCATTTGCCAATTTTTCACACTCCAGACACTTGTCTTCTCTCCCTACTTCGAATGAACTCTCTGATTGCCTTAAAAAGGTAACAATCGGTTAAGGAATTGTATTCCAGCATTCGATTCTTCTTTAAAATTTAGTCGAGTCAATATTGTATTCAGGGAGGAGAGTCTTTGTAGAGCGGGGGATTGCCAAAACGCATCCTCACAGTTAAAAGATTTGCAATACAAAGCTTGATACGGAGGTTCTTTTCACTTCTCTTCTCTTTTATTGCTTTATTTATTGCTTTATGTATGCAATAGAAAATAAGATCATGTAGATAGCCATTTTTAAATATTGTATAAATAAAATAGGGTAATAGCGTAATTTCTCGTAATCTTTGCTTAATGAATTAATCCGTCATAGGGAACCCGAAAGGGGCGTTGTGGGGTGCTAACACCTTCCCCACACGTAACTAACTCCCTTACCTAACTCTGGTTATAATGGCCAAGTTTGGTTTTTATTAAAATCAACGCCTTTTTATCCTTTTCCAATGTTTATGGTCAAAACATTGGTGGCGACTCCATAAGAACACCTTTTCGAAAACCTTGCTTTTATTAGAGGATAGTTCAGTTGTTGAGCACCTCGGAAGCAATGAAAACATTTTAAAATAAAAACACGAGTCTAAACCATCTTTTCGCGACAGCTTGCATAAAAGTTCTAGATGTCCCTAGACGTCGGAACGGACGGCGGCGACAGATGGCGACTCCGCTGGGGAAGCTAGAGAGTTGATCCCATTTAGTGACGGATAAAATTCAAACTAAGTGAAGATTTGAAATTCGCCTTTACCCTCTTCCGTATGTTTTATTGTATGGCTTTAATAATTGCTGTATGATTATTTTCTGCAAATTGTCTGAAATATAAATTGCACACAAAAACCCTTGCACACAACAGTCCCTCTATACCCCGGGGGCAAGAGTGAATACCTATAGGAAGTGGGTGGCAGATACGACCGGCTTGTTGGCACACGGGGCTACAACCGTTGTCGGAAACCACCAACTCAAGGTGATAACTCTCTTCTTTTGGTTTAAGGATGTCGACACGGAGTTCCGTGCATGACCCAAGGACTGAGAGATTGAGAGGTCCCTATAATGGGGGCACCTTGGGGACCTTTGGCCTTGGTGAGAATAGTTTAGAACCACCTAAACCAAGCATGTTTCTACAGGAAAACCCCACCTCGAAAATAGCGTGGCTTTGCTCGTGGATGAATGAATTGTGTGTGCATTCGTTTGCTGCATTTGTATTGATGCATTAGCATAGGGTAATCATACAACAAACAAAATAGTGAAAAACCATAAAAATAATAAAAGTGATAAGAATAAACCAACTTTATCTCGGACAGTCTTTAGTTAAGCTAGCCTGGTTTCAGGTTCTTTGTAAGCTAAGTAGCCACGTTGACCGACAGAAGAGATAAAGGGTCATAAAAAATGTAAAAACAAATTAAAGCAATAAAAATACCTTTTACAATAAAAGGATTTTTGGCAAAGTTGTATCATTCATACCACATCATCCAATAAGTGGTAAAACTAAGAGAGAAAATAAATGCACTAAGAAAAGTATGCATAAACATCATCATAATAAAATCTCTCATACATAAACACATTCATTCTAGGATGTATTAGATATCCTTAGACAATAACGAAAGAGACCCAAGTGCGTTTATCACCTTCCTAGAAGAGATAAGTGCGCTAAGGTATGTTGGCAACCTTTTAAAAAAAAAGTTAACACACTAAGGTGGGTATGGTACCCTTAAAACATAGGCTTTTGAGAAGATACCAAAGCTATTGTCTAAGGCATATCTATTTCACACTAATCATTTGAGATAAAAAGCTATAATAAGAATCGTTAAAATCATTTAGAAAGTGGCTGGTCTTCCGCCCATCCTCACTCATGCTCAGAAAGCTAAAAAGATGGAACAACTAGAGGAGCAAAACCGAAAGCTCACCACTGAGCTTAATACGCTGAAAGAGCAAATGGCTCAAATGTTATAAATGATGCGCCAACAGAATCTCCATAAAGAGGGTCCTCAGAGTGGACAAGCCTCTCACCAAGAAGAGGAAGAGGAACCCAATGATGAATGTAGACCCCTAATTTTGCCCGGCCTCTCAAAATAAAAGCTAGAGGAATTTCACCCAAAGATGGAGTTCATCCGGCTTCCCAAAACCGAGAAGGACCTCCCACAACAGAAGACGGAGTTCACTCATTCACACAATAAAAGCCAAAAGAGACTTCCTACACAAAGACAAAGTTCGCCCGACATCTTAATGAAGGCCAAGAAGACTTCCTATATGAAGATAAAGCTTCAATGGACACACATCGGCATCAATCTATGTCCGAAAAAGGAAAGGAAAGCTTCCCGGGGTCCCAGAACACAAAAACTGGACAAAACAGGCCGAGACCACGGTCCCAAAAGTGGGACGGCCGTCCCAACTGTCATTTTATAGTTGGGACGCGCGTCCCGTATGTGGGACGGCCGTCCCAAACCCATTTTAAGTGGGACGGCCGTCCCGGCCTTCCTGGGGGTCCCGCTCTGTGTAATTTTGCCATTTGGGACGGCCATCCCAGTCCAGACGGCCGTCCCAAAGTGCGCCAGCTGCGAAAAACTATAAATAGGAGGCTCATTTGCCACTTTTTGACACCACAGACACTCCAGAGAGCTCTGAAACACTTTCAAAAACTCAGAGCACTTGTCTACTTCTCCCCCTTTCTCGAATGATCTTTCCGATTGCCTTAAATAGGTAACAATCGGTTAAGGAATTATATTCCGGCATTTGATTCTTCTTTAAATTTTTAGTGGAGTCGATCTTGTATTGGTGAGGAGAGTCTGTGTAGAGAGAGGGGTTGCCAAAACGCATCCTCACAGTTCGAGATTCTCAATACAAAGCTTGCTACGGAGGTTCTTTTCAATTCTCTTCTCTTTTATTGCTTTATTTATTGTTTTATTTAGCTTTATTTACTGTTTGTGCCATGTAGAATAAAATCATGTAGATAGCCATTTTTATATCTCTTTTATTGCTTTATTTAGCTTTATCATGTAGATAGTCATTTTAATATTATAAAATAGGGTAATAGCGTAATTTCTCGAAGTCTTCTCTTAAAATGAATTGATCTGTCATAGGGAACCCGAAAGGGGCGTTGTGGGGTGCTAACACCTTCCCCACACGTAACTAACTCCCTTACCCAACTCTGGTTATCATGGCCAAGTTTGGTTTTTCATTAAAATCAATACCTTTTATCCTTTTCCAATGTTTATGGTCAAAACATTGGTGGCGACTCCATAAGAACCCCTTTTCGAAAACCTTTTAAAACAAATACGCGAGTCTAAACCATCTTTTCGCGACCGCTCGCATAAACGTTTCGAGACGTCCTCCGGACGTCGGAAAGGGACGGCGGCGACAATGAACACGCCCAATCTGATACTAGGGCAGTACATATTCATGCTCCGGAAATATCAAAGCAACAGATTACTGCCCTAGAGGAGAGGTTGAGAGCCATGGAAGGGAATAACTTTGATGTTAAAGAGGCGGCTGATATGTGCCTCGTTAAAAACATCCAATTCCCCAACAAATTTAAAACTCCGGATTTCCCAAAGTACATGGGAATAACTTGTCCCAAAAGCCATCTCACAATGTACTGCCG
The DNA here is from genome assembly GCA_963425845.1 of Sphenostylis stenocarpa. Lineage (NCBI taxonomy): Eukaryota > Viridiplantae > Streptophyta > Magnoliopsida > Fabales > Fabaceae > Sphenostylis > Sphenostylis stenocarpa. The sequence goes on from OY731404.1 coordinate 38,927,446, forward strand.
TAAGATGGCTGCATATGCTGACAACGAGAAACTCCTGATCCATTGCTTTCAGGAGAGCCTGGCTAAGTCAGCCCTAAATTGGTATATGCAACTGGAAGGAGGACAAGTCCAAACCTGGAGACATCTGGCGGATGCTTTTCTTCGTCGCTATAAATACAATATTGATCTGACCCCCGAAAGAGCAGATCTACAATTGCTAAGCAAGAAAAATGATGAATCCTTTAAGGCATACGCCCAAAGATGGAGCGAATTGGAAGCACAAGTAGAACCTCCTTTGTCCGACAAAGAAACCACATCCATGTTCATCAATTCTCTAACTGGTCCCTATTATGACAAAATGATAGGGAACACATCAACACTCTTTGCGGATGTGGTAATTATAGGAGAAAGAGTAGAGCAAGGGCTAAAAAGCGGAAGAATTACACAACATACTTCCTCCAATTCCTCTACTCCAAATGTTAAAAAGAGCTTTGGAAAGAAGAAGGAAGGAACCGTAAATGCAATAAACATTGCCACTCCTTCTTCCTCCTCGCAGCAGTCCAAGTCACGCAAATCGGAAAGGAAATTCACTTCCATTCCAACCTCCTATGGAAGTCTGCTTTTAAAATTGTTGGATGCCAAACTCCTTGTGTGCATCCCTCCCAAGAAAATAGAGTCACCATATCCGGAATGGTACAAGTCTAATGAAAACTGTGATTACCATTCAGGCGCTCCGGGACACTCCGTTGAAAATTGTGTGGCCTTAAAGCACAAGGTCCAGAATCTTATAGATGCAGGGTGGATTATCTTTGATGCATCTACTCCAAAAGTGGATGATCAACCCTTTTCCAAACCTGAATGAAAGATGGGCTAAGGAAGATCAGCAAATTAGGGCTCATCATCTTTGTCATTTCAAAAAAAATATAATAAACATAAAAACATAAAAAATATATCGAAAAGCTTTCGATGTATTTCTCGTGATCCCCGCCCATGATCACGAGATTTTTGGTTAAAGCGGGCTTTGTAAATATTTTCTTTTTGTCAATACAATAAGGCATTTTCCATAATATTCATATTCTCTTTCATTCTTTTCTCTCTCACATACTTAATGAAAAATATAAAACAAAGCATAACCATACAGTCATGTCTGTGATTGAAAACTCTCTGGAAGATCCGAAAGCCGAAGGCGAATGGATTGAGTCAGACATTGAGGAGGGGATCATTTCCCTGGACATGCAAAGACTGTTGGAAAAAGAATCTCAATCAATACAGACCCATCAGGAGAAAATTGAGGCCATCAATTTGGGACAAGAAGATAATAAGAAAGAAGTAAATATTGGTACCCAAATTGATGATGATGTCAAAGAAAGGCTGATACAATTACTAAGAGAATATGTGGACGTATCGCATGGTCCTACCATGATATGCCTGGAATTGATAAAAGCATAGTGGAGCATAGATTACCACTAAAAGAGGGATTTCGGCCTGTTAAGCAGAAGCTCAGAAGATTAAAGCCAGAATGGTCATTGAAAATTAAGGAAGAAGTAGAAAAACAGTTGGATGCCAATTTTCTGATTGTGTCAAACAACCCTGAATGGTTGGCAAACATCGTGCCAGTTATCAAGAAGAATGGAAAAATCAGAGTATGCGTAGATTACAGGGACTTAAACCGTGCAAGTCCAAAAGATGATTTTCCCTTACCACATATTGATATGCTGGTAGATCATACCGCTACGAATACTCTCTATTCCTTTATGGATGGATATGCAGGGTATAACCAAATTAAATTGGCTGTTGAAGATAGAGAAAAAACTTCCTTCATTACGCCGTGGGGTACATTCTGTTATAGAGTAATGCCTTTTGGACTTAAGAATGCAGGGGCTACTTATCAAAGGGCTATGGTTACATTATTTCATGATATGATCCACAAAGAAATCGAAGTATATGTGGATGATATGATCGCCAAGTCCAAAAATGAGATGGATCACCTCCAATACCTAAAGAAATTATTCAATCGGCTTCGGAAATACCAGATTAAGCTCAATCCGGCTAAATGCACATTCGGAGTACGATCAGGAAAACTCCTTGGGTTTATTGTCAGTAAAAAAGGAATTGAGGTAGACCCTGATAAAACAAAGGCAATTGTAGAAATTCCCCCACCAAGAACAGAAAAAGAAGTCAAAGGGTTCTTGGGCCGAATAAACTACATCGCACGGTTCATCGCGCAATTAATGGACAAATGTACGCCCATCTTCAAGTTATTGCGTAAAAACCAACCGAAAGTTTGGAACGAAGAATGTCAACAAGCTTTCGAAAAGATCAAAATGTGCCTAATCAATCCCCCAGTATTGGTACCACCTGTGGAAGGAAAGCCCCTGATTCTTTAGCTTTTAGTACTCGACGAATCCATGGGATGTGTGCTCGGTCAACAAGATGATACGGGTAGGAAAGAACAAGCCATATATTACCTCAGTAAGAAATTTCTAAACTATGAAACCCGTTATACACCACTCGAAAAAACATGTTGTGCATTGGTGTGGGCAACTCAGCGCCTTCGACAATATATGGTCAGACATACAACTTGGTTGATTTCCAAAATGGACCCAATCAAATACCTGTTTGAAAAACTCATCTTGACCGGAAGGATAGCCAGGTGGCAAGTACTCCTCTCAGAATTCGACATTGTTCATGTTACTCAGAAAGCTATCAAGGGCAGTCCTTTAGCAGACTACCTGGCACATGGGCCAACTGATGAATATCAATCCCTCCAAGATGATTTTCCAGATGAGCACATAATGCACATCTAACATGAAGAGATTGAAAATAATAAATGGATCATGTTTTTCGATGGAGCTTCAAACTTACTGGGACATGGGATCAGAGCTATTTTAATATCTCCTGAAAAGAAGTATATCCCAGTAACAACCAGATTAAACATTGATTGCACAAACAATATGGCGGAATACGAAGCCTGTGCTCTAGGTATTCAAGCAGCTCTGGATCATGGGGTGACTAGACTTAAAGTATTCGGTGACTCATCCCTTATTATTTACCAACTCAAGGGTGAATGGGAAACTAGAAATTCCAAATTAATCCCTTATCTGGAGCACATCCGTAATATGACTTCAAAAATGGAAAACATCAGTTTCGAGTACATCCCTCGGGAAGATAACCAGATTGCAGATGCACTGGCAACATTATCATCCATGTTCGCATTAGGACAAGAACATGAGATGCCCATCATCCAAGTCAAAAGGCACGATAAACAGGCCTTTTGTATGACGGTGGACAGTAAAAAAGATAAAACCCCTTGGTATCAGGACATAAGGCGGTACTTGACAAAGGGTGAATACCCCGAGGGAATTAGTGACAATGACAAAAGGATCATTCAGAAAAGGGCCATAGGGTTTATGTTGATAGGAGAAACCCTTTATAAAAAGAATTTTGATTCCACTTTGTTAAGATGCGTCAATCTCGAAGAAGCCCAGATGTTGATTAAAGAAATACATGAAGGAACCTTCGGGACTCATGCACCAGGGCATATCATGGCTAGGAAAATCCTCAGGGCAGGATATTTTTGGTCCACAATGGAAAAGGACTGTCATCAGTATGCTAGAAAATGTCACAAGTGTCAGGTATGTTAGAAAAATAGACTAAGATCAAGAGGGGGGTGAATTGATCTTTGAAAGATTTTCGCAAATTTACAGATTATCTATTTCTCAGATTAAGATTTCATATCAGTTCTTGAATCACACAACAAGCAATCAAAAATAAATGCAGTCACAAAATTAAAGAAGAGAAAGGTTTAGAAAGATATCACCAAGGTTTATACTGGTTCACCCAATCCCAGGGCTACGTCCAGTCTCCAGCCAAATTCTAGCTGGGTTCCACTAGATTGAATGTTTTACAGATTACAACCTTAATCACACACTCAATCTACCACAAGAACCACAATTCCAGTTCTTGCACCTAACCTTTCACCAAGAACCAAATTCCAGTTCTTGACCTACCCTGCAGCCAAATTCCAGCTACAGAAACCAGTGCCCACAATTCCAGGCACCAACAATACAGTCAAAGAAAGTAAAGAAACAAACAGAAGAAACTAAAACGCTCAAACCAGTTTTATGCAGTTCTGCAATATGTGTTTCTTCTCCAAAAGAATGCAATTTGCCTCAAGAAAGAACTTTGATGAACTTCACAAAAACTAGCGTGATTATTTCTTGAAAGTAGCACTTTTGATTGCTTGATTGATTGCTAAAATATGTATATCAAATGATGTATAAAAAGTTCAAGCAACTCTGTTTATATAGAAAATTTTCAAAACTGCTGGTTTAATTAATCTGTTAAAATAATCTTTTAATTTGTTAAAAGTCTTGTTTTAATCTGTTAAATCTTCTTTTAATCCATTAAAATGTTCTTGATTATTTTCCAGATTTGTTTTAACTGATATGACAACGTTTATATCAATTAAAACTCTTTGTAAAAAATCTTCTAATTTGTTTTAATCGATTGTTTCGTGTTTCAATCGATTAAAATATTGCAAAACTTTCTTGTAAACTTTTCCAAGTGATTTTAACTGATAAAAATCTGTTTTAATCGATTAAAACGCTAAGTAGAAATTTTCTTAAGTTGATTTAATCGATTGAAACACAGTTTAATCGATTGAAATAATTCTGATCGGTCATAACCTAATTCTCATCGATCATAACCGGTTCTGATCGGTCATACCTCAATTCTGATCGATCATATTTGGTTATGATCGGTCATAAACCCATTATGATCTGTCAAACAAGTACTCCAAGTGGTTTTAATCGATTATTTCGAAGTTGTATCGATTAAAATACTGTCAGAACACTTCTCTGAACATTTTAAGTGATTTTAATCGGTTATTTCGAAACTGTATCAGTTAAAATACTGACTGAAGGTTTTCAAAACTTCCTTTAATGAAATCATTCTATTATTTTGAAGTTATATTAGTTAAAAACCTGTTATAAAAGTGTGAAGAACATTTTAGTTGATAAAGCTTATATGCTATTAGTTAAAATAGTTGATTAAGAAAGCTTTTATCAAAATACTTTGGTTTTGACCGTTTAATCGCTTTTAGAGGCATTTTGCAAAATCTTTTAAGTGAAGAAACTTCATGCAGCAGAAAGGATAAAAATGATTATACCTAAGTAGAGCTGCAGACACATTAATCCTACTACTCTTTAATCCAAGTGACCTTTTGACTGCCACAAAGTTGCCTTTGACTTCATTTTTGACTTCATCAAATCAACAAGATCTTTGCCAATGTAATTCAATAAGATCTTCATCACTTTCAAGGTACATGCGGACAATGTACATGTTCCACCGATACCTCTCAATGTTATGACTATCCCTTGGCCATTCGCTATGTGGGGCATGGATGTTATCGGACCTATTAAGCCTAAGGAATCCAATGGTCATCGATTCATTTTGGTGGCTATCGATTACTTCACTAAGTGGGTAGAAGCTGCATCTTATGCACATGTGACTAAAAAGGTAGTGGTCACCTTTCTTAAGAAAAATATCATATGTCGATATGGCATCCCACATCGTCTTATTACTGATAATGGAACCAACTTGAATAATAAGATGATGGAGGAACTATGCTAGGACTTCAAAATCCAACATCATAATTCCTCTCCCTATCGGCCCAAAATGAATAGCGCAGTGGAAGCGGCCAATAAAAATATCAAAAAGATTGTTCAAAAGATGGTTAAGACCTATAAGGATTGGCATGAAATGTTGCATTTTGCTCTTCATGGTTATCGAACGTCTGTACGAACCTCAACAGGAGCTACTCCATTCTCCCTTGTATATGGAATGGAGGCCGTATTGCCAATAGAGGTCAAAATACCTTCCTTGCGAATTATAATGGAAGCAAAATTAACAGAAGCTGAATGAGTTCAAAGTCGATACGATCAATTAAACCTTATCGATGAAAAGCGGCTGAATGCTATATGTCATGGACTAGCCTATCAAAAGAAGATCAAAAAGGCTTATGATAAAAAGGTCCACCCTCATACTTATCAAGAAGGGGATCTAATGATAAAGAAACTGCTTCCAGCCCAGAAGGATAAAATTGGAAAATGGGCAGCAAATTACGAAGGACCCTTTGTGGTCAAACGAGCTTTCTCAGGAGGGGCACTTATCCTCACTGATATGGATGGAGAGGAACTTCGACACCCAATCAATTCTGATGCGGTGAAGAAGTATTATGCTTGAAGACATTGCTTGAGACCCGTCAGGAATGAAAACCCGCAAAGGGAATCCCTGAGCAAAAGATAGGGTCTATATCCCTCGCTAGGATACGTCCTAGGCAAAAAGTAGAGGTAAAAAAAAAATTAAGAGCAATGGTTACTTTAGTCGAAAACCGAAAAGGCGGCTAAAGTAACATTCTTCCAGAAGCAAGCAGTCTGCATAGTCTTCACTCTGAGCTCAGACATCTCAACTGAAGCAATTAGGAGAACCAGGGGGTAGATATCATAGACATGACTGTATAAGCCTAAACAGTACAGCCAACCCCGACCACCCATTCTAATAAATATCCTTGAAATCCTTCTATAAAAGAAATAAACTTTTGCTCATTTATCAATAAAATTACCTTTCATTTCCTTTCTCTTGACCAAATATTATGGAAATGCCTCTTTATTGATAAATCATAAATATGAACAAAGACCTTTAATCAAAGATCAAGCATGCATCTAAAAAAAGGAAGCATAAAAAAAAAAAATAATAAAAGAATAAATGCCTGCTAGGATATTCTTAGGAAAAAACTAGGGTAGCCTGCTAGATCGAAAACCCCAAAAGAACGATCTAGGCAAAAGATAAGGCAAAAGCCCCCTAAGATATTCTAGGCAAAAATTAAGGCATCCCGCTAGATTGAAAACCTGTAAAGGGTGGTCTAGGCAAAAAATAGGGCTAAAACCAAAAGATGAATAAAAAAAGGAGCCCATCATCATGGTCATAAAGGAGGAGCCCATCGGCATATTCATAAAAATCCAACGGGAGAAGGCCAATTAATTTCTAAATGCATCAAAAATAAATAAACAAATAGATTGCATTTAGGACATCCACACACAAAGTAGTTGCATAATACGACTTTGTCAAAATCAAGAAAAAATAAATTTCTTAAAAAAGGAATAATAAACATGCATATAAGGAGGATAGTCTCCATGCTTGTGATTGAAAATAGGAGGCGCGAGAATCCAGCCTCCAAATAAAAATCAATATCGCAAAAGAAAAAGGCGAAATCAAAACCATTTCAGCAGAACAAAGAGCTTTAAGAAAACCATAGCTCCAACCATTCTCCTCCAACCCCAATAGAAGGAGGGTACATAAAAAAAAAAGGCCAACGGAAAGGCTCAATGATCCCCAAATAGATCCTTGCATACTCCAAAGGCAAAACAAAAATTACTCCACGGCTCAGCATCACCACCACATAGTCGTCAAACATAGTCATTTAAAGCTTAAATCAACACCCTTCCATCCAAGAAAAAGGAAGTCATCAACATGAAAAAGCCAACGGAAAGGCTTGATCATCCCTAAGCGGATCCTTGCCTACTCTAGAGGCAAGACAAAAAGATTACCTCACGACTCAGCTGCATCACCACATGAGTCATCGAGCACACTCATCCAAAATATCCGCCTCATTCCCCAAAGGAGAATAAGGACTACACAAAGATCAACCAAAGAAGATATAGAGTCAAAATTTCCATATCTCCAGGGGTTCAACAAAAAGAAAAAAGAAAAAACTTGCATTCCCCATAGAGGCACGAAAAAGGCCGAATAAAAATCTCCAAGTAGAGCATATCAGAAAAGTCTACAAAAAGAGAAAAACAAGAAAATTTCCATCTTCCAGCTCAAATAAGATCTTCACAAAGCCAGGAGCCAAGACTCCATCATCAAAAAATCAATCAAAGTTGGATCCCCAGGAAGCCAACAAACTCCTTGGCAAATCTCCAAAAAAGAGAAAAAGAAGAAAATCTCTTCATTCCGCTCAATAAAGAGCTTCATGAAAGTCAAGAGCCAAGACTCCATCATAAAAAATCAAATCAAAGATTGGATCCCCAGGAAGCCAATAAACTCCCCGGGATCGCCAAAAACAAAAGAGAAAAAATAAATCTCTTCATCCAGTAGATAACAAAAAAACCAGTGTGCATAAAAGGCACACACATTTTAAAAGCCAAATTTCCAAAATCACGAGAAAAAGGTAAAAACCCATTCCCCAGCAGAATAAGAGCATAGGCAAAGCCAACTCAAAACAACAGCATCCAACAAGGAGTCAAAAACTCCATTTCTCCCTAGGGGGCAAGTCAAAATAGATCTCTGGGAAAACAATCAAATCACCGGCGGATCACCAAAAAGAAAAACTATCCCCAGCGAGCCTATGACAGAGGCAAACTACAAATTCATATCCTCAGGGAGTTAATCGCCTATAACACCCAATATGAATATCCCTAGTGAAATGCAAAGCCTTCACTCCCAAGAAAGCCTCTGCCTACTCAGAGGCAAGCAAAGAGCCAATATCCCCAAGAAACGGGAAATCAACCTATGCAAGAGGCAATGCAAGCCCAAAGCATAAAGTCTTCACCACTATTGAAGCATCCGCCTAATTAAGAGGCACAATCAACAAATCCTCAATTGATTCCTGCCTAAATTAAAAGGCAATCATCAATAAAACCCGGCAAAGACCGGACGGCTAAATAGAAAAGCCCGAAACCACAAATCCCCAAGAGATTCCTGCCTAAAACAAGAGGCAACCAACAAAAAATCACCGGTAAAATCGGATGGCTAAACAAAAAAAAGCCAAAACAAGAATCACCGGTAAAACCGGATGGCTAAAAAAAGAAAAGCCAAAAATAAAGAAACCCCGCCAAGACCGGATGGCTAAAAAGAAAAGCCAAAAACAAAGAATCCCCGGCAAGACCGGATGGCTAAAAAGAAAAGCCAAAAACAAAGAATCCCCGACAAGACCGGATGGCTAAAAAGAAAGAAAATCATCAATCACTCCCCATGGAATAGGTGCATGATCAGAGACATTAAGTCGCCAACACATCTCCAAAAACCGGATGAGGGTTTGTACTCATCAATCAAAAGACTGAATGCCGAAAAAGAGCATCCCAAGAGCCTTATAGAATAGGGTTTGTACCGGGTGAGGGTAGGTACTCACCAGAGCCTTATAGAATAGGGTTCGTACCAAATGGGGATAGGTACCCACCAGAGCCTTATAGAATAGGGTTCGTACCGGGTGGGGGTAGTTACCCACAAGAGCCTTATAGAATAGGGTTCATACCAGCTGGGGGTAGTTACCCACAAGAGCCTTATAGAATAGGGTTCATACCAGGTGGGGGTAGGTACCCACCAGAGCCTTATAGAGTAGGGTTCGTACCGGGTGAGGGTAGGTACTCACCAGAGCCTTATAGAATAGGGTTCATATCAGGTGGGGGTAGTTACCCACAAGAGCCTTATAGAATAGGGTTTGTACCAGGTGGGGGTAGGTACCCACCAGAGCCTTATAGAATAGGGTTCGTACCGGGTGAGGGTAGGTACTCACCAGAGCCTTATAGAATAGGGTTCGTACCAGGTGGGGGTAGGTACCCACAAGAGCCTTATAGAATAGGGTTCGTACCCACAAAAGCCTTATAAAATAAGGTTTGTACCGGATGAGGGTAGGTACTCATTAGAATCTAGCAAAATGCAGATTCATATTAGGTGGGGGAAGGTACCCACCAGAGCCTTATAAAATAAGGTTTATACCGGATGAGGGTAGGTACTCATCAGAATCTAGCAAAAATGCAGATTCTTACAAGGTGGGGGTAGGTACCCACCAGAGCCTTATAAAATAAGGTGTGTACCGGATGAGGGTAGGTACTCATCAGAATCTAGCAAAAATGCAGATTCGTACCAGGTGGGGGTAGGTACCCACCAGAGCCTTATAAAATAAGGTTTGTACCGAATGAGGGTAGATACTCATCTGAATCTAGCAAAAATGCAGATTCGTACCAGGTGGGGGTAGGTACCCACCAGAGCCTTATAAAATAAGGTTTGGACCGGATGAGGGTAGATACTCATCAGAATATAGCAAAAATTCAGATTCGTACTAGGTGGGGGTAGGTACCCACCAGAGCCTTATAAAATAAGGTGTGTACCGGATGAGGGTAGGTACTCATCAGAATCTAGCAAAAATGCAGATTCGTACCAGGTGGGGGTAGATACTCACCAGAGCCTTACAAAATAGGTTGCAAGGACCTTGCTTCTATTAGACGATAGTTCAGTGTTGAGCACCTCAGAAGTAAGTACCCACTAAAGTTTAGCAAAATGCGAACTCGTACCAGGTGAGGGTAGGTACTCACCAGAGCCTTACAAAAACGGGGTTCGTACCAGATGAGGGTAGGTACTCATCAGAATCTAGCGAAGAGCAGATTAATACCTAGTGGGGGTAGGTACCCACAAGAGTCTAGTGAAATGCAGACTCATACCTGGTGAGGGTAAGTACTCACCAGAGCCTTATAAAAGAAGCCTCAAACCAGATAGGGGTTGGTACCTATCAAAAATATTTATCATCCGAAGGATCAGAGAACTTCAAGCGAAGGAGCATCTAAAGGACAACCGGGCAAAAAGGGTTAACTCCTTCCCCTACCAACTAACTTTGTCGGCATATTAGGCCAACAAATTAGTCAGGCAGGTGAAGGGGGGGCAGCTGTAGACCCCTAATTTTTCCCGGCCTCTCAAATAAAGGCGAAGAATACTTCCTATATGAAGATAAAGCTTGCCCGACATCTCAATAAAGGCCAAGAAGACTTCCTATATGAAGATAAAGCTTCGATGGACATCTATCGGCATCAATCGACGTCCGAATAAAGAAACGAAAGCTTCCCGGGGTCCCAGAACACAAAATCTGGCAAAAATAGTCGAGATGGTCATCCCAGAAGTTGGGATGGTCGTCCCAGCCAGCCCAGACGGCTGTCCCAAGTGCCAGACGACCGTCCCACCTTATTTTGATGCTTGGGACGGTAGTCCCAAGTCCCAGACGGCCGTCCCGACCTCCCCAGACGGTCATCCCTATTTTCCAAGCTCCAGACGTCCGTCCCAAAGTGCCAGGCTGCGAAAACTATAAATAGGAGGCTCATTTGCCACTTTTTCACACTCCAGACACTTGTCTTCTCTCCCTACTTCGAATGAACTCTCCGATTGCCTTAAAAAGGTAACAATCGTTTAAGGAATTGTATTCCAGCATTTGATTCTTCTGTAAAATTTAGTCGAGTCGATATTGTATTCGGGGAGGAGAGTCTTTGTAGAGCGTCGGATTGCCAAAACGCATCCTCACAGTTAAAAGATTTGCAATACAAAGCTTGCTACGGAGGTTCTTTTCACTTCTATTCTCTTTTATTGCTTTATTTATTGCTTTATTTATGCAATAGAAAATAAGATCATGTAGATAGCCATTTTTAAATATTGTATAAATAAAATAGGGTAATAGTGTAATTTCTAGTAATCTTTGCTTAATGAATTAATCCGTCATAGGGAACCCGAAAGGGGCATTGTGGGGTGCTAACACCTTCCCCACACGTAACTAACTCCCTTACCTAACTCTGGTTATAATGGCCAAGTTTGGTTTTTATTAAAATCAACGCCTTTTTATCCTTTTCCAATGTTATGGTCAAAACATTGGTGGCGACTCCATAAGAACCCCTTTTCGAAAACCTTGCTTTTATTAGAGGATATTCAGTTGTTGAGCACCTCGGAAGCAATGAACACATTTTAAAATAAAAACGCGAGTCTAAACCATCTTTTTGTGACCACTCGCATAAACGTTCGAGATGTCCCTAGATGTCGGAACGGATGGCGGCGACAGCACACAACAGTTCCCCCTATACCGGGGGGCAAGTGAGAAATCCATAGGGAGTGGGTGACAGGTACGGTTCGCTGTAGTGATGGCCTTGAGCCCACCAGTGTGATTGGAAACCACCACTCAAGATGATAACCTTCCTATTTTGGCACAAAAACTGACTATGGCCTTGTTGCCGTCAAAACGAGCCGGTCGGAGTGACGCGATGGTTCTGACTTTCCAATTTTTGCGTTTTATGGGTGAGGTTACAACGCCTTTAGGTTGTCCGATAACCGGGCTGAACCTAGAGGCGAGGTTTTAGAAAAAGTTTTCTTGGATTGTCCGATAACCGAGCTAACCCAAGAACTAATTTTGAAGGGTTCTTATGGAGTCGTCACCGATGTTTTTACCGGAAACATCGAAAAAGGAGTAAAAAGGCGTTGGTTTTTGAAAACAAACTTTGGTCGTTAAAACCAGAGTTTAGGTAAGGGAGTTAGTTACATGTAAGGGAAGTGTTAGTTCCCTTACGACGCCCCTTTCGGGTTCCCTATGATAGGCCAGCTATTTCAATAAATAAACTTGTGAAAAGACGCTTTTACCCTTTTATTTGCGGAATTAAAAGAATGACTACATGGCCCTAATATCTATTACGCAATTTAATCATAAAAGTAAAGACAATAAAGAGAGGGTGAGAAAGAAGAAACCTCTGAAGCAAGCTCTTTGATTAATTTCTTGAAAACTAGGGTGCGTTTTGGCAGCCCTTCACTCTTTACAACGCTGGAAAAACTCTCGAAAATGCTATAAAATTTCTAAGAAACTCTCAGAAACTCCGGAAATGCTTCGGAGGGGTTCTAAGAAGAGAATTTGAAGAGGTTACAAGAGGGAAAGTGGAAGAACTGTGCGAAATGAGGGTGAAGGCGCGACTATTTATAGGGACGGTCGTCTCGCCATTCGGGACGGTCGTCTCGCCTTGCAAAAATGGTGAGAAGGCCATCTTGCCCAGCGAGAGGGGGGTCTCACCATTCGCAGGTGGCGAGACGGCCGTCTCGCCAAACAGGATGGCAGTCTTGACCTGCAGGAATGGCGAGACGGCGGTCTCGATCCCTGAAGGCAAAAATCCTTATTTGAATGCAGAAAAAACCTTCCTATCCTATTATGGGGCCTAATAGTCTCTCTTAATGGCTTCTTAGGCTTCATCCATCTTCGAACAGGAAGTCTTCTGGTCTTTATTATGAGGTCGGGCAAGATTTGGGGTCTACAGCTACCCCCCCTTTACCCGACCAGTCGACTGTTGGCCTGTCGTGCCAAGAAGATCGACCGGAGGGTAAAGGAATTGACCCTCTTGCCTGGTTACCCTTCAGATGTCCCGTCTTTGCGGCGGTTGATCTTCTGGGGAAAAGGTGTGTTGTGCTCCTCCGGGATGCTCCTTCTGACGGTAACTAATCCCTTCGGCTGATGAGTACAAACCCCCATCTGGTTTGACGAGTATGAACCCTCGACTGGTAAGCCCCCTTTTGTAAGGCCTGATGAGTATTGTAGACCCCTAATTTTGCCCGGCCTCTCAATAAAAGCTAGGGAAACTTCACACGAAGATAAAGTTCGCCCTGCTTCTTAATAAAAACCAAGGAGACCTCCTACAACAACACGGAGTTCATACGGCTTCTCGATAAAGGCTAAAGGAGACCTCCTACAACGAGGATAAAGTTCGTCCGGCATCTCAACAAGGGCTAAGAAGACTTCATATATGAAGATAAAGCTTCAATGGACATCCATCGGCATCAAACAACGTCCAAAAATAGCAAGGAAAGCTTCCCGGGGGTCCCAGAACACAAAACAAGCCAGAACAAGTTGAGACAGCCGTCCCAAATGTGGGACGGCCGTCCCAAACAACCTAGGAGAAGTGAGACGCGCGTCCCAAACTTGGGACGGCCATACCAAGGCCAAAATTCAAGTGGGACGGCCGTCCCAACTTCCAGACGGCCGTCCCAACTTCCTGAGATGCTCATCCCTGTTTTCTGAGTCCCGGACGACCGTCCCAAGGTGCCAGGCTGCGAAAACTATAAATAGGAGACTCATTTGCTCATTTTCCACACTCCAGAGAACTCAGAGCACTTGTCTACTTCTCTCCCTACTTCAAATCATCTTTCTGATTGCCTTAAATAGGTAACAATCAGTTAAGGAATTATATTCCGGCATTTGATTCTTCTATAAAAATTTAGTCGAGTCGAGTTTGTATTTGAGAGGAGAGTCATTGTAGAGCGAGGGATCGCCGAAACGCGTCCTTATTGTAAAAGAGTTGCAATACAAAGCTTGCTACGGAGGTTCTTTCCAATTCTCTTCTTTTTTACTGCTTTATATATGAAATGTAAATAAAATCATGTAGATAGTCATATTTAAATATTGTATGAATAAAATAGGGTAATAGCGTAATTTCTTGTAATCTTTACTCAAATGAATTAATCCGTCATAGGGAACCCGAAAGGGGCATTGTGGGGTGCTAACACCTTCCCCACACGTAACTAACTCCCTTACCCAACTCTGGTTATAGTGGCCAAGTGCGGTTTTTATTAAAATCAATATCTTTTTCCTTTTCCAATGTTTAAGATCAAAACATTGGTGGCGACTCCAAAAGAACCCCTTTTTCGAAAACCTTGCTTCTATTAGAGGATAATTCATTTGTTGATCACCTCAGAAGCAATGAACATATTTTAAACATAAAACGCGAGTCTAAACCATCTTTCTACAACCGCTCGCATAAACGTTCGAGATGTCCCTAGACGTTGGAACGGACGGCGGCGACAGATGGCGACTCCACTGGGGAAGCTAGAGAGTTGATCCCATTTAGTGACGGATAAATTCAAACTAAGTAAAGATTTGAAATTACGCCTTTACCCTTTTCTGTATTTTTATTGTATGGCTTTAATAAATGTTGTATGATTATTTTCTGCAAATTGTTTGAAATATAAATTGCACACAAAAACCCTTGCACACAACAGTCCCTCTATACCCGGGGGCAAGAGTGAATACCTATAGGGAGTGGGTGGCAGATACGACCGGCTTGTTGGCACACGGGGCTACAACCGTTGTCAGAAACCACCAACTCAAGGTGATAACTCTCTTCTTTTGGTCTAAGGATGTCGACACAGAGTTCCGTGCAGGACCCGAGGACTGAGAGATTGAGAGGTCCCTATAATGGCGGCACCTTGGGGACCTTTGGCCTTGGTGAGAACAGTTTAGAACCACCCAAACCAAGCACGTTTCTGTAGGAAAACCCTACCTCGTGATTAAATAAGCGTGGCTCTGCTCGTGGGTGAATGAATTGTGTGTGCATTCGTTTGCTGCATTTGTATTGATGCATTAGCATAGGGTAATCATATAACAAACAAAAAAATGAAAAACCCTAAAAATCAAAAAGCGATAAGATAAGACCACCTTTATCTCGGATAGTCTTCAGTTAAGCTAGCCTGGTTTCAGGTTCTTTGTAAGCTAAGTAGCCACGTTGACCGACAAAAGAGATAAAGGGTCATAAAAAATGTAAAAACGAATGAAAGCCATAAAAACTCCTTTTTATAATAAAAAGATTCTTGGCAAAGTCGTATCATTCATACCACATCATCCAATAAGTGGTAAAACCAAGAGAGAAAATAAATGCACTAAGGAAAATATGCATAAACATCATCATAATAAAATCTCTCATACATAAACACATTCATTCTAGGATGTATTAGATATCCTTAGACAATAGCAAAAGAGATAAGTACGCTAAAGTATGTTGGCAACCTTTGAAAAAAGGGAAGTTAACACATTAAGATGGGTATGGTACCCTTAAAACATAGGCTTTTGAGAAAATATCAAAGCTATTGTCTAAGGCATATCTATTTCACGCTAATCATTTAAAATAAAAAGCTATAATAAAAATTGTTAAAATCATTTAGAAAGTGGTTGGTCTTCCGCCTGTCCTCACGCGTGCCCAGAAAGCTAAAAAGATGGAACATCTAGAGGAACAAAACCGAAAGCTCACCACTGAGCTCAATACGCTGAAAGAGCAAATGGCTCAAATGTTAGAAATGATGCGCCAACAAAATCTCCATAAAGAGGGTCCTCAAAGTGGACAAGCCTCCCACCAAGAAGAGGAGGAAGAACCCAATGATGAGCATGACCAATCTGGTACGAGGGCAGTACATATTCATGCTCCAGAAGTATCAAAACAACACCTTACTGCCCTTGAAGAGAGATTGAGAGCCATGGAGGGGCATAATTTTGATGTTAAGGAGGCGGCTGATATGTGCCTCGTCAAAAATATTCAATTCCCTAACAAGTTCAAAACTCCGGACTTCCCAAAATACATGGGAATGACCTGCCCCAAAAGCCATCTTACAATGTACTGCCGTAAGATGGCTGCATATGCGGACAATGAAAAGCTCCTGATCCATTGCTTTCAGGAAAGCTTAGCTGAATCAGCCCTAAATTGGTATATGCAACTGGAAGGAGGGCAAATCCAAACCTGGAGACATCTGGCGGATGCTTTTCTTCGTCGCTATAAGTACAATATTGATCTGACCCCTGAAAGAGCAGATCTACAACTGCTAAGCAAGAAAGACGACAAAACCTTCAAGGCATATGCCCAAAGATGGAGGGAATTAGCATCTCAAGTAGAACCTCCTCTATCTGATAAGGAAACTACATCCATGTTCATCAATTCTTTGACTGGTCCCTATTATGACAAAATGATAGGGAACACATCAACACTCTTCGCGGATGTGGTCATTATAGGAGAAAGAGTAGAGCAAGGTCTGAAAAGTGGAAGAATTGCACAACAGACTCCCTCCAACTTCTCTACTCCCAAATGTTAAGAAGAGTCATGGAAAGAAGAAGGAAGGAACCGTGAATGCAATCAACATTGCCATCCCTTCTTCTTCAGCGCAACAAACCAAACCACGCAGACCAGAGAGAAAACTCACTCCAATCCCAACCTCTTATGGAAGTCTGCTTTCAAAATTATTGGATTCCAAACTCCTCGTGCGTGTCCCTCCCAAGAAAATGGAGCCACCATACCCAGAATGGTATAAAGCTAATGAAAATTGTGATTACCATTCAGGTTCCCCGGGACACTCCGTTGAAAACTATATGGCCTTAAAACACAAGGTCCAGAATCTAATAGAGGCAGGATGGATTACCTTTGACGCATCTACTCCTAAGGTGGATGACCAACCCTTATCAAAGCCCGAATAAAGGACGGGATAGGAAGGACCAACAATTTAGGGCTCATCATTTTTGTCATCTAACAAAAATATACACATATAATAAATATAAAAAAATATATAAAAATAAAAAAATATTCAAGCTTCCGATGTATCTCTCATGATCCTCGCCCATGATCACGAGATTTTTGGTTAAAGTGGGCTTTGTAAATATTTCTTTTGTCAATACAATAAGGCATTTTTTTTTATAATATTCATATTCTCTTTCATTCTTTTCTCTCTCACACCCTTAATAAAGAAATCTAAAACAAAGCATAACCATACAGTCATGTCTGTGATTGAAAACTCTCTGGAAGATCCGAAAGCCGAAGGCGAATGGATTGAGTCAGACATTGAGGAGGGGACCATTTCCCCGGACATGCAAAGACTGTTGAAAAAGAATATCAATCAATACAGCCCCATCAGGAGAAAACTAAGGCCATCAATTTGGGACAAGAAGATGATAAGAAAGAAGTAAATATTGGAACCCAAATTGATGATGATGTCAGGGAGAGGCTGATACAACTACTAAAAGAATATGTGGACGTATTTGCATGGTCCTACCATGATATGCCTGGGATTGATAAAAGCATAGTGGAGCATCGATTACCACTAAAAGAGGGATTTCGGCCCGTTAAGCAAAAGCTCAGAAGAGTAAAACCAGAATGGTCCTTAAAAATTAAGGAAGAAGTAGAAAAACAGTTGGACGCCAATTCTCTGATTGTGTCAAAATACCCTGAATGGTTGGCTAACATTGTGCCAGTTGTAAAGAAAAATGGAAAAATCAGAGTATGCGTAGATTACAGGGATTTAAACCGTGCAAGTCCAAAAGACGATTTTCCCTTACCGCATATTGATATGTTGGTAGATCACACCGCTACGAATACTCTCTATTCTTTCATGGATGGATATGCAGGGTATAACCAAATTTAATTGGCCGTTGAAGATAGAGAAAAAACTTCCTTCATTACACCGTGGGGTACATTCTGCTATAGAGTAATGCCTTTTGGACTTAAGAATGCAGGGGCTACTTATCAAAGGGCTATGGTTACATTATTTCATGATATGATCCACAAAGAAATCGAAGTATATGTGGATGACATGATTTCTAAGTCCAAAAACGAAATAGATCACCTCCAATACTTAAAGAAGTTATTCAATCGGCTTTGAAAATACCAGATTAAGCTCAATCCGGCTAAATGTACATTCAGAGTACCATCAGGAAAACTCCTTGGGTTTATTGTCAGTAAAAGAGGAATTGAGGTAGACCCTAATAAAACAAAGGCAATCGTAGAAATGCCCCCACCAAGAACAGAAAAAGAAGTCAGAGGGTTCTTAGGCCGAATAAACTACATCGCACGATTCATTGCGCAATTAACGGACAAATGTACACCTATCTTCAAGTTATTGCGTAAAAACCAACCGAAAGTTTGGAACGACGAATGTCAACAAGCTTTCGAAAAAATCAAAATGTGCCTAACCAATCCCCCAGTATTGGTACCACCTGTGGAAGGAAAGCCCCTAATTCTTTACCTTTCAGTACTCGATGAGTCCATGGGATGTGTGCTCGGTCAACAAGATGATACGGGTAAAAAAGAACAAGCCATATATTACCTCAGTAAGAAATTTCTAAACTATGAGACCTGTTATACACCACTTGAAAAGACATGTTGTGCATTGGTGTGGGCAACTCAACGCCTTCGACAATATATGGTCAGGCATACAACTTGGTTAATTTCCAAAATGGACCCAATCAAATATCTGTTTGAAAAACCCGTCTTGACCGGAAGGATAGCCAGGTGGCAAGTACTCCTCGCAGAATTCGATATTGTTCATGTCACTCAGAAAGCTATCAAAGGTAGTCCTTTAGCAGACTATTTGGCACATGGGCAAACTGATGAATATCAATCCCTCCAAGATGATTTTCTAGATGAGCATATAATGCACATCCAACACGAAGAACTTGAAAATGATGAGTGGATCATGTTTTTCGATGGAGCTTCGAACCTAATGGGACATGGGATCGGAGCTATTTTAATATCTCCCGAAAAGAAGTTGTAGACCCCAAATCTTGCCCGGTCTCCAAATAAAGTCAGAAAGCTTCCTATTTGAAGACGGCCGGAGCTTAACAAGCCACTAGGAGAGACTATTAGGCTCCCATACCAAGATAGGAAGGTTTTTCGATCCAAAAATAAAGTTTCTCGCCTTGAAGGGACGAGACCGCCGTCTGGGAATACCAGACCGCCGTCTCGTTTCAGCGCCAGGACGAGACCGCCGTCTCGACTTTCCAGACGGCGGTCTCGACACTCGCAAAAACGAGACGGCGGTCTGGGTTTTCCAGACGGCGGTCTCAATTCTCGCCAAGTCGAGACGGCGGTCTGGATTTTCCAGACGGCGGTCTCGACCCCGTGACATGAGCGAGACGGCGGTCTCGAATTACGAGACGGCGGTCTCGACCCTGTCAGACGAGAACGGTGGTCTGGACCCTGACAGCGCGAAAAACTATAAATAGGAGCTCTCCCCCCCTCATTTCCACACAGAAAACCAAGAGCTCTCCCTTCTCTCTAGATTTTCTCTCTCTAAGAATCCCTCGGAGGCATTTCCGGAGTTTCTGAGCGTCTTTAGGCATAGACTGAGCGTTCTAAATCTTCTTAAGAATCCCTCCGAGGCATTTCCGGAGTTTCTGAGAGTGTAGAGTGAAGGGTTGCCAAAACGCACCCTCTTTTTGAATATAAAGCTTGCTTTGGAGGTGCATATCCTCATTCTTTATTCTTTAAAAATTACTGCTATTTAAATCATGTAATAGAAGCTAGGGCAATGTAGTCACGTACTTAAATTCCGCATAATAAAAAGGGTAAAAGCGCAATTTTCCAAGTTTAATTATTCGCAAATAGCCGGCCTGTCATAGGGAACCCGAAAGGGGCGTCGTAAAGGGACTAATACTCCCTTTACACGTAACTAACTCCCTTACCCAACTCTGGTTCTAATGACCAAAGTTGGTTTTCGAAAACCAACGCCTTTTTTAAAACCCCTTTTCCGATGTTTATGGTAAAAATATCGGTGGCGACTCCATAGAACCCAAAATAAATAAGTCCTTGGGTTAGCCCGGTTGTCGGACAACTCAAGGACACTTTTTGAAAACCTCGTCTCCAGATTAGCCCGGTTATCGGACAGCCTGAAGACGTTGTAACCACCAATAATAAACGCGAAAATCAATGGAGAGTCGAAAAACCATCGCGTCGCTCCGACCTCGCCCCCGTTTTCGGGGAGGCGGCGACAGATGGCGACTTCACTGGGGATAGCCTAGAGAGTTGATCCCATTTAGTGATGGGCTGGCTTAACAATAATTAAACCAAGAAAATAAGCGCTTTTACCCTGCCTTGTATTATAACATGTTTTATTGTTTGGCTTTCAATAAACTGTTGTTTGTTTATATTTACGCAATTGCTTGATATATAAATTGCACACAAGTCCCTTGCACACTACAGTTCCTCCTATACCCGGGGGCAAGTGAGATAACCATAGGGAGTGGGTGGCAGGTACGGTTTGCTGCAGTTAGGGCCTTGTGCCCACCAGTGTGATCGGAAACCACCACTCAAGGTGATAACCTTCCTCTTTTGGCAACAAGACCGACTCTGGCCTTAGTGTTGAGCATGGTCGGACGGCTGGAGAGTGGGGACCCTATAATGGGGGCACCTTGGGGGCCTTAGCCTGGTGAGAACAGTTAGAACATACCCTAACCAATACACTTTTCTGCAGGAGAACCCTACCTCGTGATAAAAACGGAATCTCGCCTGTTCGGGGATGATTGAATTGTGTGTGCATATGATTGTTGCATTTGTATGTTGCATAGCATAAACAACAGAACAAAAAAAAAATTCCAAAAAACATTTTACAAATAAACACCCTTATCTCGGACAGTCTGCCTTTTAGCTAGCCTGGTTTCAGGTTCTTTGCAAGCTAAGTAGCCACGCAGTTCCGACAGAAGAGATAAGGGACGCTAACTATTCTTTCACATAAAGCCACATTTTATCTCTGGACAGCTCGCCTTTTAGCTAGCCTGGTTTCGGGTTCTTTGTAAGCTAAGTAGCCACGCAGATCCGATTGAAGAGATAAAGGGCTATAAAAACAAAAAAATAAAAAATAAAATAAAATACATAAATAAATCCAATAAACAAAAAGAATTTTGACAAAGTCGTATCATTCATATCGCATCATAAGTGGAAAAACCAAAAGAGAAAATAAATACATAAGGAGAGTCTGCATACGCATCATTTTAATAAACCTCTGAAAAATGGGTCTTAGAAGCGTTTTTTGGGAAAAATACTGGGCCAAATCGCCTTCGGCAATTTACAACTTGATTCCTCACCTTTTTCTCTTTGTT
The DNA here is from genome assembly GCA_963425845.1 of Sphenostylis stenocarpa. Classification (NCBI taxonomy): domain Eukaryota; kingdom Viridiplantae; phylum Streptophyta; class Magnoliopsida; order Fabales; family Fabaceae; genus Sphenostylis; species Sphenostylis stenocarpa. The sequence goes on from OY731404.1 coordinate 38,948,900, forward strand.
TTGGTATGCTGTGCGTCCAAATCGGACATCCCAGTCAAAAGTTATGCCACTTTGAACATCTATCGCCCTTTTGTACTGATGCATGCATAAATACATTCATTCTAGGGAGCACTAGATATCCCTAAGACAATGGCAAAAGAGGCCCCGAGCACATTTGTGACCTTCACGACAAGGAAGGGACAAGTGTACTAAGGTGTAATGGTGACCCCCATTATACTTGTCAAATCTATGATGGGAAGGAACCATTACACCGAGGTGGGTAGGATACCCCACAAAGCGTAAGCTTTAAGGAGGATACCTAAGTCATTGTCTTAAGGAATATCCATCTCATATATCATTCAATAAAAATCTTTTTGCATTCTATAAAGCGGCTGGTATTCTTCATGCCCTCATCCGCATACAAAAAAAAACAAACACAAAAATCCCAAACACTATCATACATCATGTTAGAAAATAAAACATGATAATGTTTAGGAAAAAACAAACACTTGCATACACGCATCCACCAAACTTCATCCTCATAACATCATCTAACAATAGACAGTTGAAGAAAGTGAACATTCCTCAATACCATGAAAAGAGGGTAAGGCATTCGCATGCCATGCACAAAAAAAAAGAGAGAAAATAAATAGAAATATTTACCCGCCTATGGGTTCATTTAGGCTTCTCCGCTTTCAAAAAAAATGCACTTCAAAACATTGCATTGAGGAATGTACACTGTCTAGATGAAATAAATAAAAATTGTTTTCATCATCTCAACCGTCTACTGCATTCATGAATTACATTCATAAATTGCATTCATTCTCACTTTAATAATAATAAGATAATAAAAAGAAAGGATTAGTCGATGTGCTTTCCATGAATCGAATAAGATGAAAAGCAAACCTTTCGTCGTCAAGTTCTCTCCAACGGTTGATCCGCCTAAGAAGGATAATAAGCCTCAACCGTTGGGCATCCGAAGAGGGGGCAAGGATGTCGTTACATTTGTTCACCCCATACATCAAATAAGGTTGCACCATTGAGATACGCAGAAACATCTTCCATCAATAAAGATAGCTCCAACATAGCTGGCATTGGGGGCAAAATTAGAAATGAAAGAATCTACACCCCCAGGAGCTATAAGGCAATGCTCCCAAGAATAAAGGAAAAATAATAAGACCAAAGAAAAACATAATTCAAAAAGGAAATTGAAGAGACTTTTGGATTCACGTCGCTGAGGCAATTCACGACGCTCCGCCAAAGAGACAAACTCAGGGAAGGCGACGAGCTAGTCACAGTTTGAGCTAGAGACGACATTCAGATCAGCAAATCGTCTGCCCTACCTTGAATGGATGCGACTGAAAAGGACCATTGAAATATCTTTTGCCAATATGAAAAGACTTCCCCAACAATATGAAGGTGACCCACGTGATGAGAAAATATGGGTGTCGCCCAAACCAAGGGCTCATTAGAAACTCTCAAGGAATAAGGGAGCCACCAGATTTTAAAGACAATCCTTTGAAGCATAACCCTACCCTACCCTACAAAGGATCAAGCTGCAGGGAGAAAGGGGAAGTCTCCCCTCCACACCTTGAATCAGATTTTCCCATATAGAGGGGTTCAAGCGTCAAGAGCGACTTTAGTCATTAGGTGTTGTTCTCCTTCTGATTCTTAGGGTTTATAAATCCAATGACTATTAGAGATTACTCCTCGAGGCTAGCCTGACCCCCGAGCATTGTAGGGCACATATTTCCCTATTAATTACAAAGAATGTCATTCTTACTTTCTGCTTCTCTTCTTGCTATTCATATCTAAACCACATTAATAACCATGTTTAAGCAAACGTTTTCAAAAGTGCGTCAAGGTAATCAAATTGCGCCATTGACCAAAATAAAAGTCAAATCCATCACCACCGATTGACTAGAAACACAAAATAAAGTTTTACCTCGTCATAAGTAAAGTCTGTGTTTCGCCAATGTTGTGCAAAAAGAAAAAAATCAAAAGAAGCCCATAAAAGCTAAAGGCCAAAAAGTGAGGGCAAGATACCCTGGTAGGAAACCCACCAAAGGGGGCTACGCAAAAGTTAGGGTAAACCTGCTAGGAAACCCGAGCAACCATAAAGGGTAGCCTAGGCAAAAATTAGGGTTACAAAATAAAGTCCGCTAGGTTTCCAAAGCAAGAAAAAAAGAAACCTAGACAAAAGTTAGGACATAGCACAACATCCTAGGCTGAAAACCCAAAGGGCAGACTAGGGAAGTCAATCAATCATAGCAAGCGCCATAGAATAAGACGCCACTCTATAAACAAAACGTTTGTTTAAACTAGCCTAAACACTCTAACCAACCTTGGCTAGCCGTGCTTACAAAAACCATTTTTGCCAAAATAAAACAAATCTAAAACACAAGCCTTTGAATTAAATATCCTCTTCTTTCTCTTCTCTTGACCCTTACTACTACAACATTCTAGTAATTAGTAGGGAAATGTGGAGATAGTAATCAATAAGAGGATTGACATCCCCAAGGAAAGGGAGGGGCGCACTGACATGGCAAGTCACTCTACAATTAACACAATCATTCTTCGGTCATGAAAAAATCGAGACGGCAAAATGGGTACAGCCTCTCCCTGTCGACGAAAGTACGTAACGTCGGAAGCTCATCAGAAGTAAAAGCACATTGGTTAATCCTTTTGAAAAATTAATTGAAATAGTATTATAGGATGCATATCACCAACATTGCATGCACATGATAGGCTCCTATCTCTCAAAAAAAAAAAAGATAAAGAAAAAATGAGAATAAAAAGAATAATGCCTGCTAGGAGATTCTTAGGCAAAAGTTAGGGTAGCCTGCTAGATCGAAAACCCGCAAAGGGCGGTCTAGGCAAAAGTTAGGGCGTTCATAAAAAAGGAAAAAGCCCGCTAAGATATCCTAGGCAAAAATTAAGGCAGCCTACTAGACCGAAAACCCCAAAAGGGCGGTCTAGGCAAAAGATAGGGCTAAACCAAAAAATGAACAACAGAGAGGGGTCTTTCATCATAATCATAAAAAGTCCAGCAGGAGAATGCCAGTCACTTTTCCAGATGCATCAACCAAAAAAAAAAAAAGAATAGATTGCATCCACACACAAGTAGTCGCACAAAACGACTTTGTCAAGGTAAAAAAAAAAAAAATAAAAAAATCACTTCAAATAAATAACAAAAAAAAAAAAACGAAAAGCATTCATGCATATAAGGAGACTAGCTCCATGATTGTGATTGAAAACAGGATTACTGAAACCGAGTCTCCAAAATAAAGCCTTCAAGAAAATGGAGCAAGTTGTCAATCAAGCAACTCATCAAAATAAGAGCTTCCAAAAATCAAGAGCTCCAGCTACCATCCTTCTACCCAGAAAAGAAGGCACAAGAAATTAATAAGTCTTCACACAGTGCTCTCCCTCAAGAAAGAAGAGCGAGTCGTCATCAGAAGCTTCCAGAAGTCAAAGCTCCAATCATCAGACATCATAAAAGAAAAACCGACGGAAAGGCTTAGTCATCCCCAAGAGGATCCCTTCCTACTCCGAAGGCAAAACAAAAATACTCCCCATGGCTCAGCACCACCACCACATGAGTCATCGAGCACACTCACCCAAAGTCGCCTCCACACTCCCCAATGGAGAATAAAGGCTTCAAGAGCCCACCATCATCAACAATCAAAAGAGTCCAGATCCAGCCTCCATACCATCAAGGGCTCAACAAAAAAAAGAAGACCCTTCATCTCCAGCAGATGACAAAAAAGGCCATGACAGAGAAGGCCAAATAAAAATCCTCAAGTGGATCTCCAAAAAATTCTACAAAAAGGAATCAGAAATTCCTATCCACCAGTGGAATAAGAGCTTCACAAGAATAGCTCGCATCAACATTAATCAAGGAGACAAGACTCCATCCCCAAAAAAGAAAAATCATATCCCCAGGAAGTCAACTAATTCCCTGGTGGATCACTAAAGAAATAAAACGTCATCCCTAGTGGACCTCCCCCCAAAAAAAAAGAAGGGAAAAAGCCAGTGTAATAAAAAGAGACTAAAAAGTAAAAAGGCTTACGCATTATCCCCATAAAAAAGCCAAATTTCAAAATCGCGATAAAAAAGAGATAAATCGCGAAAAAGGCGAAATCAAAACCATTACAGCAGAATAAAGAGCTTCAAGGAAAATAGCTCTAACCTTCTACACCAATAAACGAAGGTACACCAGAAAAAGCCAACGGAAAGGCTTGATCATCCCCAGCGGAATAAAAGCATAGGCAAAGCCAGCTCAAAACAACAACATCCAACAAGGAGTCAAAAACTCCACTTCTCCCTCAGGGGGCAAAATTAGATCCCCGGAAGGAAACCAATTCCCCAGTGGATCAATCAAAAAGAAAGATCATCCCCAAGTGAGCCTATTGCAAAGGCAAAACTTCAAGTTCATTCTCAGAATGTCATATGCATAGGCAAGACCCGCCAAGCAAGAGCCGACGTCCCCATAAAGCAACATTAGCCTATTCGAGAGGCAAAGAAAAAAGCAAAACCAAAAGTCTTCACCTCCAAACGAACATCTCGCCTACTCGGAGGCATTACCAAAAACTCAATGGATATCCGCCTACTCAAGAGGCGTCACCAAGATCAAAAAATCCCCAGAGGATTCCTGCCTACCTAAGAGGCACTTATCAAAAATTCCCGACAACCAGCAAAGTCGGATGACAAATACCAAAAGATCAAAAACAAAGAATCCCCAGCAAACAACAAGCTGGATGGCTATCAGGAAAAGCCAACAAACAAAAATCACCCGACCAACCAGCAAGAGTTGGGTGATCACCACAAGAAAAATCAAAGTCAAAGAATCTCCAGCAATCAACAAGCTGGACGAACACCAACAAAATCCCCGGCGCAGACCGGACGACAATTCCCAGAAAGGACAAAAAACAAAGAAAGTACATCTCAACACCCGGCGCATGAGCCACCCGAGCAGTAAGCCGCCACTACCACCAGTCCTTCGCAACGGGACTGCACCAGCCTGATAGGGGGTTTATACCTATCAACCAGCACACAAGAAGCGCCTAGCAGGCGCATGGGCCACCTGAACTGTAAGCCGCCATTACCACCCTGATGGGGGGTTTATACCCATCCGGTCCCACACAACGGACCGTACCACCCTGATGGGGGGTTCATACCCATCCGGTCCCACACAAATGGACCGTACCAGCCTGATGGGGGGTTTATACTCATCAACCGAAGGATCGGCTACGTCAAGAGTAGTATCCGGAGGTTCTACCACTCATCAACCGAAGGATCGGCTACGTCCAGAGTAGTATCCGGAGGTTCTACCACTCATCAACCGAAGGATCGGCTACGTCAAGAGTAGTATCCGGAGGTTCTATCACTCATCAACCGAAGGATCGGCTACGTCAAGAGTAGTATCCGGAGGTTCTACCACTCATCAACCGAAGGATCGGCTACGTCAAGAGTAGTATCCGGAGGTTCTACCACTCATCAACCGAAGGATCGGCTACATCCAGAGTAGTATCCAGAGGTTCTACCACGTGTCAACCAAAGGGATCGGCTACGTCAAGAGTAGTATCCTAGAGGCGCACAAACACAACATCTCCCCAGAGGATCAGCCGCCACAAGACGGGACGTCCGAAGGGTAGCCGGGCAAGAGGGTCAACTCCTTTACCTTCCTGTCAATCTGTCTGGCACAACAGGCCAACAGTTGACTAGTCAGGTAAAGGGGGGGCAGCTGTAGACCCCAAATCTTGTCCGGCCTCCAAATAAAGTCAGAAAGCTTCCTATTTGAAGATGGCCGGAGCTTAACAAGCCACTAGGAGAGACTATTAGGCTCCCGTACCAAGATAGGAAGGTTTTTCGATCCAAAAATAAAGTTTCTCGCCTTGAAGGGACGAGACCGCCGTCTGGGAATACCAGACCACCGTCTCGTTTCAGCGCCAGGACGAGACCGTCGTCTCGACTTTCCAGACGGCGGTCTCGACACTCGCAAAAACGAGACGGCGGTCTGGGTTTTCCAGACGGCGGTCTCAATTCTCACCAAGTCGAGACGGCGGTCTGGATTTTCCAGATGGCGGTCTCGACCCCGTGACATGAGCGAGACGGCGGTCTCGAATTACGAGACGGCGGTCTCGACCCTGTCAGACGAGAACGGCGGTCTGGACCCTGACAGCGCGAAAAACTATAAATAGGAGCTCTCCCCCCCTCATTTCCACACAGAAAACCAAGAGCTCTCCCTTCTCTCTAGATTTTCTCTCTCTAAGAATCCCTCCGAGGCATTTCCAGAGTTTCTGAGCGTCTTTAGGCATAGACTGAGCGTTCTAAATCTTCTTAAGAATCCCTCCGAGGCATTTCTGGAGTTTCTGAGAGTGTAGAGTGAAGGGTTGCCAAAACGCACCCTCTTTTTGAATATAAAGCTTGCTTTGGAGGTGCATATCCTCATTCTTTATTCTTTAAAAATTACTGCTATTTAAATCATGCAATAGAAGCTAGGGCAATGTAGTCACGTACTTAAATTCCGCATAATAAAAAGGGTAAAAGCGCAATTTTCCAAGTTTAATTATTCGCAAATAGTCGGCCTGTCATAGGGAACCCGAAAGGGGCGTCGTAACGGGACTAATACTCCCTTTACACGTAACTAACTCCCTTACCCAACTCTGGTTCTAATGACAAAAGTTGGTTTTCGAAAACCAACGCCTTTTTTAAAACCCCTTTTCCGATGTTTATGGTAAAAATATCGGTGGCGACTCCATAGAACCCAAAATAAATAAGTCCTTGGGTTAGCCCGGTTGTCGGACAACTCAAGGACACTTTTTGAAAACCTCGTCTCCAGATTAGCCCGGTTATCGGACAGCCTGAAGACGTTGTAACCACCAATAAAAAACGCGAAAATCAATGGAGAGTCGAAAAACCATCGCGTCGCTCCGATCGCGCCCCCGTTTTCGGGGAGGCGGTGACAAAAGTATATCCCAGTAACAGCCAGATTAAACTTTGATTACACGAACAATATGGCAGAATACGAAGCCTATGCTCTAGGTATTCAAGCAGCTCTGGATCATGGGGTGACTAAACTTAAAGTATTCAGTGACTCATCCCTTGTTATTTACCAGCTCAAGGGTGAATGGAAAACTAGAAATTCCAAGTTAATCCCTTATCTGGAGCATATCCGTAATATGACTTCAAAAATGGAAAACATCAGTTTCGAGTACATCCCTCGGGAAGATAACCAGATTGCAGATGCACTAGCAACATTATCATCCATGTTTGCATTAGGACAAGAGCATGAGATGCCCATCATCCAAGTCAAAAGGCATGATAAACAAGCCTTTTGTATGATGATAAATAGTGGAGAAGATGAAAACCCTTGGTATCAGGACATAAGGCGACACTTGAGAAAGGGTGAATACCGTGAGGGAATTAGTGACAATGATAAAAGGATCATTCGGAAAAGAGCCATAGGGTTTATGTTGATAGGAGAAACCCTTTATAAAAAGAACTTTGATTCTACTTTGCTAAGATGTGTCAATCTCGAAGAAGCCCAGGCATTAATTAAAGAAATACATGAAGGAAATTTCGGGACTCATGCACCAGGGCATATCATGGTTAGGAAAATCCTCAGAGCAGGATATTTTTGGTCCACAATGGAAAAAGACTGTCATCAATATGCCAGAAAATGTCACAAATGTCAGGTATATGCAGACAATGTACATGTTCCACCGGTACCCCTTAATGTTATGGCTATCCCTTGGCCATTTGCTATGTGGGGCATGGACGTTATCGGACCTATTGAGCCTAAGGCATCCAATGGCCATCGATTCATTCTGGTGGCTATCGACTACTTCACTAAGTGGGTAGAAGCTGCATCTTATGCACATGTGACTAAAAAGGTAGTGGTCACCTTTGTTAAGAAGAATATCATATGTCGATACGACATCCCACATCGTCTTATTACTGATAATGGGACCAACCTGAATAATAAGATGATGGAGGAATTATGTCGAGATTTCAAAATTCAACACCATAATTCCTCTCCCTACCGGCCCAAAATGAATGGTGCGGTCGAAGCGGCTAATAAAAACATCAAAAGGATTGTTCAAAAGATGGTCAAGACTTATAGGGATTGGCATGAAATGTTGCATTTTGCTCTTCATGGTTACCGAACATCTGTGCGAACCTCAACAGGAGCTACTCCGTTCTCCCTTGTATATGGAATGGAGGTCGTATTACCAATAGAGGTCGAAATACCTTCCTTGCGAATCATAATGGAAGCAAAATTAACAGAAGCTGAATGGGTTCAAAGTCGATACGATCAGTTAAACCTTATCGATGAAAAGCGGTTGAATGCTATATGCCATGGACACGCCTATCAAAGGAAGATCAAAAAGGCTTATGATAAAAAGGTCCACCCTCATACTTATCAAGAAGGGGATCTAGTAATAAAGAAACTGCTTCCGGTCTAGAAGGATAAAATGGGAAAATGGGCAGCAAATTACGAAGGACCCTTTGTGGTCAAAAGAGCTTTCTCAGGAGGGGCACTTATCCTTACCAATATGGATGGAGAGGAACTTCGACACCCAATCAATTCTGATGCGGTGAAGAGGTATTATGCTTGAAGACATTGCTCAAGACCCGTCAGGAATGAAAACCCGCAAAGGGCATCCTGGGCAAAAGATAGGGTCCATATTCCTCGCTAGGATACGTCCTAGGCAAAAAGTAGAGGTAAAAAAAAAATAAAATAAAGAGCAATGGTTACTTTAGTCGAAAACCGAAAAGGCGGCTAAAGTAACATTCTTCCAGAAGCAAGCAGTCGGCATAGTCTTCACTCTGAGCTCAGGCATCTCAACTGAAGCAATTAGGAGAACCAGGGGGTAGATATCATGGACATGACTGTTTAAGCCTATACCGTATAGCCAACCTTGGCCACCCATTCTTCTAAATATCTCTTGAAATCCTTCTATAAAAGAAATAAAACTTTTGCTCATTTATCAATAAAATTCATTTTCATTTCCTTTCTCTTGACCAAATATTATGGAAATGCCTCTTTATTGATAAATCATAAATATGCGCAAAGACTTTTAATCAAAGATCAAACATGCATCTAAAAAGAGGAAGCATAAAAATAAAAGAATAAGTGCCTGCTAGTATATTCTTAGGTAAAAACTAGGGTAGCCTGCTAGATCGCAAACCCCAAAAAAGACGATCTAGGCAAAAGATAAGGCAAAAGCCCCCTAAGATATTCTAGGCAAAAATTAAGGCAGCCCACTAGATCGAAAACCCATAAAGGGCGGTCTAGGCAAAAGATAGGGCTAAAACTAAAAGATGAATAAAGGAGGAGTCCATCATGGTCATAAAGGAAGAACCCATCGGCGTATTCATAAAAAGCCAACAGGGAGAAGGCCAGTTACTTTCTAAGTGCATCAAAAAAATAAACAAATAGATTGCATTTAGGACATCCACACACAAAGTAGTTGCATAATACGACTTTGTCAAAATCAAGAAAAAATAATTTTCTTCAAACAAGAATAATAAACATGCATATAAGGAGGATAGTCTCCATGCTTGTGATTGAAAATAGAAGGCACCAAAATCCAGTCTCCTTATAAAAATCAAAATCGCGAAAGACGAAATCAAAACCATTTTAGCAAAATAAAGAGCTTCAAAGAAAATAGCTCTAATCAACATCCTTCCATCCAAGGAAGAAGGAAACCATCAAAATGAAAAAGCCAATGGAAAGGCTCAATTATCCCCAAGAGGATCCTTTCCTACTCCAGAGGCAAAACAAAAAGATTATCTCACGACTCAACTTCATCGCCACATGAGTCATCGAGCACACTCATCCAGAATCTCTGCTTCATTCCCCAAAGGAGAATAAGGAGAATAAGGACTACACAAGAGCCCATCAAAGAAAATACGGAGTCAAGTCCTCCATATCACCAGGGGGCAACGAAAAGAAAAGAAAGAAAAACTTTTCATCCCCTAACGGAGGCCACTATAGAGAAAGGCCACATGAAAACCCCCAAGAAAAGTCTACAAAAAGAAAGAAAAAAGAAGAAAATGTCTTCACCCCGCTCAATGAAGAACCTCACAAAGCCAGGAGCCAGGACTCCGTCACATCCCCAAAACATGGGAAGTCAACCTATGCAAGAGGTAATACAAGTCCAAAGCACAAAGCTTTTAATAAAGCATCTTCCTACTCAGAGGTATTATCAAGAGCAAATATCCTTAAGTAGAACATCAGCCTACGCAGAGGCGAAAAACAACAAAGTATAAAACCTTCACCACTAGTGAAGCATTCGCCTAATCAAGAGGCACAATCGACAAAAATCAACAAATCCCCAGTGGATTCCCGCCTAAAAAAAAAAAAAAAAAGAGAGGCAATTAACAAAGAATCCCCGGTCAAGACCGGATGGCTAAAAAGCCAAAAACAAAGAATCCCTGGCCAAGACCGGATGGCTAAAAAGCCAAAAACAAAGAATCCCCGGCAAAGTTGGATGGCTAAAAGAAAAAGCCAAAACAATGAAATCCCCGGTAAAATCGGATGACTAAAACAGAAAAGTCAAAAAAGAAAAATCAAATCATTCCCCATGGAATAGGCGCATGATCAAAGACAATAAGCCGCCAAACACATCTCCAAAACCAGATGACCATAGGATGGACTACCAAAGAATACATCCTAAAGAGTCTGTCAAGATGCAGATTCGCACCCAGTGGGGGTGTAAAATCCACTAGAGTCTGTCAAGATGCAGATTCGCACCCAGTGGGGGTGTAAAATCCACTAGAGCCTAGGCAAGATGCAGGTTCGCACCCAGTGGGGGTGTAAAATCCACTAGAGTCTGTCAAGATGCAGGTTCACACCCAGTGGGGGTGTAAAATCCACTAGAGCCTAGTCAAGATGCAGGTTCGCACCAATGGGGGTGTAAAATCCACTAGAGCCTAGTCAAGATGCAGGTTCGCACCCAGTGGGGGTGTAAAATCCACTAGAGTTTGTCAAGATGCAGGTTCTCACCCAGTGGGGGTGTAAAATCCATTAGAGCCTAGTCAAGATGCAGGTTCGCACCCAGTGGGGGTGTAAAAACCACTAGAATCTAGCCAAAATGCAGATTCATACCAGGTGGGGGTAGGTACCCACAAGAGTCCAACAAAATATGGATTCGTACCAGGTGGGGGTAGGTACTCACAAAAACCTTATAAAATAAGGTTTATAATAGATAAGGGTGGATACTCATCAAAACCCAGCAAAATGCATCAGGTAGAGTAAAATACTCACCAGAGCATTACAAAAAGAGTTACAAAACTTGCTTCTATTAGAGGATAGTTCAAGCGTTGAGCACCTCGGAAGTAAGCACCCATAAGAGTTTAGCAAAATGCAGACTCATACTTGGTGAGGGTAAGTACTCACCAGAGCCCTACAAAAGAAGGCTCAAACCAGATAGGGGTTGGTACCTATCAAAATATTTATCATCCGGAGGATCAGCAAAAGAGCAGCATCCGAAGGATAACCGGACAAAAGGGTTAACTCCTACCCCTGCCAACTAATTTTGTCGGCATATTAAAACCAAAAATTAGTTAGGCAGGTGAAGGGGGGCAGCTGTAGACCCCTAATTTTGCCCGGCCTCTCAATAAAAGCTAGGGAAACTTCACACGAAGATAAAGTTCGCCCGACTTCTTAATAAAAACCAAGGAGACCTCCTACAACAACACGAAGTTCATACGGCTTCTCGATAAAGGCTAAAGGAGACCTCCTACAACGAGGATAAAGTTCGTTCGGCATCTCAACAAGGGCTAAGAAGACTTCCTATATGAAGATAAAGCTTCAATGGACATCCATCGACATCAAACAATGTCCAAAAATAGCAAGGAAAGCTTCCCAGGGGTCCCAGAACACAAAACAGGCCAGAACAAGTTGAGACAGCCGTCCCAAATGTGGGAAGGCCATCCCAAACAACCTAGGAGAAGTGAGACGTGCGTCCCAAACTTGGGACGGCCGTCCCAAGGCCAAAATTCAAGTGGGACGGCCGTCCCAACTTCCAGGCGGCCGTCCCAACTTCCTGAGACGCTCATCCCTGTTTTCTGAGTCCCGGACGGCCGTCCCGAGGTGCCAGGCTGCGAAAACTATAAATAGGAGGCTCATTTGCTCATTTTCCACACTCCAGAGAACTCAGAGCACTTGTCTACTTCTCTCCCTACTTCAAATGATCTTTCTGATTGCCTTAAATAGGTAACAATCAGTTAAGGAATTATATTCCGGCATTTGATTCTTCTATAAAAATTTAGTCGAGTCGAGTTTGTATTCGAGAGGAGAGTCATTGTAGAGCGAGGGATCGCCGAAACGCGTCCTTATTATAAAAGAGTTGCAATACAAAGCTTGCTACGGAGGTTCTTTCCAATTCTCTTCTTTTTTACTGCTTTATTTACTGCTTTATATATGAAATGTAAATAAAATCATGTAGATAGTCATATTTAAATATTGTATGAATAAAATAGGGTAATAGCGTAATTTCTTGTAATCTTTACTCAAATGAATTAATCCGTCATAGGAAACCCGAAAGGGGCGTTGTGGGGTGCTAACACCTTCTCCACTCGTAACTAACTCCCTTACCCAACTCTGGTTATAGTGGCCTAGTGCGGTTTTTATTAAAATCAATATCTTTTTCCTTTTCCAATGTTTAAGGTCAAAACATTGGTAGCGACTCCAAAAGAACCCCTTTTTCGAAAACCTCGCTTCTATTAGAGGATAGTTCATTTGTTGAGCACCTCGGAAGCAATGAACATATTTTAAACATAAAACGCGAGTCTAAACCATCTTTCCGCAACTGCTCGCATAAACGTTCGAGATGTCCCTAGACGTCGGAACGGACGGCGGCGACAAGTATACACCCCCATCTAGTGTTTGACGAGTATGAACCCCTGTCTGGTAAGCCCCCTTTTGTAAGGCCTAACGAGTACACACCCCCATCTGGTGAAGTGCCTCCGGATGCTCCTTCTTGCGGTAGCTGATCCTTTGGCTGTGGTGGCGGCTTACTGCTCTAGCTCATGCGCCGAGTGTTGAGACGTGTTCTCTGTTTCATTCTTTTTTCCTGAGAGTGGTCGTCCGGTCTGTGCCGGGAATTCTGTTGGTGTTCATCCAGCTTATTGGTTGCTGGGGATTTTTTTATTTTGATTTTTTTGGTGGTCATCCGACTTTGCTGGTTGTCGGGTAGTCTTGTTTGTTGTTCGACTCTTGCTTGGTTGTCGAAGAAACTCTTGGTTAATGCATATTTTTGATAAAGTTGGTGAAGTCTTACTGGGATACTTCTGAGTGCTTCCTATTTTCGGATGCAAGCACAAAGCTGAATGCTTTTTGGTCTTTTATTTGTCTGAAGTATATTTGTTTATTTTGATTTTGACAAAGTCATTTTTGTGCAACTACTTGTGCGTGGATGTTGTTGATGCAATCTATTTTAGTTGGGGGCATTTAGAAAGTGACTGGTACTTTGTTGTTTTTCCCGTGAATGTTCTTATGAATTTTTGCTTTGGCCCTATCTTTTGCCTAGACCGCCCTTTGCGGGTTTTTGATCTAGCGGGCTTGCCTTAATTTTTGCCTAGGACGTCTTAGTGGCTTTTTCTTTTTTATGAAGGCCTTAACTTTTGTCTAGACCGCCCTTTGCGGGTTTTCGATCTAGCAGGCTGCCCTATTTTTACCTGAGACTGTCCTAGCAGGCACTGTTTATTTTAATCTTGTTTTCTTTTTCTTTCTTATGCTTTCTTGTATTGCTTGTTTTATGCATGCTCATGTTTCGTTAATACAGAGGCATTCTTGCAAGTAGGTAAAGAGAAAAGAAGACAATTTTTATTGATATAAATGAATGGTTTATTTTTACAGGAGGATTTACAAAGGAATTTATAAGCAAAGTTGTCGAGGTTGGCTAAGCTGTATAGGATATAACAATCATGCCCGTGATTTCTGTTTCTCTGTTTTTCTTGGTCGCTTCAATTGAGATGCTCGAGCTCGGAGTGAAGATCATGTGAAGTTTGCTTGCTTCTGTGAAGGTATTACCTTAGTCGCCTTTGTGGTTTTCGGCTAAGGTAATCATTGCTCTTTTCTCCTTTTTTTTTTTTTGAAACCTTTAATTTTTGCCTAGGACGTATCCTAGCGAGAAATGTGGACCCTATCTTTTGTCTAGGACGCTCTTTGCGAGTTTTCATCCTGACGGGTCATGAGCAATGTCTTCAGGCGTAGTATTTCTTTACCGCATCTGAGTTGACAGGATGTCGAAGCTCTTCTCCGTCCATGTTGGTGAGGATAAGGGCTCCTCTTGAAAAGGCTCTCTTGACCACAAAGGGTCCCTCATAGTTTGCTGTCCATTTCCCGATTTTGTCTTTCTGGGCTGGTAGCAATTTCTTTATTACTAGATCCCCTTCTCGGAAGATGCGGGGATTGATTTTCTTGTCGTAGGCTTTCTTGATCTTCTTTTGATAAACTTGCCCGCGACATATGATGTCCAGCCGTTTTTCTTCGATTAGGTTCAGCTGATCGTACCGACTTTGGACCCATTCAGCTTCTGTTAATTTTGCTTCCATAACGACTCGCAGGGAGGGTATTTCGACCTCTACTGGTAGTACACCCCTGTGGAGGTTCGTACTGAAGTTCGGTAGCCGTGTAAGGCGAAGGGAAGCATTTCATGCCAATCTTTGTAGGTTACGACCATCTTCTGGATGATTTTCTTAATGTTCTTATTGGCTACCTCTACTGCACCGTTCATCTTTGATCGGTATGGAGAGGAATTGTGGTGTTGAATTTTGAAGTTCTGACATAGTTCCTCCATCATCTTATTATTGAGATTGGTCCCATTATCGGTAATGAGCCTATGAGGGATGCCATACTGACATATAATATTCTTCTTGATGAAGGTGGTCACCACTTTCCGAGTCACATGCGCATACGATATTGCCTCAACCCATTTGGTGAAGTAGTCAATGGCCACCAAGATAAAGCGATGACCATTAGATGCTTTGGGCTCAATGGGTCTAATGATGTCCATGCCCCACATAGAGAATGGCCATGGTGTAGCCAGGGTACTAAGAGGTGCGGGCGGCACGTGAATATTATCCGCGTAAATTTGACACTTGTGACATTTTTTAGCATACTGGTGACAATCGGCTTCCATTGTGGACCAAAAATATCTTGCCCTTAAGATCTTCTTTGCCATGACATGCCCAGGTGCATGGGTCCCAAAAGTTCCTTTGTGGTTTTCTCTTATCAAGGGTTGGGCTTCTTCATGGTCCACACACCTTAAGAGAGTAGAATCGAGACTCTTTTTGTAGAGGGTTCTTTCAATCAACGTGAACCCTACTGCCCTGTTACGAATGGTTTGTTTATCATTGTCATTGATTCCTTTGGGGTATTCGCCCCTCATGAGATATTGTTTGATGTCATGATACCAGGGGTTTTGGTCGTGCTCGCCATTTACTGTCATGCAAAAAGCTTGTTTGTCATGCAGCTTAATTTGGATGATTGGCATCTCATGCTCTTGACCCAAAGAAAACATGGATCATAGAGTGGCGAGGGCGTCAGCAAATTTATTGTCTTCCCGAGGAATATACTGGAAGGTGACACTTTCCATTCTTGAGACTAAATCATGGATGTGCTCTAGATATGGGATTAATTTGGAGTTTCGGGTTTCCCATTCACCTTTAAGTTTATAGAGGACAAGGGATGAATCATCGAAGACTTTGAGTTTAGTAACCCCATGATCTAGAGTTTCTTGGATCCCTAGCGCGCATGCTTCATATTCGGCCATGTTGTTGGTACAGTCAAAATTTAGCCTGGCCGTTACGGGGATGTGTTTCTTTTCAGGGGATATCAAAATAGCTCTTATCCCGTGTCCAAGCATGTTTGAGGCCCCGTCGAAGAACATGGTCCATGCCTCTTCTTTGGTCTCTTCGTGTTCGATGTGCATGATATGTTCTTCGGGAAAGTCGTCCTGTAAGGATTGATACTCGTCTGCTGGTCCATGGGCTAGATAGTCTGCTAGGGGGCTACCTTTAATAGCTTTCTAGGTGACATGAATGATGTCGAACTCTGAGAGGAGCACTTGCCACCTAGCTATTCTTCCGGTCAGAATGGGCTTCTCGAACAGGTACTTGATTGGGTCCATTTTGGAGACCAGCCATGTTGTATGCCGAGCCATATATTGTCGGAGACGCTGAGTGACCCACACCAATGCGCAACAGGTCTTTTCGAATGGTGTATAACAGGTTTCATAGTCTAGGAATTTCTTGCTGAGATAATAAATGGCTCGTTCTTTCTTTCCAGTTTCATCTTGTTGACCGAGCACACATCCCATGGACTCTTCGAGTATTGACAAATATAGGATAAGAGGTCTTCCTTCAACGGGTGGTACCAATACTGGCAGATTAGTTAAACATGTTTTGATTTTATCGAATGCTTGTTGGCATTCTTCGTTCCACACCGTTGGTTGATTTTTGCGCAACAGTTTAAAGATGGGTATACATTTATCCGTCAATTGTGCGATGAAACGGGCAATATAGTTAATTTGGCCCAGAAATCCTCTGACCTCCTCTTCTGTGCTTGGCAGGGGCATTTCCAAAATCGCTTTGGTTTTGTCAGGGTCCACTTCTATTCCTCTTTTGCTGACAATGAACCCCAATAGTTTTCCTGAGCGTACTCCGAAAGTACATTTTGCCGGGTTTAGTTTGAGTTGATACTTTCGAAGTCGGTCGAAAAGCTTTTTGAGATATTGAATGTGGTCTGTCTCATTTCTGGACTTGGCGATCATGTCATCCACATACACCTCTATTTCCTTGTGGATCATGTCATGGAACAGTGTGACCATAGCCCTTTGATAGGTAGCCCCTGCATTCTTGAGTCCAAAAGGTATTACACGGTAGCAGAAGGTGCCCCATGGTGTGATGAAAGAGGTTTTTTCTCTGTCCTCGACGGCCAATTTAATTTGATTGTACCCCGCATACCCGTCCATGAAGGAGTAAAGTGTGTTGGTAGCGGTATGGCCTACTAGCGTGTCTATATGTGGTAGGGGAAAGTCATCCTTTGGACTTGCTCGATTGAGGTCCCTATAATCCATGCATACCCTGACCTTCCCGATCTTTTTTATGACAAGTACTATGTTGGCCAACCACTCCGGATATTTGGACACTACTAGGAAATTGGCGTCCAGTTGTCTTTGTACCTCTTCCTTAATCATTAAGGACCAGTCTGGTTTAATTCTTCTGAGTTTTTGCTTCACAGGTCGGAACCCTTCTTTTAATGGCAATCTATGCTCCACTATACTTGTGTCGAGCTCGAGCATGTCATGATAAGACCAAGCGAATACATCCATATATTCCTTTAGAAGCTGTATCAATCCCTTTTTTATGCTACTTTCTATTTGGGTGCCGATGTTCATCTTTTTCTCATCATCCCCTTCTCCTAAATTGACAATTTCTGTTTCTTCTTGATGTGGTTGTATAATGCATGCTTCTTTTTCCAACATTCTTTTTCCATATATTCTTCTTGATGTCTCCTGCTCATTGTCGGACTCGACCCATTCGTTTTCAGCTTCCGGGGTCCACAGAGATTCATCAATCACAGACATGATGTGTTTTAGGTTCTGTTTTAGTCATAGATTTTATTATTCAATTATCTTTGAAAGAATAATAAATAAAAGAGGGAAAAGAATGAAATGAATATGACAAGAAAATGCCTCATGTATTAAAAAAGTGTATGTACAAGCCCTTTTAATCAGAGTTCCTGCGGCCACGAGCGGGGATCGTAGCAGATACAAGAAAAAAGCTTTTAAAAAAAGAACCCTAGGGGTTGATCCTCCCTATCCTCCCTCTGTGCTACTCTGGCTTAGACAGAGGTTTGGCGTCGACATCAGAAGCAAAGGCATAAAAGGTTATCCAACCGGCATCAATTAGTTCTTGGACCTTATATTTTAAGGTCAAACAATTGTCTGTTGAATGTCTAGGTGCATCCGAGTGGTAGCTACATTTTTCGTTGGGCTTGTACCACTTGGGGTAGGGAGGCTCCATTTTCTTGGGAGGAACACATGCCAGAAGATTGACCTGTAATAACTGGGGCAACAACTTTGCATATGAGGTGGGAATAGGGGTGAACTTCCTCTCCTTTCTTCATGGATGCCTCTCTGTCTGAGAGGTGGAGGAAGGGGTTGCGAAATTAATGGCGTGTACGACCTCCTCCTTCTTTTTGAAGGGTTTTTTGAATGAAGTACTGGAAGAAGAAGGTTGAGCTATTTTCCCACTCCTCAGCCCCTGCTCCACTCTTTCTCCTACAGTGACTATGTTTGAAAAAAGATTGGAGGTACTAGCTATTGCCTTATCGTAGTACGCTCCAGTCAGTGAATCTATGAACATAGCCACTGTCTCCTTATCTGTTAGTGGAGGTTCTATTTGGGCGGCCATTTCCCTCCACCTTTGGGCGTACGCTTTGAAGGATTCCTCGTCCCTTTTACTTAGGGTCCTAAGATCTGACCTGTCAGGGGTCAGATCGATATTGTATCGGTAACGAAGAAGGAAAGCGTCAGCCAACTGTTCCCAGTTTTGGACCTGCCCTCTTTCTAACTGCATGTACCAGTTGAGAGTTGTGTTGGCCAGACTCTCCTGGAAGGAGTGGATTAGGAGTTTTTCGTTTTCAGCGTGTGCGGCCATCTTACGACAATACATCGTAAGATGGTTCTTGGGGCAGGTCAGCCCGGCGTACTTGGGGAAGTCCGGGACTTTGAACTTGGGAGGGAAATGGATGTTCTTCACCAGGCACATGTCCACCACCTCCTTGACGTCAAAGTTGTGCCCCTCCACCGCCTTTAGCCTTTCCTCTAGGGCGGATATCTGCTGCTTAGAAACCTCCGGGGTGAGGATGCATACAGTCCTAGCATCCTTTTCATTGTAGAAGACTTCCTCTTCTTCCTCCTCTTCATGGCGAGAGGTGTTCTCTGCTTGGGTTTCACCCTTCTTTTGCCCTTGGCGTATGACCTCCATTAATTGAGCCATTTGTTCGCGGAGGGTACTAACCTCTGCAGTGAGCTTACGGTTTTTCTCTTCCAGATTCTCCATTGCTCTGGCTTTCTGTGCACGAGTTCGGATGGGGAGAGAACCAGCCACTTTCTAGAATGCCCGAAAGAAGTTCATTAATGTATGTTGAGTGTAGGACCAATATGAATGTGTTTATGAGAGATTCTGTTTGGATGATGTCAAATGTGCTCTCTCTTTTTATTTTCTCTCTTGGTTTTTCTCCACTCATGATATGATGAAATATGAATGATTTGACTTTGTCAGAGATCATCGTATTTATTTTATAGATTTCATTTGGATTTTTATTTGATTTTTATTTTGTTATTGTTTTTTATAGCCCTTATCTCTTCTGTCGGACTGCGTGGCTACTTAGCTTACAAAGAACCTGAAACCAGGCTAGCTAAAAGGCAGACTGTCCGAGATAAAAATGGCTTTATGCGAAAGGATAATGTTTAGCGTCCCTTATCTCTTTTGTCGGACTACGTGGCTGAAAGTGATGAAGATCTTATTAATACTCTGACAAAGATACTGTTGATTTGATGAATTCAAAGATAAAGTCAAAAGTCAACTTTTTAGCGGTCAACAGTCACTAAGATAAAAGAATAGAGAGATTAGTGTGTCCGCAGCTATGCTTAGGTATAATCATTTTATCCTTTCTGCTGCATGAGGTTTCTTCACTTAAAAGATTTTGCAAAATGCCTCTAAAATCGTTTAAACAAGTTAAAAACAAAGTATTTTGACAAAAGCTTTCTTAAATAAGTTTTTAACTGATACATTTTTTAAATAACCGATTAAAATCACTTAGAATGTTCAGAGAAGTATTTTTACAGTATTTTAATCGATACAACTTGATTTTAATCGATTAAAACCACTTGGATTTTAGGATGATCAATCAGAATGCAATTATGACCGATCAGAATCAATTATGATCGATCAGAATTTATTTATGACCGATCAGAACTCTTTTAATCGATTAAATCTCGTTTCAATCGATTAAAACAACTTAGAAATTTCTACAAAGCGTTTTAATCGATTAAAACTTATTTTTATCAGTTAAAATAACTTGGAAAGTTTTACAAGAAAGTTTTGCAGTATATTAATCGATTGAAACACGAAACAATCGATTAAATCAAATTAGAAGATTTTTTGTAAAGAGTTTTAATTGATACAAACGTTGTCGTATCGCTTAAAACAAATCTGTTAAATAATCAAGAACGCTTTAATGGATTAAAAGAAGTTTTAACGATTAAAACTGCACTTTTAACAAATTAAAAAGATTTTTTAACAGATTGATTAAACCAGCAGTTTTGAAAATCTTCTATAAAAACAGTTTGGCTTGAACATTTTAAACACAACATTGTACATCAGTTTTTACACATCCTTGAGCAATCAATCAAGCAAACTTTAGCACTCTTTTCAAGAAAGATTCGCGTCAGTTTTTGAGAAGTTCTTTGAAAATATTTCTTGAGGCAACTTGATTTCTTTTGAAGAAGAAACACTTACAGCAGAATTGCATAAACTGGTTTGAGCATTCTAGTTTCTTCTTTTTCATTTCTTTACATTCTTTTTGTATTGTTTGGTGCCTGGAATTTGGGCACTGGTTTCTCTGCAGCTGGAATTTGGTTGTAGAGGTTATCAAGAACTGGAATTTGGTTCTTGGTGAGAGGTTGAGTGCAGGAACTGGAATTTGGTTCTTGTGGTAGATTAAGTGTAAGATTGTAAATATGTAAAACATTTGATCTAGTGGAACCCAGCTGGAATTTGGCTGGAGACTGGACGTAGCCCTAGTATTGGGTGAACCAGTATAAAACACCGGTGATATCTTTCTTAACCTTTCTCTCCTTTAATTCTGTCGCTGCGTTTATATTTGATTGATTGCTTTGTGATTCAAGAACTGATCTGAAATCTTATTTTTACAAATAGATAATCTGTTAATTGCGAAAAACTTTCAAAGATCAATTCACCCCCCCTCTTGATCTAAAACTACTTTTCTAACAGTGGCTACTTAGCTTACAAAGAACCTAGAACCAGGATAGCTAAAAGCCATACTGTCCGAGATAAGGGTGTTTATTGCAAAAATGTTTTTTTGTGATTTTTCTTTTGTTTGGTTATGCTATGCAACAAACAAATGCAACAAACAAATGCACACACAATTCAATCATCCGCGAACAGGCGAGAAGTTGTTTTAATCATGAGGTAGGGTTTTCCTGCAGAAAAGTGCATTGGCGAAGGTAGGTTCTAACTATTCTCACCAAGGCTAAGGTCCCCAAGGTGCCCCCATTATAGGGTCCCCACTCTCCAGCCTTCCGACCATGCTTAGCACTAAGGCCATAGTCAGTCTTTGTGCCAAAAGAGGAAGGTTATTACCTTGAGTGGTGGTTTCCGATCACACTGATGGGCACAAGGCCATCACTACAGCGAACCGTACCTGCCACCCACTCACTATGGATTTCTCACTTGCCCCCAGGTATAGAGGGAATTGTTGTGTGCAAAGGTTTGTGTACAATTTGTATTTCAAACAATTGCGTAAATATAAACAAACAACAGTTATTAAAGTGAAGCATTAAAACATGTTATAATACAAGGTAGGGTAAAAGCGTAATTTCTTGGTTTATTTATTTAAGTTGGCTCATCACTAAATGGGATCAACTCTCTAGGCTTCCCCAGTGGAGTCACCATCTGTCGCCGCCGTCAAAACAAGGCGGTCGGAACGACGCGAAGGTTTCGACTTTCCAATTTTCGCGTTTTATGGGTGAGGTTACAACGCCTTTAGGTTGTCCAATAACCGAGCTAAACCTAGAGCCGAGGTTTTCGAAAAAGTGTTCTTGGATTGTCCGATAATCGGGCTAACCCAAGAACTAATTTTGAAGGGTTCTTATGGAGTCGCCACAGATGTTTTTACCGGAAACATCGAAAAAGGAGTAAAAAGGCGTTGGTTTTCGAAAACCAACTTTGGTCGTTAAAACCAGAGTTTAGGTAGGGGAGTTAGTTACGTGTAACGGAAGTGTTAGTTCCCTTACGACGCCCCTTTTGGGTTCCCTATGATAGGCCAGCTATTTCAATAAATAAACTTGTGAAAAGATGCTTTTACCCTTTTTTTTGCGGAATTAAAAGAGTGACTACATGGCCCTAATATCTATTACGCAATTTAATCATAAAAGTAAAGACAATAAAGAGAGGGAGAGAAAGAAGAAACCTCCGAAGCAAGCTCTTTGATTAATTTCTTGAAAACTAGGGTGCGTTTTGGCAACCCTTCACTCTTTACAACGCCGGAAAAACTCTTGGAAACGCTATAAAATTTCTAGGAAACTCTCAGAAACTCCGGAAATGCTTCGGAGGGGTTCTAAGAAGAGAATTTGAAGAGGTTACAAGAGGGAAAGTGGAAGAACTGTGTGAAATGAGGGTGAAGGCGTGACTATCTATAGGGATTCGCGCCTGTCAGGTCGGGATGACCATCTCGCCATTCGGGATGGCCGTCTCGCCCAGCGAGAGGGGGGTCTCGCCATTCGCAGGTGCCGAGATGGCCGTCTTGCCAAACGGGACAGCGGTCTCGACCTGCAGGAATGGCTAGACAGCGGTCTCGAAAAGCGAGACGGCGGTCTCGATCCTTGAAGGCGAAAATCCTTATTTTAATGCAGAAAAAACCTTCCTATCCTAATATGGGGCCTAATAGTCTCTCCTAATGGCTTCTTAGGCTTCATCCATCTTCGAACAGGAGGTCTTCTGGTCTTTATTATGAGGCAAGGCAAGATTTGGGGTCTACAGACCTTAGTGCTAAGCATGGTCGGAAGGCTGGAGAGTGGGGACCCTATAATTGGGGCACCTTGGGGGCCTTAGCCTTGGTGAGAACAGTTAGAACCTACCTTCGCCAATGCACTTTTCTGCAGAAAAACCCTACCTCGTGATTAAAACGACTTCTCACCTGTTCGCGGATGATTGAATTGTGTGTGCATTTGTTTGTTGCATTTGATTGCATAGCATAACCAAACAACAGAAAAATCCAAAAAATCATTTTTTGCAATAAACACCCTCATCTCGGACAATCTGACTTTTAGCTAGCCTGGTTTCAGGTTCTTTGTAAGCTAAGTAGCCACGTAGTTCGACAAAAGAGATAAGGGACGCTAAACATTATTCTTTCGCATAAAGCCATTTTTATCTTGGACAGTCTACCTTTTAGCTAGCCTGGCTTCAGGTTCTTTGCAAGCTAAGTAGCCATGCAGTCCGACAGAAGAGATAAAAGGCTCTAAAAATCAAATAAAAAACCAAATCAAATAAGAAATAAATGGGACCTTGTTAATAAACATTACACTCATAAATCATTCATACAGGTAGTTTATTTTCAAAAAAAAAAAAAAGCGCAAATACCATTATACATCATGTAGAAATAAAACATGATAAATAGGGAAAATCAACACTCACATTCATACCTACAATAAGCATCATATTCATAAAACATGCATTTTGGTTTTAGAAAATGGAGGGGACTGGTAGACAATTGAAGAAAGTGGACATTCCCCGGTACCATACTGAGAAGTTAGAACGACTTTGCGCGATAATGCCACCAGAGGTCTGCTCCGACTTTGACAAATCCTATGGACGGATCCTCGACCTGCTGAAGATCTATGTCGATTCCATCTTTATCAGGGTTCTAGTTCATTTCTAGAACTCCAGTCTGCGTTGCTTCGAATTTCCGCAATTTGACATGGTTGCCCACTTTGGAGGAGTACGAGATTATGCTAAAATGGCCCAAATCAGCCGGGGTCCATATTCGCCACGGGGCGTATACTCCTGCAAGACAAATCGCTACCATCATCCGATTACCATTCCGGCAGACTACCTTGATAGAAAAAGGGAACATCCAGGGTTGGAAAGTCTCAATGTTAGAAGACCATCTGTCCACTTTGGCTGAAAGGGCAGAATGGGTCGCTTTTAACAAAACCCTGGTCTTGATTATATTTGGAACAATCTTGTTTCCCTTCCACGTCGACACAGTGGACCAAGCCGTCATGGACGCCTTCTTCGCCTGGGACGTGAACTCAAAGAGTCCCTTGCTTGCACTTCTTGCCGACACCTTGCTCTTGGTGGAATTTTGTCGCCAGAGGCAAGGAAAAACATTCCGTTGTTGCTCTTCATTACTTTTTGTGTGGAGAATCACACATTTCTACGCCTCTAGTCACATGGGGATGTTCCCCGACCCTTTGAGGAGCTTCTCCAAAATCCCTCTCCACCGACGCCTAGCCTCTGAGTGGAAGGACGAGTTGGAACAATGGGACGCCGACCAATTATCCTGGGTTTGCCCTTGGTTCCGACCCGACCCAGTCCTCATCAGATGTGGAGATTACCCGAGCATACCATTGATAGGACTTAGGGATTGCATAGCCTATTCACCTAGAGTAGCTATGAGACAACTCATGAGGACCCAAACTACAATATCCCGAGAGGAGCTCGGAGGACTGTATTTCTTCGGAGACCCATGCACCATCGCCAACTCACTAGCCGTGAGAAGAGCATGGGAGAAACCAGTCTTTATGGGAGATAGAGAGCTAGGAAAAGGTCGAGTAGCTATCTCCAGTGACTATGAAGAGTGGAGACGCAAAAGAGGGATGTCTCAACCATCCATCTCACTCTCTACATGTGCAAATAGTGAAGAGTTGCAAAATCAAGTCGACGTCTTGACCCGGAGGATAGAGATCATGGGAGCCCAGATGAGGGCCCTTGAAGAAAGAGAACAAGAATATATCCTCACCATAGACGATCTATAGAGGCAATGCAAGAAAAAGGATCATGAAATAGAGCGCCTCAAGGATCAATGTGTTGACTCTAACGAGCAAGCTATCCGAGCATCCAAAGTTGCTAGAACCAGCTCGGATAGCCAACTTCAAGAAATAACCGCCAAATTAGCACGCCTTGAGGCCGAATCAGCAAAATAGGCTCAAACGATCAATGACTTGTTACAAGACCTCACAAGGACTCGGTCAGAAATACGCCAAGAGCGAGAGGCCAATTGGAGACTCAACAAAAGTCTCACTGAGCTACGCTGCAAAGAAAGAGATGGGCTAGCTCAGTATGGCTAAGTACTACGAGAAAAAGACCGAGCCCTTACAAAGTTTGACGAGCTACAAGCCTTGGTCGTCCATCAAGAGGCGAAGATCAAAGAGGCTAAAAAATACAGTGAAAATATGAGTCAGGCGGTCCAGAAGCAAAGTGAAGCACTCGCTTGTCACGTCCGGGAAGCCGAAAGGGAATTACATAAAGATCAAGACCCGCCTGTGGGTTTCTTTAGGCTTTTCCGCTTCTGTCAAAAGTTACTTTGTAGTATGGAATAGGGGAATGTACACCTTCTACGGATAAATGAATTTTTTTATTTAACGATTGTCTACTTGCATACATTTCATT
This sequence comes from Sphenostylis stenocarpa, assembly GCA_963425845.1. Lineage (NCBI taxonomy): Eukaryota > Viridiplantae > Streptophyta > Magnoliopsida > Fabales > Fabaceae > Sphenostylis > Sphenostylis stenocarpa. The sequence continues at coordinate 38,974,319 of OY731404.1, forward strand.
CATTTGAATATTTAATTTCCCCTCCTTCACTTTTAATAAACAAGATAATAAAAAGGAAGGATTAACTGACACGTCTTCCAAATCAGAAGAATGGAGAGAACGCCACTTTTAATCAAGCTCTCCCCAACGGTTGATCCACCACAAGAGGATAATAAGCCTCGACCGTTGGTCCTCAAAACCAATAAGGAAGAAGGGGCAAGGACACCCCGTGCGACTATTTATGCCACCTCCTTTCCCCTACGAGTCAAATAAAGTTGTACCATGGAGATACAAGAAATCTTCACCAATAAAGGAGGATATCTCCAATATAGCCGGTGTTGCCGCCGACAAAACGAGGCGGTCGGAGTGACGCGATGGTTCCGACTTTCCAATTTTCGTGTTTTTATTGGTGGTTACAACACCTTTAGGTTGTCTGATAACCGGGCTGAACCTAGGGGTGAGGTTTTCGAAAGAGTGCTCTTGGATTGTCCGATAACCGGGCTAATCCAAGAGCTACTTTTGAAGGGTTCTTTGGAGTCGCCACCGACGTTTTTACCGGAAACATCGGAAAAGGAATTAAAAGGCGTTGGTTTTCGAAAAACCAACTTTAGTCATTAGAACCAGAGTTGGGTAAGTGAGTTAGTTACGCGTAAAGGAAGTGTTAGTTCCTTTACGACGCCCCTTTCGGGTTCCCTATGATAGGCTAGCTACTTTGGATAAATAAATCGGAAAATACGCTTTTACCCTTTATTTTGCGGAATTTAACGTTATGACTACATGGCCCTAATCTCTATTGCACAATTAAAGTTAAAGCGCTAAAAGGTAGAGAGAGAAAATATAAACCTCCGAAGCAAGCTTTTCTATTAACTTTTGGAAATTAGGGTGCTATGCGGCAACCCTTCACTCTACACATCACCGGAAACCTCTCGAAACGCTCAAAAACACTCTTAGAAACGCTCAGAAACTTCGGAAATGCTTCGGAGGGATTCTAGAGAGAGAATTTGGTGATGTGACTAGAGAGAGAGTGAAAAAACCGTGTGGAATGAGGGAAATGGAGCCCCTATTTATAGGGATTCGCGCCTGTCAGGTCAAGACGGGCCGTCTCGTCTGACAAGGTCGAGACGGCCGTCTCGCCTTGCAGGAATGGCGAGACAGTCGTCTCGCCAATCAAGACGGTGGTCTCGCCATTTGCAGGTGGCGAGACGGCCGTCTCGCCAAACGGGACGGCGGTCTCGCCACTTGCGCAAGGCGAGACGGCGGTCTCGAATCCGAGACGGCGGTCTCGACCTTCAAAGGCGAAAATCCTTATTTTTGCGCCAAAAAAACCCTCCTATCCTAGTATGGGGCCTAATAGTCTCTCCTAGTGGCTTCTTAGGCTTCTTCCATCTTTGAAAAGGAGGTCTTCTGGTTTTTATTATGAGGTCGGGCAAGATTTGGGGTCTACAGCCGGCATTGGGGGCATGACTAGAAGTGGAAGGGTCTACTCCCCCAAGGAATTACAAGAAGATGTCCCCAAAAATAAAGGAAAAAATAAACAGACCGAAGAAAAAGAAAATAAGGAATCCAAGGAGGAGATCAAGGAATTACTCCAGTTTATAAGGCAAAGCAAGTACTCCATTATTGACCAGCTCAATCATACACCTGCAAAGATAACTCTATTGTTTCTAATGTTGAGCTCGGAACCACATAGAAGTGCCCTGATGAAGGTCTTGAGCGAAGCACATGTACCTCACACCATATCCCAAGAAAAGGTTGAGAGGATCGTTGGTCACAAGCGATCACCTCACCTTTACAGAGGAAGAACTCCCCCTCGAGGGGTCAAACCACAATAAGCCCTTGCACATTTCCATCAAGTGCAAGGTGTACCTCATTGCCAAAGTTCTTGTGGATAATGGGTCATCCTTGAACGTGATGCCTAAGTGCACACTTGACAAGTTAACTATCCAAGCAACCCGTCTGCACCCAAGCAGCACTATCATTCGGGCCTTCGACGGATCCAAACGAGAAGTAATGGGGGAAGTCAACCTACCAATTCAAGTTGGACCCACTATCTTCAACGTCGATTTCCATGTAATGGATATTACTCCGGCATATAGTTGTCTGCTCGGCAGGCCTTGGATTCATGACGCTAAGGCAGTACCTTCAACGCTCCACCAGAAAGTCAAGTTTATAGTTGATGACAAATTGGTCACGGTCCAAGCAAAAGATGATATCCTAATTAGTGGACCATCGACCCACAACCCAACCCTATGTGGATGCGGCTGAAGAGGCTCTTGAAACATCTTTTCAAGCGCTCAAAATTTCCAGTGTAGAGAGACTTCCCAAAAGCACAAAGGTAGCCCGCATGATGATGAAGCATGGTTACCATCCTAGCCAAGGATTGGGGGCAGATTCCCAAGGCATCAGGGACCCCCCAGATTTCAAAGATAATCCTTTCAAGTATGGCCTAGGAAATGACCCTACTAAGGGCCGAGAAGAAGAAAGAAAAGGGAAGTCTCCCCTCCGCTCACTCAAACAGATATTTCGAAGCGGAGGGATGCAAGTGTCAAGAGCTACCCTAGTCATTAGGAGATCTTTTTCTTCGCTTAAGGGATGTAAACCCAATGATTGTTAGAGATTATCCCCCGGGCATTTCAGGGCACATATCTTGCCCAGCCTCAAAATAAGAGCAGAAGACCTACTATTTGAAGATGGACGCATCCTAAAAAGCCATTAGGAGAGACTATTAGGCCCCATGTTAGAATAGGAAGGATTTTCTGTACAAAAATAAGGATTTTCACCTTCAGGGGTTGAGACCACCGTATCGCTTTTCGGGACTGTCGTCTCGCCAAATGAGACGGCGGTCTCGACTTGCCAATGGCGAGACCCCCCTCTTGTTTGGCAAGACGGCGGTCTCGCCACTTCTGCAAGTCGAGACGGCCGTCCCGAATGGCGAGACAGCCGTCTCGACCTTGTCAGACGAGACGACCATCTCGACCTGACAGGCACGAATCCCTATAAATAGTGAGCGTTCCCCCCCTCATTTCACACAGTTCTTCCACTCTCCCTTCTACACTTTCTTCAAATTCTTCTCCTAGAGTCCCTCCGAAGCATTTCCAGAGTTTATGATTGTCTTAGAGAGCTTTTTATAGCGTTTCGAAAGCGATTTTGGCGTTGTAAGAGCGAAGGGCTACTAAAACGCACCCTATTTTCAAAGAGAATTAATTAATAAAAAAGGCTTGCTTCGGAGGTTTCTTCATTCTCTTCCTCTCTTTTACTATCTTATTATTCATAATTAAATTGCGTAATAGATATTAGGGTCATGTAGTCATTATCTTAATTCCGCAAATAAAAGGGTAAAAGCTTCTTTTCAAAAGTTTATTTATAAAATAACTGACCTATCATAGGGAACTCGAAAGAGGCGTCGTAAGGGAACTAACACTTCCCTTACACGTAACTAATTCCCTTACTAAACTCTGGTTTTAACGACTAAAGTTGGTTTTTTGAAAACCAACGCCTTTTCTCTCCTTTTTCGATGTTTCTGGTAAAAACATCGGTGGCGACTCCATAAGAACCCCTTCAAAATTGCTCTTAGGTCAGCCCGGTTATCGGACAACCTCAAAGCATCCTTTCGAAAACCTCGCCCTTTGGTTCAGCCCGGTTATCGGACAACCTTAAGGCATTGTAACCTCACCCATAAAAACGCGAAAAACAGAAAGTCAAAACCATTGCGTCGCTCTGAACGCCTCTTTTTGATGGCGGCGACAGATGGCGACTCCATTGGGGAAGCCTAGAGAGTTGATCCCATTTAGTGATGGGCCAGTTGAATAAATAAACTAAGAAATTTTGCTTTTACCCTACCTTGTATTATAACATGTTTTAATTACTTTGCTTTAATAACTGTTGTTTGTTTATTTTACGCAATTGTTTGAAATAAAAACTGTACACAAACCTTTTCACACAACAGTTCCCTCTATACCCGGGGGCAAGTGAGAAATACATAGGGCGTGGGTGGTAGGTACGGTTCGCCGTAGTGATGGCCCTGAGCCCCTCGGTGTGATCGGAAACAACCACTAAAAGTGATAACCTTCCTCTTTTGGCACAAGGACTGACTATGGTCTTAGTGCTAAGCATGGTCGGAAGGCTGGAGAGTGGGGACCCTTTAATGGGGGCACCTTGGGGGCCTAAGCCTTGGTGAGAATAGTTAGAACCTACCTTTGCCAATGCACTTTTCTGCAGGAAAACCCTACCTCGTGATTAAAACGACTTCTCGCCTGATCGCGGATGAGTGAATTGTGTGTGCATTTCTTTGTTTCATTTGATTGCATAGCATAACCAAACAACGGATAAAAACAAAAAAACCAGAAAAAAAATTTTCATAATAAACAACCTTATCTTGGACAGTCTGCCTTTTAGCTAGCCTGGTTTTAGGTTCTTTGTAAGCTAAGTAGCCACGCAGTCCGACAAAAGAGATAAGGGACGCTAATATTATTCTTTCACAATAAACCATTTTATCTCGGACAGTCTGCCTTTTAGCTAGCCTGGCTTCAGGTTCTTTGTAAGCTAAGTAGCCACGCAGTCCGACAGAAGAGATAAAAGGCTAAAAAAAAAAAAAAATAATAACAAAATCAAAACATTTATAAAAATAATTTTGACAAAGTCATATCATTCATATCGCATCATGTCGTAAGTGGAAAAACCAAGAGAGAAAATAAATGCATAAGGAAAGTATGCATACACATCATTTTAATAAATCCCTAAAAAATGGGTCTTAGAAGCGTTTTTTGGGAAAATTACTAGGCCTAATTCTTCACCTTTTTCTCTTCGTTTTGATATGTTGTGCGTCCAAATCGAACATCTCAGTCAAAAGTTATCGTACTTTGAACATCTGCCGCCCTTTTTATCATAAAAGTCCTTTTTTTACTAACACATGCATAAATACATTCATTCTAGGGGGCATTAGATATCCTTAAGACAAAAGCGAAAGAGGCCCAAGTGCGCTCGTAACCTTCCATAAGGAAGAGACAAGTGTGTTAAGGTATATGGTGACCTTTATGAGGAAGGAACCATTCTACCAAAGTGGGTATGGTGCTCCGTGAAGCGTAAGCTTTAAGGACGATACCAAAGTCATTGTCTTAAGGCGTATCTATCCTACACTAATCATTCATTTCATTTCCAAATAAAAGTAAACGTTCTTAAATTACTTTTGTATTCTAGATGGCGACTGGTATTCTTCACGCCCTCATCTCTAAAAAAAAAACACAAAATCCCAAACACTATCATACATCATGTTAGAAAATAAAACATGATAATGTTTAGGAAAAAACAAACACTTGCATACATGCATCCACCAAACTTAATCCTCATAACATGCATCTAATAATAGGCAGTTGAAGAAAGTGGACATTCCTCAATACTGTGTAAAGAGAATAGAGCATTTACATGCCATGCACGAAAGGTAAAAAAAAAATGTACTTCGAAACATTGCATTGAGGAATGTACACTGTCTGGATGAAATAAATAAAATTGTTTATTTTCATCATCTCTTCAACCGTCTATTGCATTCATAAATTGCATTCATTCTCACTTTAATAAGATAATAAAAAAGAGTATTAGTTTATGTGCTTTCCACGAATCGGAATAAGGTGAAGGGCAAAGCTTTTGTCGTCAAGTTCTCTCCAATGGTTGATCCGCCTAAGGAGGATAATAAGCCCTAACCGTTGGGTATCCAAATTAATAAGGAAGAGGGTGTTAGAATCATGCAGCGGAATGTTCGCGTGTTCGGACAAAAACCAAGAGGGGGGGTGAATTGGTTTCTTAACAAAAATTAGGTTTTCAAAATTTTCCCCAAATTTTACCGATTAAAAACTGTGTAAATGTAAATAGAGAAGAGAAGAGAATCTTACACAGGAGATTTATACTGGTTCGGATCAAAAGACCCTACGTCCAGTTGCTAATCGCTCAAACAGAGGATTAACGTTGTCACTATGATCAAAGTTGTTACAAACAAATTACAATGGAAAAGATAAAGATAAGAAAACACCTCTCTTGAAATCCACAAGAGATGAAGAACAACTTTCCCTAGAGACGGCACAGAACACAATCCACTAAGAACTCCACTTAGTGATTCTTATCGCTTCTAGCCCACACCAGGTTCCAAAAGCCCCTTTTTCTTCCAACAAACAGTTCTCTGGCACTACAACACTTAACTTTTGTATGAAAAAGGTTGTTCATCTTTTCTGAGTGCCATAGAGAAGCTTAAGTAGAGAAATTAGGGTTTGGGAATTGGGAATTTCGGAATTAGGGTTCTTGGAAATAGGGTTTTCGAAAATAGGGTTTATTTGAAGTTAAAAATCAAAATCTGACTGAAATAATCGATTAAATGAAGTATTAATCGATTATTACGGAGCCAAAATCAACACAACCCTAAAACTCTCGTTTTAATCGATTAAAAGGGTCATTAATCGATTAACGAGCTCGCTAATCAATTAACAGGTGGTTTAATCGATTAAACCGAGTGAGCGGATACTGAGAAAATGGTTTTTCTCACTTGTTTTAATCGATTATTTCCCTATTTAATCGATTAAAGCCGAGCCTGGATGATAAATTTGAGCTTTTTGAAGCTTCTAAGGTGCAGACTATGTACCGACTATCTTAAACTCTAATATTACAGACTCAATCTAATTGAAATAGAGTTATTACAATACAAAACAAGTCTTCAACACTCTAAGTCTTTGTGTTCTTGAATCATCATCAAAATCAACAATCTTCATGTCCATCAAGTGCAACATCAAGTCCTTGAATGTTCAACAGAGGGGGCAAGGATGCCATTACATTTGTTCACATCTCAAATCAGAGAAAGTTGTACCATGGAGATACACCAGTATAGCCGGCATTGGGGGCAGGATTAGAAGTAGAAGAATCTACTCCCCCGAGGAGCTACAAGACAATGCTCCCAAGAATAAAGGAAAAATAATAAGATCGAAGAGAAACATAATCCAAAGAGGAAATTGAGTAGACTTTGGATTCACGATGCTGAGGTAGTTCTTTCAACGCTCCACCAAAGAGACAAACTCACGGTAGGCGACAAGCTGGTCACAGTTCGAGCTAAAGACGACATTCGGATCAGCAAGTTGTCTGCCCTACCTTGAATGAAAGCGGCTGAAGAGGACCTTTGAAATATCTTTTGCCAATATAAAAAGACTTCCCCAACAATATGTGACCCACATGATGAGGAAATATGAATGTCGCCCAAATCAAGGGCTCATTAGAAACTCTCAAGGAATAAGGGAGCCACCAGATTTTAAAGACAATCCTTTGAAGCATAATCGTACAAAGGAACAAGCTGCACAGAGAAAAGGGAAGTCTCCCCTATGCACCTCAAATCAGATTTTCCCGAGTAGAGGGGTTCAAGCATCAAAATCGACTTTAGTCATTAGGTGTTCTCCTTCTGATTCTTAGGGTTTGTAAATCCAATGACTATCAGAGATTAGGGGCTAGCCCGACCTCCGAGCATTATAGGGCACATATTTCCCTATTAATTACAAAGAATGTCATTCTTACTATCTGCTTCTCTTCTTGCTATTCATGCCTAAACCACATTAATAATCATGTTTAAGCAAACGTTTTCAAATCGCGTCAAAATAATCAAACTGCAGTATTGACCAAAATAAAAGTCAAATCCATCACTGATTGACTAGAAACACAAAATAAGGATTTACCTCATCATAATAAAGTCGTGTTTCGCCAATGTTGTGCAAAGAGAAAAGAAAATCAAAAGAAGCCCATAGAAGCCAAAGGCCAAAAAGAGAGGGCAAGATATCCCGGTAGGAAACCCACCAAAGGGGGCTACGCAAAAGTTAGGGTAAACCCGCTAGGAAACCCGAACAACCATAAAGGGTAGCCTAGGCAAAAATTAGGGTTACAAAATAAAGTCCGCTAGGTTTCCTAAAACAAGAAAAAAGAAACCTAGACAAAAGTTAGGACAAAACAAAACACAACATCCTAGACTGAAAACCCAAAGGGCGGACTAGGGAAGTTAATCAGTCATAGCAAGCACCATAGAATAAGATGCCACTCCATAAACAAAACGTTTGTCTAAACTAGCCTAAACACTCTAACCAATCTTGGCTAGCCGTGCTTACAAAAACCATTTTTTGTCAAAATAAAACAATTCTAAAACACAAGTCTTTGAATTGAATATCCTCTTCCTTCTTTTCTCTTGACCCTTACCACTACGACATTCTAGTAATTAGTAGGGAAATATGGAGATAGTAATCAATAGGAGGATTGACATCCCCAAGGAAAGGGAGGGGCACACTGACATGACAAGTCACTCTACAATCAACACAATCATTCTTTGATCATGGAAAGATCAAGACGGCAAAATTGGTACAAGCACATAACGTCAGAAGCTCATCAGAAGTAAAAACACATTGGTTAATCCTTTTGAAAAATTAATTGAAATAGCATTGTAGGATGCATATCGTGAACATTGCATGCATATGATAGGGTCCTATCTCTCAAAAAAAGAAAAGACAGAAAAAATGAAAATAAAGAGAATAATGCCTACTAGGAGATTCTTAGGCAAAAGTTAGGGTAACCCGCTAGATTGAAAACCCGCAAAGGGCGGTCTAGGCAAAAGTTAGGGCATTCATAAAAAAGGAAAAAGCCCGCTAAGATATCCTAGGCAAAAACTAAGGCAGCTCGCTAGGCCGAAAACCCCAAAAAGGGCGGTCTAGGCAAAAGATAGGGCTAAACCAAAAAAATGAATAAAAGAGAGGGGCCTTCATCATAATCATAAAAAATCCAGCAGGAAAATGCCAGTCACTTTTTCAAATGCATCAATAAAAAAGGATAGATTGCATTTAGGGCATCCACACATAAGTAGTCGCACAAAACGACTTTGTCAAGGTAAAAAATGAAAGAAATAAAAATTACTTCAGATAAAAAAAAATGAAAAAATATTCATGCATATAAGGAGACTAGCTCCATGATTGTGATTGAAAATAGGATCACCGAGTCCGAGTCTCCAAAATAATTCCCTCAAGAAAACGGAGCATGTCGTCAATCAAGCGACTCAATAGAATAAGAGCTTCTGAAAATCAAGAGCTCCAACTACCATCCTTCTACCCAGAAAAAGAAGGCACATATAAGAAGTCTTCAAACATTGCTCTCCCTCAAGAAAAAAGAGCGAGTTGTCATCATCAAATAAAGCTTAGAAGAAAGAAGAAGCTTCCAAAAGCCAAAGCTCCAATCATCATTTTTCTACCTAATAAAAGAGGTCACAATCATCAGATATCATAAAAGAAAAGCTGATGGATAGGTTTAGTTATCCCCAAGCAGATCCTTGCCTACTCCAAAGGCAAAATAAATATTACCCCATGACTCAGAATCGCCACTACATGAGTCATCGAGCACACTCACCCAAAGTCTCCTCCACACTCCCCAATGGAGAATAAAGGCTTCAAGAGCCCATCATCATCAACAGTCAAAAGAGTCCAAACCATCAAGTCCTCAACAAAAAGAAAGAAGAAAGAAAACCCTTCATCTTCAGTAGGTGACAAAGAAGGCCATGATAGAGAAGGCCGAATAAAAATCCTCAAGTGGATCTCCTAAAAAGTCTACAAAAAGGAATCAGAAATTCCTATCCCCCAGTGAAATAAGAGTTTCATAAGTTTAGCTCGCATCAACATCAATCAAGGAGCCAAGACTCCATCCCTAGAAAAGAAAAATCAGATCCCCAGGAAGTCGACAATCCCCTAATGGATCACTAAAGAAAACTTTATCCCCTGCGGATCACCCAAAAAGAAGAAAAAGCCTATGTGTATTAAAATAAACTAAAAAGTAAAAAGGTGCACGCATTATCCCCATAAAAAAAGCCAGATTTCAAAATCGCGATAAAAAAGAGATAAATCGTGAAAAAAAGGTGAAATTAAAATCCTAACTTTTAGGAAAACAAAATACCCATTCCCCAATGAAATAAGAGCATCGCAAAACCAACTCACACCAGTACCTAACAAGGAGTCAAAACTCCAGAGGGCAAACCAAAATCAGATCCCTGGGAAGGAAATCAATCCCCAGTGGATCATTAAAAAGAGAAAGATCACCCCTAGTGAGTCTACTGTAAAGGCAAAACTTCATATTCATCCTCAGAATGTCATTTGCCTACGCATAGGCAAGACCTGGCAAGCAAAAGCCAACATGCCCATAAGGGAATATCAGCCTAGTCAGAGGCAAAACAAATGCAGCTAAAAGTCTTCACTTTCGATGAAGCATCTGCCTACTCAGAGGCATTACCAGAAACTCAATGGAGTATTTGCCTGCTCAAAGGCACCATCAAAATCAGCAAATTTTCAATGGATACCCGCCTACGCAAGAGGCGTCACCAAGATTAACAAATCCCCAAAGGATTCATGCCTATCTAAGAGGAACTCATCAAAAACACCCGACAACCAACAAAGTCGGATGACCACTACCAAAGGATCAAAACAAAGAATCCCTAGCAATCAACAAGCTGGATGATTGTTGGAAGAGCCAAAAATTAAAGAATCCCCGACACATCGGAGGACTTCACCGAAAAAATAAAAAAACATTCATTAGAACAAAGAGAGAATTTATCACAGAGCAGCACATGAGCTAGAGCAGTAAGCCGCCACCACAACCAAAGGGTCAACTACCGTCAGAAGGAGCATCTGGAGGCACTTAACCAGATGAGGGTTCATACTCGTCAGCCAAGGGGTCAGCTACTGCATCAAAGGAGCATCCCAAGGTTTCTCAACCGGCGCATGAGCTAGAGCAGTAAGCCGCCACCACAGCCAAAGGGTCAGCTATCGCAAGAAAGAGCATCCGGAGGCACTTCACCAGATGGGGGTGTGTACTCATCAAGCCTTACAAAAGGGGGCTTACCAGATGGGGGTTCATACTCGTCGAACACCAGATGGGGGTGTGTACTCATCAGGTCTCACAAAAGGGGGCTTACCAGACGGGGGTTCATACTCGTCAAACACCAGATGGGGATGTGTACTCATCAGGCCTTACAAAAGGGGGCTTACCAGACGGGGGTTCATACTCGTCAAACCAGATGGGGGTTCATACTCATCAACCGAAGAGATCAGCTACCGTCAAAAGGAGCATCCTGGAGGCGCATGACACACTTTTCCCAAAAAGATCAACCGCCGCAAGACGGAACATCCGAAGGGTAACCGGGCAAGAGGGTCAACTCCTTTATCCTCCAGCCGATCTACTCGGTACGACGAGCCAGTAATCGTCTAGTCAGGTAAAGGGGGGGCAACTGTAGACCCCAAATCTTGCCCGGCCTCAAAATAAGATCAGAAGACCTACTATTTGAAGATGGACGCAGCCTAAAAAGCCATTAGGAGAGACTATTAGGCCCCATGTTAGAATAGGAAGGATTTTCTGTACAAAAATAAAGGATAATAACTGGATTAATGCTATGCATGATGAATTAAATCAATTTATAAGAAATGAAGTATGGGAATTAATTCCAAAACCAGATAATGCAAATATTGTAGGAACAAAATGGGTGTTTAGGAATAAAATGGATGAAAATGGTATAATTACTAGAAATAAGGCCAGATTATTTGTTAAAGGGTATAATCAACAAGAAGGAATTGATTTTGATGAAACATATGCTCCTGTTGCTAGATTAGAGGTTGTTAGACTTTTACTTGCTTATGCTTCAATGAAAAGTTTCAGGTTATTTAAAATGGATGTCAAAAGTGCTTTCTTAAATGGTTATTTGAATGAAGAAGTTTTTGTTACACAACCACCTGGTTTTGAAGATCATATTCATCCAGAATATGTTTATAGATTAAAGAAAGCTTTGTATGGTCTCAAACAAGCCCCAAGACAATGGTATGAAAGGTTAAGTAATTTTCTCATTTCAAAGGGCTATCAAAGAGGTTTGGTTGATAAAACTTTATTCTTAAAAAGATTAAATAATGATGTAATTCTAGTTCAAGTATACGTTGATGACATCATATTTGGAGCCACTAATGAGTCTTTATGTAAAGATTTTATCAAAGATATGCAGGGAGAATTTGAGATGTCTATGATGGGGGAACTCAACTACTTTCTTGGATTACAAGTTAAACAACTTCAAGAAGGAAGTTTTTCTTCATCAATCTAAATACTGCACACAACTCTTAAAGAAATTTGAGATGGAACATTGCAAAGAAGCATCAACACCAATGTCCACAAATTGCTATCTTGACTCTGATGAGAAAGGAAAACCTGTTGATGAAACTAAATATAGAGGGCTTATTGGTTCTTTACTATATCTAACAGCAAGTAGACCTGACATTATGTGTGTTTGTATGTGTGCCAGGTTTCAATCTGCACCAAAAGAATCTCATCTTACTGCTGCAAAAAGAATCCTCAAATATCTCAAAGGAACTTTAAATGTTGGGTTATGGTATCCTGGTGAGTCCAAACTAAATTTAATTGGATACTCTGACTCAGATTTTGCAGGTTGTAAGCTTGATAGGAAAAGTACCAGTGGCACCTGTCATCTCCTTGGAAGCAGTCTAATCTCATGGCATAGTAAAAAGGAATCATGTGTTGCCCTTTCTACAGCTGAAGCCGAGTACATTGCAGTTGGAAGTTGTTGTGCTCAATCTCTTTGGATCAAACAACAACTTGAAGATTATGGTTTAATTCTCAGAAAAATTCCTCTCTTATGTGATAATACTAGTGTCATTATGTTAACTAAAAACCCAATTGAACATTCTAGGACAAAACATATAGAAATTAGACATCATTTCATTAGAGATCATGTTTTGAAAGGTGATTGTGAAATTTTATTTATAAAAACTGAAAAACAACTAGCAGATATTTTTACAAAACCTCTTGCTCGTGATCATTTTTACAAAATTTGAACTGAATTAGGCATGTTAGATGCATCAAACATTACTTAGTTTTCAAAACTGATTGTTTTAATCGATAAAAACAAGCTTTAAATCGATTAAAAGCACTTATACAACATTTTTCTTACTATTTTAATCGATTAAATGTCGATTTAATCGATTAAATCAACTTATGTTTCAAATTTTCGAAATTCAACATTGTTTTAATCGATTAAAACATTATTTTAATCGATTAAAACTAGTAACAAGATAATTTTAATCGATTTCGTCCTGTTTTTAATCGATTATTACTGTGGAAAGAAAAATTAAAGGCTTTAGTTAATGGCTGTTCTTGTAGCATGCTACTAAAGCATGGTTCCCTTATCTTTACACGTGTTAATTGTATTCATTAGAAACCTGTTAATGAAGATAAGTTTGAATCAACTTTGATTGGTCTTTACATGAGTAAGGTATCTTGTTCAAATCTTTTACTGTTTTTCAAAAACTGATACATATCATGCATAGTTTTTGTTCCTCTGTTCCCTATTTTTGATGAAGTCAAAAGGGGGAGAAATAATATTGATTTTCTTTATTTAGGGGGAGTAGCAATATAGGGGGAGAAATGGGAAAATGATTAATTTTTGAATACTCACTAGTCTATTTATTCAAGTGACTTCTTCTGCAGAGTTATTATTCAAAGAGGTGTTTGTCTTCATCAAATAGGGGGAGACTGAAAGTGATGAAGATCTTATTGAATTACTTTGGCAAAGATATTGTTGATTTGATGAAGTAAAAAATGAAGTCAAAGGCTACTTTGTGGCAGTCAAAGGTCACTTAGATAAAAGGGTAGTGGGATTAGTGAGTCTCGCATCTCGCTTAGGTATAATCATTTTTATCTCTCTGCTGCATGAGGTTTCTTCATTTAAAAGATTTTGCAAATGCCTCTAAAAAATGTTTAAACGGTTAAAAAACAAAGTATTTTGTTAAAAGGTTTTTAATTAACTATTTTAACTAATAGTATATAAGCTTTATCAACTAAAATGTTCTTAACACTTTTGTAACAGGTTTTTAACCGATATGTTTTCGAAATAATCGATTGTTTTCATCGAAGGATTTTTGAAAATCTTCACGCGATATTTTAACCGATATGGAATTGATATAATCGATTAAAATGACTTAGAATATTTTGAAAAGTGTTCTGCAGAATTTTAATCGATACAAACTCGAAATAATCGATTGAAATAAGTTGAAGTGTTTTGAAAGTTGTTCTGTCGAGTATTTTAATCGATACAAATGCGAAATAATCGATTAAAACAACTAAGAGGTTTTTCCGGAAAGTTTTAATCGATTAATACAAGCTTGCTATCGCTTAAAATAACTTAGAAAGTTTTATGAAATCTTTTGGCAGAATTATAATCGATTAAAATGCGTTTCAATCGATTAAAATAACTAAGTGAATTTTTTTCAAAACGTTTTAATCGATTAAAACAGATTGTTATCAGTTAAAATCACTTAGAAAATTTATAAGAATGTTTTGCAGTATTTTAATCGATTGAAAGAAGAAAAATCGATTAAAACAGTTTGGAAGATTTTTTACAAAGAGTTTTAATTGATATAAACGGTGTCGTATCAATTAAAACAAATCTGGAAAATAATCAAGAACTTTTTAACAGATTAAAATAAGTTTTAACAGATAAAAACAAGACTTTTAGCAGATTAAAAGATTATTTTAACAGATTAAATAAACCAGCAGTTTTGAAAATCTTCTATATAAACAGAGTTGCTTGAACATTTTAAAACACATCTTTTATCAATCAATCAAGCAATCATAAGTGCTACTTTCAAGAGATAATCGCGCCAGTTTTTTGAAGTTCATAGAAGTTCTTTCTTGAGGCAAAATTTGCATTCTTTTGGAGAAGAAACTCATACTACAGAGCTGCATAAATCTGGTTTGAGCGTTCTAGTTTCTTCTATTTGTTTGTTTACTTTCTTTACTGTATTGTGGGTGCCTGGAATTGTGGGCAGTGGTTTCTGTAGCTGGAATTTGGCTGCAGGGTTGGTCAAGAACTGGAATTTGATTCTTGGTGAAGGTTTAGGTGCAGGGACTGGAATTTTGGTTCTTGTGGAAGATTGAGTGTGAGATTAAAGTTGTAATCTGTAAAACGTTCAATCTAGTGGAACCCAGCTGGAATTTGGTTGGAAACTGGACATAGCCCTGGGATTGGGTGAACCAGTATAAATCTTGGTTGTATCTTTCTAAACCTTTCTCTCCTTTAATTTTGTGACTGCATTTATTTTGATTGCTTGTTGTGTGTGATTCAAGAACTGGTCAGGATTCTTAATCTTTGAAATAGATAATCTGTAAATTGCGAAAATCTTTCAAAGATCAATTCACCCCCCCTCTTGATCTCAGCCTACATTTCTAACATTCTCGTCACTGGAAAAGTCGATACCACCGTCTCGCCACTTTTGCAAGTCGAGACCGCTGTTCCGAATGGCGAGACGGCCGTCTCGACCTTGTCAGACGAGACGGCAGTCTCGACCTGATAGGCGCGAATCGCTATAAATAGTGAGCACTCGCCCTCTCATTTCACACAGTTCTTCAACTTTCCCTTCTACACTTTCTTCAAATTCTTCTCCTAGAGTCCCTCCGAAGCATTTCCGGAGTTTTTGAGTGTCTTAGAGAGCTTTTTATAGCGTTTCGAGAGCGATTTTTGGCGTTATAAGAGCGAAAGGCTGCTAAAACGCACCCTATTTTCAAAGAGAATTAATAAAATAAAGCTTGCTTTGGAGGTTTCTTCATTCTCTCCCTCTCCTTTACTGTCTTATTATTCATAATTAAATTACGTAATAGATATTAGAGCCATGTAGTCATTATTTTAATTCCGCAAATAAAAGGGTAAAAGCGTCTTTTCAAAAGTTTATTTATAAAATAACTGGCCTATCATAGGGAACTCGAAAGAGGCGTCGTAAGGGAACTAACACTTCCCTTACACGTAACTAACTCCCTTACCCAACTCTGGTTTTAACGACCAAAGTTGGTTTTTCGAAAACCAACGCCTTTTCTCTCCTTTTTCGATGTTTCCGGTAAAAACATCGGTGGCGACTCCATAAGAACCCCTTAAAAATTGCTCTTAGGTCAGCCCAGTTATCGGACGACCTAAAAGCATCATTTCGAAAACCTCGCCCTTTGGTTCAGCCTAGTTATCGGACAACCTTAAGGCGTTGTAACCTCACCCATAAAAACACGAAAAACGGAAAGTTGAAACCATCGCGTCGCTCCGACTGCCTCTTTTTTTAGGCGGCGACAAGAATACATTTCTTACTATCTGCTTCTCTTCTTGCTATTTCATGACTAGACCTCACAATAACCTTGTCTAAAGTAAACAAAAAAAAGAGAGAGAAGAGTAAAAAGCACATCTAGGTAATCAAAATTTACCATTGCCATTACAATCAAGCTGGTCGATTAGAAGCACAAAATAAGACTTTACCTCACCATAAATAAAGTCGTGTTTCGCCAATATTGTGAAAAAAAAAACACAACGTAAAAAAAAATACAAAAAAGAGAAAAAGCCCATAGGAGCCAAAGGCCAAAAGAAAAAGGGCAAAATACCCGGTAGGAAACCCATTAAGGGGGCTACGCAAAAGATAGGGTCAACCTGGTAGGACACCCGAACAAAAATAAAGGGTAGCCTAGGCAAAAGTTAGGGTTACAAAATAAAGTCCGCTAGGATTCCCTAAACAAAAACAAAAAAAGAACCTAGACAAAAAAATAGGACAAAAACACAATATCCTAGTTCGAAAACCCAAAGGGCGATCTAGGGAAATCAACCAGCCATAAAAAGCAATGGAAATAGGCTATGGCGCAAATTCAAACAAAAAAAGGAGAAAACGTTTGCCTAGACAAAAGCTTAAACACCAAGGCCTAACCTTAGGCAGCCATTCTTACAAAATCCTTTCTAATAAAATCAACCATCTAAAACACAAGCCGTTGAATTTACCCTCTACTTCTTTTCTCTTGACGCTCACAATATTATTCTAACAATTAATTTGGGAATATGGAGGCGTATAGTCAACAAGAGGATTGAAACCCCTAAAGTGAAGAAAAAGGGACACCAATATGGCAAAGAGTGCTCTCCAAAAAGAAAAGAAGAAAGAAAGAAAAAGAGAAAGTTATTCTTCAGTCACGAGAAGTCCGTAACGGTACAGCCAAGTACAACAAAGGAACCAAGATCAGAGGGCACCCGTCTCTACAAGACGTATTAGTTAAATCCTTCTGAAAAACTAATGAAATAGGAATTATAGGACATCAAACATGAAAACATTTCATGCATAAAATGTTTTTGAACAAGGTCCTATTTTCTTCAAAAAAAAAAAACAAAAAAAAATCCATCTAAAAAACGAGACCGCCATCTTGTCATCCCATACTGTCGTCTCGACTCTCACTGAGACGAGACCGCCATCTCGACATTCGAAATCGCCGTCTCGATTTTGACAAAGACGAAACCGCCTTCTCGCCTGACGAGAGGGTCGTCTCACCATAGGTCAAAATTGAGACCGCCGTCTCGAAGTTCCAGACGGCGGTCCCGAACCTCGCCAATTTGAGACGGTGGTCCCGATTGTCCAAACGGCGGTCCCAATTCTGCTGTGAGGGCCTATATATAGGAGGCCTTGGGGGGGTTCCTAGGCATCCCTTTTTGCACTCTCCTACCTATTTTCTACATATTCAAGCATCCTACTCCCAAAAATGCATAGAGGAGACGCATCCAGAAAGAGAAGGGGTTCTTCTGGCCCCAGTAGCTCCACGGCCCTAGCCTCACAAGATCCAACACAACTCTCGCCCTTACACCAGGCCCGCCTGGAACATATTCAGGGGTACACTCGGCACCCCATGCTGAGACTGGACTTCGGTATCGTCGCCGAGTTCGGTTGGGAAGACGACGTTCGTGCCTACTTCGACAGCATCGGATGGCGCTTCTTGCTCCAGTCTCCTCCCACTCACGTCTACCCACAGGCAGTGATGGAATTCCTCGCCTCCATCGCCTACTGCGAGATTCCCACCATGGTGTCGGGCCTCCCATCGACAAAGATGGTAACCTACTTCATGAACGGGATGTACCAAACCACCACCCTGGACGAGTTCAATGTATCCATTGGATTCGTCCGGCCCGAGGACATACTAACTTGGGAATACCAGGACGCTATCTGCGAGCGCCCCGCTACCCTCACCACCAGCGAGATGTGGGAGGAGATGGCCGGGATGTACACTCTGCCATCCCTGCTGAAGGGCTCCGCACTCACCCCCACCCCCCGCATTTGCCACAAGCTGCTGACTGGGACTGTCCACGGGCGGAAGGAGAGTCAGGGTAAGGTCACCCACCCAGATCTCTTCGCCCTCTACTGCATGAGCCAAGAGCGCCGGTGCAACCCCGACTACTTCTTCTTGAAGGCCCTCAAGGACTTCGGGAGTCGTCCCGTGGGAGCCATCCTCATGGCTCCCCTCATTACCCTATTGGCAGAAAAATGGGGGTGCAGCGGCAGGGAAGAACTGGCCTCCAACCTTCGATCCGAGACTATCAATGGGTCTGTCCTAGTCAGCATGGGGATGCTGCTCCGCCAAGGGTCTCGGTTGATCCTCCACCCCTCACTAGACATAACTCTAGATCTCCGGGACATCGTGGCAATGCAAGATCTCCCCACACCCCCGGATTTCCAACAACAACAACAGCAGCAACAGCAGCAGTACATGGACGACTTTGCTGGCATCAACCGCAACATCTACGACTTGCGCTAGCAATTCGACCAAAGTCCTTAAGACAAGACCAAATGTCTTTAAGGCAGGACGTCTTCGACACGAGGATGGAGACCTTCAGTCAGATGCAAGAGGGAATAAGGCAAGACCTGGTGATGTTCCAACAATAACACCTCGACGCAGTCCAAAACCAGGCAGAATTCCAGAGGCATATGTACCGGGAATTCCCTCCTCCCGGATCGTCTCTCGGCTCAAGTTTGCTGTCTTAGGGATAGTACTCAAAAATAAATGTTGTAACCAAAAATTTATCATAAATAAAAAAATTTTATTTCACCCATTCCTGCTCTCTCTTTTTAAAAAAAAAAGTCAGCTTAGTAAGAAGAAACTAAAAGTAAAAAGACTTACGCTTAATCCCGAAAATACCAAAATCTGAAATCGCGAGAAAAAGATACAACCGCGGAAAAAGGCAGGATTAAAAAAAAAAAGTCAAACCACATTGACCAAAAGTTTCTTCAACAACCGACCAAAGTCGAGCTGCAAGTCAAAGACCATCCCAGCAGCTAACAAGCTGGATGAACACCAAAAGAATCCCCGACACAGATCGGACGACCACTCCCAAAAAGACAAAAACAAAGACAAAAGAAAGTATCTCAACACTAGGCGCATGAGCTAGAGAAGTAAGCCACCACCACAGCCAAAGGGTCAGCTACCGTATCGAAGGAGTATCCTGAGGCATCTAACCAGATGAGGGTTCGTACTCATCAACCAAGGGGTCAGCTACCGCATCAAAGGAGCATCCTAAGGTTTCTCACCAGGTGCATGAGCTAGAGCAATAAGCCACCACCACAGTCAAAGGGTCAGCTACCGCAAGAAGGAGCATCCGGAGGCATTTCACCAGATGGGGGTGTGTACTCATCAAGCCTTACAAAAGGGGGCTTACCAGACGGGGGTTCATACTCGTCAAACACCAGATGGGGGTGTGTACTCATCAGGCCTTACAAAAGGGGGCTTACTGGACGGGGGTTCATACTCGTCAAACCAGATGGGGGTTCATACTCATTGACCAAAGGGATCAGCTACCGTTAGAAGGAGCATCCTGGAGGCGCACAACACATTTTTCCCTAGAAGATAAAACTGCCGCAAGACAAAACATCCGAAGGGTAACTGGGCAAGAGGGTTAACTCCATTACCCTCCAGTAGATCTTCTTGGCACGGCAGGCCAACAGTCGACTAGTCAGGTAAAGGGGGGGCAGCTGTAGACGTCAAATCTTGCCCGGCCTCAAAATAAGAACAGAAGACCTCCTATTCGAAGATGGACGAAGCATAAGAAGCCACTAGGAGAGACTATTAGGCCCCATATTAAGATAGGAAGGATTTTCTTATAAAAATAAGGATTTTTGCCTTCAGGGTCGAGACCGCCGTCTCGCTTTTTGGGACTTCCGTCTCGCCATTGATACAAGTCGAGACCGCCGTCTCGTTTGGCGAAACGGCCGTCCCGCCACTTGCCAATGGCGAGACCCCCCTCCTATTTGGTGAGAAGGCCTTCTCGTCACTTGAAAAGTCGATACTACCGTCTTGCCAAACGAGACGACCGTCTCGCTACTTTTGCAAGTCGAGACCACCGTCCCGAATGACGAGACGGCCGTCTCGACCTTGTCAGACGAGACGACCGTCTCGACCTGACAGGCGTGAATCCCTATAAATAGTGAGCACTCCCCCCCTCATTTCACATAGTTCTTCCACTTTCCCTTCTACAATTTCTTCAAATTCTCTTCATAGAGTCCCTCCAAAGCATATCTGGAGTTTCTGAGAGTCTTAGAGGGCTTTTTATAGCGTTTCGAGAGAGTTTTCGGAGTTGTAAGAGCGAAGGGCTGCCAAAATGCACCCTACTTTCAAGAAAATTAATCAAAAGCTTGCCTCGGAGGTTTCTTCATTCTCTCCCTCTCCTTTACTGTCTTTATTTTTATGATTAAATTGCGTAATAGACATTAGGGCCATGTAGTCATTATTTTAATTCCGCAAATAGAAGGGTAAAAGCGTCTTTTCAAAAGTTCATTTATAAAATAGCTTGCCTATCATAGGGAACCCAAAAGGGGCGTCGTAAGGGAACTAACACTTCCTTTACACATAACTAACTCCCTTACCCAACTCTGGTTTTAACGACCAAAGTTGGTTTTTCGAAAAACCAACGCCTTTTTCCTCCTTTTTCGATGTTTCCAGTAAAAACATCGGTGACGACTCCGTAAGAACCCCTTCAAATTAGTTCTTAGGTTAGCCCGGTTATCAGATAACCTAAGAACACCTTTTCAAAAACCTCGCCCCTAGGTTCAGCCCGGTTATCGGACAACCTAAAGGCGTTGTAACCTCACCCATAAAAACACAAAAAACAGGAAAAGTTGGAACCATCGCGTCGCTACGACCACCTCTTTTTGATGGCGACGACATACATGATTCTATTTTCTACTACATACATAAAGCAGTAAATAAAGCAATAAAAGAGAAGAGAAGTGAAAAGAACCTCCGTAGCTAGCTTTTATTACAAATCTTCAACTATGAGGATGTGTTTTGGCAATCCCCCGCACTACAAAGACTCTCCTCCCCGAATACGGGACCGACACTACAAAAACTTTAAGAAGAATCGAATGCCGGAAGAAACTTCCTTAACCGATTGTTACCTTATAGGAAATCAGAGAGATCATTCGAAAGAGGGAGAGAAGAGAGGAGTGAGGTGTGTAAAAAAGCATCATCTAAGGTCCCTATTTATAGTTTTTTTAGTCAGCAAGCTCAAGACAGCCGTCTGGGGCCAAGAAAACAGGGACCGCGGTCTGAAAAGCTTGGGACGGCCATCTGGAAGTTAGGGGTCTACAACTACCCCCCCTTCACTTGCGTAACTAAATGTTGGCCTAATGTGCCCACAAGATTAGTTGGTAGGTGAAGGAGTTAACCCTTTTGCCCGGTCATCCTTCGGATGCTCCTTTGTTGAAGTTGCTGATCCTCTGGATGATAAATATTTTGATAGGTACCAACCCCTATCTGTTTTGATGAGAATGAACCCTCATCTGGTCCGAACCTCCTTCTATAAGGCTCTTGTGAGTACAAACCCCCACCAGGTTTGAGTCCACACTTGCTAAACTCTTGTGAGTACTTACCTCACCAGGTACGAATCCGCATTTGCTAGATTCTTGTGAGTACTTAACCTCACCAGATACGAGACCGCTTTTGCTAAGCTCTTGTGGGTACCTACCCCCACCAGGTATGAATCCGCATTTGCTAGATTCTAGTGAGTACTTACCCTCACCAGGTAAGAGACCGCTTTTGCTAAGCTCTTGTGGGTACCTACCCCCACCAGGTATGAATCCGCATTTGCTAGATTCTAGTGAGTACTTACCCTCACCAGGTTCGAGTCCGCGTTGGCTAAACTCTCTGTGAGTACTTACCCTCACACGGTACGAGCCCGCATTTGCTAAGCTCTTGTGGGTACTTACCCCCACCAGGTATGAATCCGCATTTGCTAGATTCTTGTGGGTACTTTCCGCCACTAGGTTCGAGTCCACGTTTGCTAAACTCTCTGTGAGTACTTACCCTCACACGGTACGAGCCCGTGTTTGCTAAGCTCTTGTGGGTACTTACCCCCACCAGGTATGAATAAGCATTTGCTAGATTCTTGTGGGTACTTTCCCCCACTAGGTTCGAGTTCGCGTTTACTAAACTCTCTGTGAGTACTTACCCTCACACGGTACGAGTTCGCGTTTGCGAACCTCTTGTGGGTACTTACCCCCACTAGGTATGAATCCGCATTTGCTAGATTCTTGTGGGTACTTTCCCCCACTAGGTTCGAGTTCACGTTTGCTAAACTCTGTGAGTACTTACCCTCACACGGTACGAGCCCGCGTTTGCTAAGCTCTTGTGGGTACTTACCCCCACCAGGTATGAATCCGCATTTGCTAGATTCTTGTGGGTACTTTCCCCCACTAGGTTCGAGTCCGCGTTTGCTAAACTCTTGACGAGCCCCGTTCTGTAAGGCTTTTGTGGGTACCTACCCCCACCAGGTATGAGTCCGCATTTGCTAAACTCTTTGTGAGTTTAAACCCCTCACCAGGTCTAAATCTGCATTTTGCTAGATTCTTGTGGGTACTTTCCCCCACTAGGTTCGAGTCTACACTTGCTAAACTCTCGACGAGCCTCATTCTGCAAGGCTCTTGTGGGTACCTACCCCCACTAGGTATGAATCTGCTTTTGCTAGATTCTTGATGAGCCCCATTCTGCAAGGCTCTCAGGATGCTCTTTTTGGTAATCAATCTTGTGTTTGATGAGTACAAACCCTCATCCAGTTTTGGAGATGTGTTGGCGGCTTACTGTTTCTAATCATGCGCCCATTCTATGGTGAGTGATTGATTTTGTTTTTGACTTTTCTGTTTTAGTCATCCGGTCTTGCTGGGGATTCTTTATTTTTGGCTTTTCTTGTTTAGCCATCCGGTCTTGCCGGGGATTTTTGTTTTTGGCTTTTCTATTTAGCCATCCGACATGCTGTTTGTTGGGGATTATTTGTTGGTTGCCTCTTATTTAGGAAGGAATCCACTGGGGATTTGTTATTTTGTCTACTGTGCCTCTTAAGTAGGCGGATGCTTCAATAATGATGAAGACTTTATGTTTGGGCATGTATTGCCTCTACATAGGTTGATTTCCCTTTCTTGGGGATATTGGCTCTTTGCTTGCCAGGTCTTGCCTATATATTTATAGGAAATTAACTTCTTGAGGATATGAATTTGTAATTTTGCCTTTGCTGATAGGCTCACTGGGGATAGTTTTTTTCTTTTTGATTATCTACTGGGGAATTGATTTCCTTCCCGGAGATCTATTTTGATTTGCCCCGTGGGGGGAATGGAGTTTTTGACTCCTTGTTTGATGCTATTAGTTTGAGTTGGTTTTGTTGATGCTCTTATTCCGCTGGGAAGTGGGTTTTCTAATTATTTAGTTTTCGCCTTTTTCTCGCGATTTTATCTCTCTTTTTTCGCGGTTTTGAAATTTGGCTTCTTTCTTTTGGATAATGCGTGCGCCTTTTTACTTTTTAATTTCTTTTATGCACGCAGGCTTTTTCTTCCTTTTTTGGGTATCCGCTGGGGATGAAAGATTTTCTTCTTTTTCTTTTTTGGCGATCCACCAAGGAGTTTGTTGGTTTCCTGGGGATCCAACTTTTGATTTTATTTTTTAATGATGGAGTCTTGGCTCCTGGCTTTGTGAAGCTCTTATTGAACTGGAGGATGGGAATTTTCTTGTTTCCCTCTTTTTGTAGATTTTTCTAAGATGCTCTACTTGGGGATTTTTATTCGGCCTTTTTCTGTTGTGGCCTTTGCTAGGGTGAAAGGTTTTCTTTTCTTTCTTTTTCGTTGATCCCTTGGGGACATGGAGATTTTGACTCCATATTTTATTTGTGTAGCCCTTATTCTCTTTTGGAAATATGTAGGAGATTTTGGGTGAATGTGCTCGATGACTCATGTGGTGATAAAGCTGAGTCGTGAGATAATATTTTTGTTTTGCCTCTGGAATAGGCAAGGATCCGCTTAGGGATGATCAAGCCTTTCCGTTGGCCCTTTTTTTTTTTATGTACCTTCTTTTATTGGGGTAGAAGGAGAATGGTTGGAGCTATGGTTTTCTTGAAGCTCTTTATTCTACTAGAGTGGTTTTGATTTCGCCTTCTCTTTCGCGATTTTAATTTTTCTCGCGAGTTATTTCAAATCTGGTTTTTTAAGATATCACGTGTGCCTTTTTATTTTATTATTATTTTTTATACACGTGGGCTTTTGGAGGGTAAACTGAAATAAAAACTTTTTATTTATTACTTCCCTTTTTTCTTTTTTTTGGGTGGTACATTCAAGCATTCTAGCTAACAGAAAATATCTAGAAACATCCTAGTCATCAGTTTCTGGGATGGAGTGGGACGATGGTGCTGGCGAAGGGATGCGGCAGAGCATGCGGCGCTGGAACCTTGCCTGGATCTGGACCAAATTTTCTATTTGGCAGTCCGTCCTTTCTTGCCTCATATTCAACTGGCTAAATTGTTGTCGTATGAACTGGAATTGTCCTTCCATGTAAGTGTGCTCGTCGTCCATACGTTGGTATAAGCCATCGAAATCTTGATCATATGATTGCTGTTGGGACTCCGAAGTCGTGGGAATATCTTGTGGAATGCCGAAATCATGGATATCTAGCGAAATTGAGATCATAGGATGTAAAACGAACCCGGATCCTTGTCGACTAAAGATGTTCATGTGAGTCAGCATTGCCTCATTAATTGGTTCTGGTTGGAGGCTCGCCAGGATGTCTTCTCTGTCAGAACATCCCCAATATTTGGCTAAAGGGGTGAGGAAAGGAGCCATCATGATGGCTCCTGCTCAGCCACGAGTTCCAAAATCCTTTAAGGCTTTCAGGAAGGTGTAGCCTGGGTTACATCGATGCCCTTGATGCATACAATAGATAATAAAGAGATCAGCCAACGTCACCTTTCCTTGGCTTTCCTTCCAGCTATGTATGGTCCCAGCCAGCAGTTTGTGGCATATGCGAAGCAGAGGAGGAAAAGTCGCGCCCTTCAGATGCGATGGCAGGTTTTGTGTCCCAGTGATGACTTCCCACATTTTGCTGGTAGTGAGAGCAGTGGGTTTCTCATAATATGCGGACCTATATTCTGGTGTCCTTACACCTGCTTGCTGGCAGAAACCCATTATGACATTGAAGTCATCCAGCATGGTGGTCCGGTATGCCCCATCCATCCAATAGGAGACAACTTGAGTAGGGGGCACTCCGGGGGTCATAGATGGCATCTCCACCAAATGTAGTTAGGATTTCAAAATCCAGACATAGCATAGGGTGCCAGGAGTACTGTTGGATGTTTGCCAGCCTCAGTTGATGCGACTCTGCTAACTAAGTGTTGATGATGGGAGCTCCTCTAGTGGAGGCCCGGGTGCGTTTCCTCCTAGATGAAGACTCTCCATGCTCCATTTTGTGCCTAACTTACTCAAGAATTCTAGAAATGCGTAGAAAGGGGGAGGAAACAAGATGGAATGCTTGGAATGGTATGCAAATGCAAGAATTTGTGCCCCATATTTATAGGAGAGGTTTGGAAGGTCGGGATGACCGTCTGGGATTTGGGACGACCGCCTCAGACCAACGGAAACCTTGGGATGGGCGTTTGAGAATTGGGATGGCTGTCCCATTCAAAAATTTGGCTTGAGACATGCATCTCAGATGTGGGACGTGCGTCCCACTTGAATTTTTCAATTGGGACGGCCGTCTCAACCTTTGGGATGACTATCTCGAGCTTTTTAAGTGTATTTTTTATGTTTTTGATGAGAAGGAAGATAGGACTCAATTCATTGATGTTTTAATGCATCTAATGTTTTATGATATGCGTCTTATGATCTATTTCAGTTAATATTTCAAAAGAATTAACTGATGTGCTTTGACTTCGGGCGCGCTCTCGGTGTAGTACCTCTTTGTCATCATGTTTTTCGATCAACAAGCTTAACTGTACGTATCTACCGTATCAGATTTTCTTGCTATAACTGAAGAGTAATCTTTTGGACGTAGAGCAATTGCCATGTCAATGCCCCTCTTCCTTTCCTTAGGGATTTCAACCCTCCTATTGATCACTATGTTTCCACATTCCCCCTTTATTACTTGAATGCTTTATAGTGAAATGGTCAAGAGAAGAGAAAGAAAAAGGATTTATAATAAGGGCTTGTGTTTTAGCGGGATTTTTTTGTAATAGTAGTTTCTATAAGAATGGCTAGCCAGGGTTGGTCGGTGTTTTAAGCTAGTTTAGACAAACATTTTGTTCTTTTGATGTGGCGTCTTTATTCATTGCTTTGTGGCACCTTTTTGTGATTGATTAACTTTCCTAGCCCGCCCTTTCGGGTTTTCAGTCTAGGATGTTGTGCTATGTCCTAACTTTTTTTCTAGGTTCCCCTTTGTATTATTTTTAGGAATACCTAGCGGACTTTTTTCGTAACCCTAACTTTTTCCCAGGCTACCCTTTATTATTGTTCGGGTCTCCTTTCGGGTTTACCCTAACTTTTGCGCAGCCCCCTTTGTGGGTTTCCTGCGGGTATTTTGCCCTTTCATTCTTTTGTCTTGGCCTTTGGCCTTGATGGGCTTTGTTTAATAATAATAATTTTTTTTATTATTATAATTTTTTTTTCCACAACATTATCGAAACTTGGTTCTATCGAGGTAGATCTTATTCGTGTTTCTAGTTAATCAATCGTGTTTGACTTTGTTTTGTTTATGACTCTTTGATTGTTTTGACACATTTTGGAACAAAACGTCTATCTAAACATTGTTTATTTAAAATGGGGTATAGACATATTTAGCAAGAAGAGAAGTAGATAGTAAGAATAACATTCTTTTGTAATTTTAGGGGAAATGTGTGCCCTAGAGATGCTTGGGGGCCGGGCATACCCCGAGGAGTGATCTCTAATAGTCATTAGGTTTACATCCCTTAGAATTGGAAGAAGGACACCTAATGACTAATGCTACCCCTTGCGCTAATACCCCTCCTTTTCTGAAGATTGTCTTTGAGGGGTAAGACTTCCCTTTTTTCCGTATAGCTTGATTATTTGTAGGGTCGTACCCTAAGCCATACTTTAAAGGATTATCTTTGAAATCTGGTGGCTCTTTTATTC
Source organism: Sphenostylis stenocarpa (assembly GCA_963425845.1). Lineage (NCBI taxonomy): Eukaryota > Viridiplantae > Streptophyta > Magnoliopsida > Fabales > Fabaceae > Sphenostylis > Sphenostylis stenocarpa. Next base: position 39,001,573 of record OY731404.1, read on the forward strand.
CTTGAGCATTCTTTCCAAGCCCCTGTCCTGGGCGATATCTATATCTTTTCATCATATTGGCCACTTTTGTATTATTGGGAAGTCTTTCTATGTTGGCAATTTGGAGCGCTTGAAAAGATGTTTCAAGAGCCTCTTCAACTGCATCCGCATATGGTTGGACAGACGGTTTGCTAATCAAAATATCTTCTTCAGCTTGAACCGTGATAAGTTTATCATTTGTCATAAACTTGACTTTCTGGTGGAGCGTTGAAGGTATTGCCTTAGTGCTATGAATCCAAAGTCTACCAAGGAGACAACTATATGCTGGAGTGATATCCATCACATGGAAGTCTATGTTGAAAATAGTAGGGCCAATTTGGATTGGTAGACTAATCTCCCCTACTACTTCACATCTTGATCCATCAAAGGCTCGAACAATTGTGTTACTTGGACGCATGTGGGTTCCTTGTACTGTTATCTTTTCAAGTGTGCATTTAGGCATAATGTTTAATGATGACCCATTATCCACAAGAACTTTGGAAATGAGATATTCCTTGCATTTGATAGAAATATGCAAGGGCTTGTTATGATTTGACCCTTCCAAAGGGAGTTCTTCATATGTGAAGGTAAGATGATCATTGGTTGTAATGTTACCAATGATTCCTTCAAACTTATCTTGGGATATTGCATGCGGAACGAATGATTCATTCAAAACCTTTAACAGTGTGTTTCGATGTGGCTCCGAACTCATTATAAGTGATAACAAAGTTATCTTTGCAAGAGTGCGGTTGAGTTGATCGATGATGGAGTACTCACTTTGTCTTATATACTGGAATAACTCATTTGTCTCCTCCTTGGATTCTTTTTCCTTTTCGGTTTTATTTTTTCCTTTATCTTTAAGAATATTATCTTGTAATTCCTTGGGGGAATAAATTCTTCCACTTCTAGTCATGCCCCCAATACCGGCTATGTTGGAGATATCTTGATTAACTGGTAGTTCTTCTGCGTATCTCCAAGGTACAACTTTATTTGATGCATAAGGGAAAGGACGAGGCATGGGAGTAATTATTGAACATACAAGGACTTGATGTTGAACTTACATGGACAGGAAGCTTGTTGATTTTGATGATGATTCAAGAACAAAGAACTTAGAGAATTGAAGACTTGTATTCTTGTGTAATAACTCTGTTTTGATGAGTTTGAGTCTGTAATATTAGAGTCTAAGATAGCCAGTACATAGTCTACTCTTTAGAAGCTTCAAAAACTCATTTTTATCAAAAACTCACGGGTTTAATCGATTAAAAGACCAAATAATCGATTATTATAGAGAGAAAAACCATTTTCTGTATCAGCTCTCTGTAATAATCGATTAACACTCCTGTTAATCGATTAACAGGCCTGTTAATCGATTAACAGGGAAAATAATCAATTAAAACAGTGTGTTGTGGGTTCCTGTTGATTTTGGCTCTGTAATAATCGATTAACAGTTGAGATAATCGATTATTTCAGTCAGATTTACATTTTGAACTTCAAATTAAACCTATTTTCGAAAACCCTAGTCACAATACACCAAGTTTCAAAAATCCCCAATTCCTAAACCCTAATTCATCTACTTAAGGTTCTCTAAGGCTCTCAGAAAATAGAACAACCTTTTTTAAACAAAAGTTGAGAGCTGTGATTGCCAGAGAACTGTTTGTTGGAGGAAAAATGGGCTTTTGGAACCTAGTGTGGGATAGAAGCGATAAGAATCACTAAGTGGAGTTCTTGGTGGATTGTGTGTTGTGCCGTCTCTAGGGAAAAGTTGTTCTTCATCTCTTGTGTGACTCAAGAGAGGTGTTTTCGTTACCTTATCTTTTTATTTGTAATCTGCTTGTATAACTTTGATTATAGTGACAGCGTTAATCCTCTGTTTGAGTGATTAGCAACTGGACGTAGGGTCTTTTGATCCGAACCAGTATAAATCTCCTGTGTAAGACTCTATCCTTATCCTATTTACATTTATACAGCATTTTAATCGGTAAAATTTGGGAAAAAATTTTAAACCCTAATTTTTGTTAAGAAACCAATTCACCCCCCCCCCCTCTTGGTTTTTGTCCGTTCACGCAAACATTCCGCTGCGCGATTCTAACAAGTGGTATCGGAGCTTTCTTTGATAGTCATTCAAATTTTTCGAAAATGGCCAGACAAAATCAAACGTTTGCCGAAGGTGTGTCTATCAACAGACCCCCACTTTTTGCGGGTCAAAATTATCCATTTTGGAAAGTTAGAATGCAAATCTTTTTAGAGTCTGTTGATAGAGGTGTTTGGGACGCTATTTTAAACGGTCCCTATATTCCAAAAATTTCTGAAAACGGAGTAGACGTTCCTAAACCATTTTCTAGATGGACAGCGGAAGAAAATAGAAAAGCTCAATTTGATGTTAGGGCTAGAAATATTATTTCATCTGCTTTAACCCTTGATGCGTTTTACAGGATCTCTGTTTGTAAAAGTGCCCAAGAAATGTGGGAAATGTTAAGGGTGACCCACGAAGGTACGACGATGTTAAGAGAGCACAGAAAAATTCTCTAATCCAAAAATATGAGATGTTCCGAATGCAACAAGGCAAAATGATATTTGACGTTCAAAAGCGTTTTACACACATTGTGAACCATCTCACCGGGTTAGGTAAAATTTTTGACGTTGACGAATTAAATGTGACGGTGCTCTTTGGATAGGAAATGACAACCTAAGGTGATGGCCGTCTCGGAGTCACAAAACCTTGCCACAATGTCTATGGCGGCGCTCCTTGGAAAGTTGAGAGAGCATGAGCTTGAGCTAGGAAGTCTAAATGATGAGGAAGGACAACATCAAAAGAGGAACTTAGCCTTCAAAACTGAAATTTCCGAAGGTAAGAGTAAAAAGGAAGAAGAAGACTCAGAGAATGAAGAAGAAGAATTGAGTCTTATGATAAAGAAGTTTACAAAATTCATGAAAGCCAAAGGAAGGCATCCATTTAAAGGTAAAGGAAAGGTAAGAGAAAATACTTCCATAAATATCAAATGCTATGGTTGTGGTGAAACAGGACATGTGAAGACCGAATGTCCAAATAAGAAAAATGAAGATAATAAAGGCAAAAAGTTCTTCAAGAAGAAAGCCTACATCGCTTGGGACAATAGTGATTCGAGTTCGGAGTCAAGTGACTTGGAAATTGAAGCCAATATTTGCTTAATGGCAAATGACAATATATCTTCTGATTTTGAGGTAAGTGATTATGACTCATCTTCAAGTGATGATGAAAATAATTTTGATGAACTGCAAAATGCATATAATGAATTGTTTAGTGCCTTTAAGGACTTGAAAAATGAATACAAAGCTGTGAAAAAGAGTTTAAGTAGATCCGAAAAGGAGGTGAAGTCCTTAAAACCAAAAATTGCATGTTTAGAGGAAAAGGAAACCTTAGAAGCGAAAATTGTATGTATAGATGAGAATGATGATAAGAATATAGCATGTGCATCTTGTAAAGAGTATGAATATGACATTGATATACTTAATCATTTGCTTGATAAAGCCGAGAAGGAATTAAGTAATAATAATAAGGATAAAGTTGTTATAGCTCAAAATAGAGTAAACCATCAAGTTCCTTTGAAAAAGACTAAAATGAAAAATAGAAGAGTATGGGTTGAAAAAGGAACTAGAGCATCTATTGATAGAAATGCATCATATTCAAAAGCTACATCTAAAGCATGTTTTTATTGTATGAAAAATTGTCATACTTCAAATAGATGTAAAATCAAACATTTTGGAGTTCCTAAAGGAAAATACATTTGGGTTCCTATTGTTAAATGACTTGTTTGTCTCTAACCCCAAGGACCCAAAAGTTATGGGGACCTAAGTTTACTATGTTATTGTTTTGTAGGAAACTTCCAAATCAAAGAAGTCTATGTGGTATCTTGATAGTGGATGCAAAACGAAATTTGTGAGTTTCAAAGCTAAAGAACAAGGATATGTAACTTATGGGGACAACAACAAAGGAAAGATTCTTGGAATTGGAAATATAGGTGGTGCAAACACTTTGGAGATTAAGGATGTGCTTCTTGTTGATGGGCTAAAGCATAATCTCCTTAGCATAAGTCAACTTTGTGACAAAGGATTCAAGGTAATATTTGAAAGTAAGTTTTGTACCATACATTTGATAGATTCCGAAAATGTAGCATTGAAAGGGATTAGGCATAATAATATATATTTGATTGATTTGGATTGTATACATGATACTAGTATAACATGCTTAGTTGCTAAGGAAGAGAACCCTTGGTGATGGCATAAGAGAGCAGCTCATATAAATATGCATCATTTAAACAAATTGATATCAAAAGATTTAGTTGTTGGTTTGCCTAACTTAAAGTTTGAAAAAGATAGATTATGTGATGCATGTCAAAAAGGTAAACAAGTAAAATCATCATTTAAATCAAAGAACGTTATTTCCACTTCAAAACCTTTAGAATTATTACATTTAGACTTATTTGGTCCTTCTAGGATAAAAAGCTTTGGTGGAAATTATTATGGTCTTGTGATTATTGATGACTTTTCTAGATATACTTGGACATTTTTCTTAACAATGAAAAGTGAAGCTTTTAAGGTCTTTAGGAAGTTTGCAAAGCAAATTCAAAATGAGAAAGACTTAAGAATTAAAGTTTTAAGAAGTGACCATGGTGGTGAATTTCAAAATGAAAGGTTTGAAAATTATTGTGAGGAAAATGGTATATTACATAATTTTTCTGCACCTAGGACTCCCCAACAAAATGGTGTAGTTGAAAGGAAAAATAGGTCACTAGAGGAACTTGCTAGAACAATGCTAAATGAATCAAATGTTCCTAAATATTTTTGGGATGATGCGGTAAGTACTGCATGTTATGTTTTGAATAGAATGCTCATTAGGCCAATTATAAAATAAACTCCCTATGAATTGTTAAATGGTAGAAAATCTAATGTTGCTCATTTGAAAATATTTGGATGTAAGTGCTTTGTGTTAAATAATGGAAATGACAACTTAGGAAAATTTGACTCAAAAGCCGATGAGGGCATTTTCTTAGGTTATTCATTAACTAGCAAAGCTTATAGAGTGTTTAATAGAAAACATTAAATGTTGAAGAATCTATACATGTTACTTTTGATGAAATTGTAGACCTTAGGGGAAATCCTCTTGAGTAAAATAAAGAACTTGCAGGTGATGATGAGTACATAAGAGAGGCTCTTGATGAATTGTATTTGGAAGAAAATGAGCCTTCTCAAACACCTGAATTAGAAAAAGAATGGCAATCACCAAGAGGACTTTCAATGGACAATATTATTGGTGATATCTCAAAAGGGGTAAGAACTAGAAATATGACTAATTTCTGCATGTCTGTAGCTTTTGTGTCACAGATAGAACCCAAAAATGTTGAGGAAGCGCTTAAAGATGACCAATGGTGCATAGCTATGCAAGAGGAACTTAATCAATTTGAAAGGAATCAAGTCTGGGAATTAATCCCAAGAGAAGAATCACATCAAGTAATTTGAACTAAATGGGTATTTAGAAACAAACTTGATGAAGATGGAAATATAACAAAGAATAAAGCCAGACTTATTGCCAAAGGTTACTGTCAGGAGGAAGGTATTGATTATGATGAAACTTATGCTCCTGTTGCCAAGTTAGAGGCTATACGCCTACTTCTTGCTTATGCATCATTGATGAAATTTAAATTATATCAAATGGATGTTAAAAGTGCATTTTTGAATGGGTTTATTAAAGAAGAAGTTTATGTGGAGAAACCCCCTGGATTTGAAGATTTTAGTTATCCTAATCATATTTTTAAATTGAAGAAAGCATTATATGGTTTGAAACAAGCTCCTAGGTCTTGGTATGAAACGCTAAGTAGTTTTCTAACTTTAAATAATTTTTCTAGAGGAAAAATTGATTCTACTTTGTTTATAAAGAAAGTAAAAGAACATATCTTATTGGTTCAAGTATATGTTGATGATATCATTTTTGGATCAACTGATAATTCTTTGTGTGTAAAATTTGCTAAGATAATGTAGGGAGAATTTGAAATGTCTATGATGGGAGAATTAACGTTCTTCCTTGGACTTCAAATCAAGCAACTTAAAGATGACATTTTTATCTCTCAAACCAAACTGCAAAGAGATTCTCAAAAAGTTTGGAATGGACACTTCAAAGGAAGCTAACACACCCATGGGAACTTCATGCTATTTAGACAAGGATGAATGATGAGCCATTATTTTCCCGCATTTTCTTATCTTTATGTACTTATCTTAATCGGTGCATTGTGTTTAATTGTCTATTATTAGTGCATTTTCATTGATTGGGCTTCATTGGGCCAATAATTTAGATTTTAATTAATTTGAATCTATTTGATCTATTTTTTACTCATTATTAATTTTAGGACAGTTTAAAGCAATTTTGGGCTTGAAAAATTGGGTCAAGTGTCATATTTTATTCAATATGAGTACTAACATTAGTTCACTGTTTTATTTATCATTTTTTCTACAGATCTCCAAAAATCATGATTCTAAAAGAATTATAAATTGGACACATTCAGCCTTCCATAAGGTCCAAAATCATTCAATTCTAACCTAAATTGGATTTTACATAAATTATTCAAAACGGGTCAAGCACACCAGGCCGGCCCAATGGACATGCTTCAGTAATTTAAGTCTCCTAAATTCATTAGACCTCTGAAAATATTATAAATAGTGGCGTTTTAAAGCTACCTCAAAAGGCTTTCAAAGGAGACCAAAATCGCTTAATTTGGATAAGTATTGCAAATACTGCACGTGTTTGACGTTCACGGACCTGACTGAAACCAATTTGTGATGTGTTTTGTGGATCAGTTAGGCCCAAACCTAGATTAAGATTAGGGTTAGGGTTATTTATATAAGAGAGGCACATCACACATCACCCAACACAAAACACACAAGGACTGCACAGCCACCACACAACCGCCTTTCATCTTCTGCAATTTATATTCAAGTTTGTTTACTCTTCTGTCATTATTTTTAAATTCTTGTTTCGATTTTAATTATGTTTCTTCTATTGCATTTTCAACTTTCCATGGATAGCTAAATCTTTGTATTGATTTTCTGAGAAGAATGCAAGTAGATCTTTGAGGTTTTGTTCTTCAATTTCATTTTGTTTGTTCTCTTAACTCTTCATCTTCTAATCTCAGTGTTGAATTATAATCTGTTTATGCTTAATAAACGAAACTAATATAACAGTTTGCTTAATTCTGTGTTAGAAATGAGATTATGTGATGTATGCAATGCTTAATTGTATAAGGATAATTTGGGGTTAATTTTCGCTTAGTTGGTTAATTTCATGTTGGAATAAGGGTTAAGGAAAATTTGGGATTAATCTTCGCTTAGTTGGTTAATTTCGAATTGGAACAAGGGTTAAAGCTAATTTGAGATTAATCTTCGCTTAGTTGATTAATTTTGAATTAGAATATAATTTGGGATTTATCTTCGTTTAGTTAGTTAATTTCGAATTAATTTCATAATCTAGGATAAGTGACACTGCATTAGAATTAGGAAATCGATTGCATTTTAATCTGTTTTTAATCCACATTTTTACAATCTGCTTTTGTTTTGTTTCATCTAATATTTTAATTTTGAAAAACTCCTTTTTTTTTGTTACTGTTCTAAATTTAAAAATTGATAAGCTTTGATAGAAATTTGTGGTCTTTGGGAGACGACCTAGGAAAGCTTCCTAGTACTACATTTATCTGTTTTAATTATTTGACCAAGTACGACATCGATCAATGAATCAGGTTTATAAATTAATCAATCCATGTATAGAGGTATGATAGGTTCTCTGTTATACTTAACTGCAAGTAGACCTGATATTATGCATTTTGTCTGTGTGTGTGCTAGATTTCAGGCATGTCCAAAAGAATCTCACCTAACTGCAGTAAAACGTATTTTAAAATATTTAAAAGGAACTACTGGTTTTGGTTTATGGTATCCATCTGAAGCTTGTACTAGTTTAATAGGTTATTCTGATGTTGATTATGGTGGATGCAAAATAGATAGAAAAAGTACTAGTGGGACATGTCATTTGTTAGGATCATCTTTAGTATCTTGGCATTCTAAGAAACAGGCATGTGTTGCTTTATCCACCACTGAAGCTGAATATATTGCAGCTGGTAATTGTTGTGCTCAAATTTTGTGGATGAAACAACAACTAGAAGATTATAGTATATTTCTAAATGATATTCCTTTGATGTGTGATAATACAAGTGCAATCAATCTTACTAAGAATCCAGTAATGCACTCTAGGACTAAACATATAGAAATTAGACATCATTTCTTGAGAGATCATATAAGTAAAGGAAACTGTAAAATTGAGTATGTTGATACAAAACATCAATTAGCAGATATTTTTACTAAGCCTCTTCCCAAGGATAGATTCTATGATCTTAGAAGAGACTTAGAGATATTAGAAATAGCTTAAATTCTGCTTAATTAAACAGTTTTTGGATGGTTGTAATGTTATAATCAATTATGTAGGGTGTTAATAGATTATCATGTGTCTAAACCTCAAAAATTTGATGAACTCTCTGGAATAATCGATTATTTGAAGTTATAATCGATTATTTGCACCTAAGATGTCCAAAAAACATGAATTTACTCACTGGATTTATCGATTATTTCGTCCAATAATAAATTAAATATAGCTTTAATCGATTAACAGCTTGATTTAATCGATTAAATGGGTCTGTTACTGGTTTAATCGATTATTTCAAGAGTTAATCGATTAAACCTGATTGTTTTAGTTTTCTAGCCATTGCCAACGACTCTTTTGGCCCCCATACACTCTCAAATGACCGTTGGAGATGTTGGTTATAAATAGGAAACCTCCATATCACTTCTCCACACCTCAAACTCTTGAATCCAAGCTTTCTAGCATTATTCAAGCATTTTTTCCTTCTTCTAACATCATTTATCTTCCCAAACTCTCTTGTTATTCCTCTGAACTCTATAATGGCCTCATCTTCTCGTGCTAAAATTCCCACCAGAAGAAGATCTGCACCTGCATCTCATTCCCGTCTTAATTCTATCGAAGGATGGATCTTTGATGCTGAGGGCCGACAAGAATTTCTGACTTTTTGGAAGGAACGAGGTATTATCACTCCCAAATTCCTTATTGGTGATCAATTCATCAGTAGGGGATTTAATTTTCCTAATCTTCTTGAAATTCAAGGAGTTCTCCCTTTTATCCAAATGCAAGGTACATACTATCCTAACTTAGTTATGGTATTTTACTCGCGCTTTAAATTTAGAGATCAAGTAGCTACCTCTCGTGTTAAGGGAGTATCCATTATTCTTGATGACAATATTTGGGAAAACGTTGCACATTTTCCTATAAGAGATGATGCTATTAACGTTTTTGGTGAGTTAGATGACTTTGACAGGATCATGGCTTACCGTTCTTTTCTTCGTAACCCTTTCATGGAGATTAGGCGTCTCCTTCTAGCTAGACCATTGAAGAAGGAGGAACGCCTGCTCTTGCATTTACTCGTCTGAATCCTATGTCCTCGGGCAACCAACCATGCCCAATGCTCTTCAATAGATCTTCGCATTATTCACGCAATAATGAATAATGAGCCAATAGATTAGGGCAGTCTTGTCACAATGACTATGCTAAAGGCCAAACGTCATCCCACCTTCAAAATTCCATATGCTCTCCTTATCTCTCACATTCTTGAATACAAAGGAGTGAATGTCGAAGGGGAACAAACGGTACGAACGACAAACTTAAACCGCATGTTGGACAACACATTAACCCAACTCCAAATGGTACGTGTAAATAATACTTATGTTCACAAGGATGACGTTCCAAACATAGATGCATATGATGAAGATTCTGACGAAGATATGCCTCCTACTACTGAGTTTCCCTCTGATCAAATTCAAAGTGCTGGAACTTATTTTGCTCATCCTGAAACCCGTCAATATGTGGAAGACATGTTATCTTATATGAACCAGAGGATGTAGGCGTTCTTCACTCTCTCTGGAGTACGGCATGAGGAAATCATTCACCGTATCTCTGACGTAGATGATAAAGTGTGTCACTTAGAGAATAAATTTGATGCTTACTTTCATAGTGATAGTGAAGAATTTTAATATTGTTTTAATTTATTGTATTGTAAAACACTTTCACTTATGAAATAAATTTTGTATTCTTTTATTGCTTTGTTTGTGGGGGAGTTATTTCCAAGTTATGAATATTTTGAGGTGGAGCTCTTAATTTTTTATCATAATCAAAATAGGGGGAGAAATATTTAAAGCCTCTTCTAATTAAATTTAAATATTATCTGGTATGCTTAATGTTTTTGTTAGTGTGACAGATAAAACAGGTTATTACAAGGCTTTAAAAGAAAATTTTGATCATCATCAAAAAGGGGGAGATTGTTGAACATACAAGGACTTGATGTTGAACTTACATGGACAGGAAGCTTGTTGATTTTGATGATGATTCAAGAACAAAGTGTTAGAATCACACAGCAGAATGTTCGCGTGGTCGGACAAAAACCAAGAGGGGGGGTGAATTGGTTTCTTAATAAAAATTAGGTTTTCAAAATTTTCCCCAAATTTTACCGATTAAAAACTGTGTAAATGTAAATAGAGAAGAGAAGAGAATCTTACACAGGAGATTTATACTGGTTCGGATCAAAAGACCCTACGTCCAGTTGCTAATCACTCAAACAGAGGATTAACGCTGTCACTATAATCAAGTTTGTTACAACAAATTACAATTGAAAAGATAAAGTTAAAGATAACACCTCTCTTGAAACCCACAAGAGATGAAGAACAGCTTTCCCCAGAGACGGCACAACACACAATCCACTAAGAACTCCACTTAGTGATTCTTATCGCTTCTAGCCCACACCAGGTTCCAAAAGCCCCCTTTCCTTGCAACAAACAGTTCTCTGGCACTCACAGCACTTAACTTTTGTATGGAAAAGGTTGTTCTATTTTTCTGAGTGCCATAGAAGAGTTTAAGTAGAGAAATTAGGGTTTGGGAATTGGGATTTTCGGAAGTAGGGTTCTTGGGAAAAGGGTTTTCGAAAATAGGTTTGATTTGAAGTTTAAAATCAAAAACAGACTGAAATAATCGATTAAATGAAGATATAATCGGTTAAAACAGAGCCAAAATCAACAGAACCCAAAACCTCTCTGTTTTAATCGATTAAAAGGGGTTTTAATCGATTATCAGACCTGATAATCGATTATCTGGAGATTTAATCGATTAAAGCAGTGAGTTGATACAGAAAATGGTTTTTCTCACTGTTTTAATCGATTATTTCCCTATATAATCGATTAAAGCCGAGCCTGGATGATAAATTTGAGCTTTTTGAAGCTTCTAAGGTGCAGACTATGTACCGACTATCTTAAACTCTAATATTACAGACTCAATCTAATTAAAATAGAGTTATTACAATACAAAACAAGTCTTCAACACACTAAGTCTTTGAGTTCTTGAATCATCATCAAAATCAACAATCTTCATGTCCAACAAGTGCAACATCAAGTCCTTGAATGTTCAACAATCTCCCCCTTTTTGATGATGATCAAAATTATCTTTTAAAGCCTTGTAATAATCTGTTTTATCTGTCATACTAACTAACACATTAAACATACCAGATAATATTTAAATTCAATTCACAAGAGGCTTTAAATATTTCTCCCCCTATTTTGATTATAATAAAAAATAACTCTGCAAATAACAATCATAATGGCTCCCTCTCAAAATATGCATAAGTTGGAGATAACTCCCCCTCAATCAAAGCATCAAGGAAACATCATATTTTATTGCAGAAACAACCATTCATTACAATAACAAGAGAAAATAACAAAAAGAAAATAATAAACAAAATTTAAAATTATGCACTATCATCATCATTAAAATGTGCATCAAATCTATTTTCTAAACGGCACATTTTATCATCTACATCAGATATACGGCGAATTAATTCCTCATGTCGTACTCCAGAAAGAGTGAAGAATGATTGCATCCTCTGATTCATGTCAGATAACATGTCTTTCATGGATTGTCAGGTTTCATGATGAGTAGAGGAAGTTCCAACACTTTGGATTTGGTCAGAGGGAAACTCAGCAGCTGGAGGCATATCTTCATCAGAATCTTCATTAGCATCCCCTTGATTAGGAACGTCATCTTTGTGAACATAAATATCATTGACACGCACCATTTGGAGTTGAATCAATGTGTTGTCCAGCATGCGGTTCAAGTTATTTGTTCTAACTGCTTGTTCACCTTCAACATTCACTCCTTTATATTCAAGAATACGAGAGACAAGTAAAGCATATGGAATTTTGAATGTGGGATGACGTTTTGCTTTTAACATGGTCATTGTGACAAGAACGCCCCAATCTAAAGGTTCATTATTCATTATGGCATGAATAATTCTAAGATCAATTGAAGAACATTGGGCATGATTTGTAGCCCGAGGACATAGGATCCAGACAATAAGATGTAGAATCATGCGTTCCTCCTTCTTTAAAGGTCCAGCAAGAAGGATACGTCCAATCTCCATGGAGGGATTCCGCAGAAAAGAGCGATAAGCTAGGAACCTGTCAAAGTCATCTAGCTCACCATATACGTTAATACCATCTTCTCTAATTGGAAAGTGAGCAATATTCTCCCAAATATCATCATCAAGAATTATTGTAACCCCTTTTACACGGGATGTAGCAATTTGATCTCTAAATTTGAATCTAGAGTAGAATACCCTAACTAAGTCAGGATAGTACGTACCTTGCATTTGGATAAAAGGGAGAACTCCTTGAATTTCAAGAAGATTAGGAAAATTGAATCCCCTATGAATGAATTGCTCACCAATAAGAAACTTGGGAGAAATAATAGCCCTTTCCTTCCAGTAGGTCAGAAATTCTTGTTGGCCTTCTGTATCAAAAATCCATCCTTCTACAGAATTAGGACGGGTTCGAGATGAGGGGGCAAATCTTCTTCTAGTAGGGATCTTAGTACGAGAAGATGAGGCCATTTGAAGGATTAAGAGAATAACAAGAAGATTTAGGAGAGCAAAGTAAGTTAGAAGTAAGCAAGATTGCAAGAATAAGGCAAGATAGCTTGATTTCAAGAGATAGAAGTGAGTAGAAGTGAAATAGAGGTCCCTATATATAGCAAAGCATGTCTAACGGTCATATGGAAGTGAATAGAGGCCAAAAGAGCCGTTGGCAACGGCTAGAACCCATACTTGCCAGGTTTAATCGATTAACACTTAGAATAATCGATTAAACCAGTTCCAGTCGCATTTAATCGATTATTTCGAGCTGATAATCGATTATCAGAAGGTTTTAATCGATTAATTAACGAAATAATCGATTATTCCAGAGAGGAATACCCTGTTTTGAGTGTTTTGGATGCAAATAATCGATTATACCTCCAATTAATCGATTATTCCAGAGAGGAATGCCCTGTTTTGAGTGTTTTAACACATGATAACCTATGAACATCCTACAAAATGCATTATAACATTACAACCATCCAAATACAGTCAAATTAAGCAGAATTTAAGCTATTTCTAATATCCCTAAGTCTCTTCTAAGATCATAGAATCTATCCTTGGGTAGAGGCTTAGTAAAAATATCTGCTAATTGACGTTTGGTATCTACATACTCTATTTTACAGTTTCCTTTGCTGATATGGTCTCTCAAAAAGTGATGTCTTATTTCTATATGTTTAGTCCTAGAGTGCATTACTGGATTCTTAGTAAGATTAATTGCACTCATATTTTCACACATCAAAGGAATGTCATTTAAAAAGATACTATAATCTTCTAACTGTTGTTTCATCCACAGAATTTGAGCACAACAACTACCAGCTGCAATATATTCAGCTTCAGTGGTAGATAAAGCAACACATGCCTGTTTCTTAGAATTCCAGGATATTAAGGATGAACCTAACAAATGACATGTCCCACTAGTACTTTTCCTATCAATTTTACATCCACCATAATCAGCATCAGAATATCTTATTAAACTCATACAAGCATCAGACGGATACCACAAACCAAAACCAGTAGTTCCTTTTAAGTATTTTAAAATATGTTTCACTGCAATTAGATGAGATTCTTTAGGACAAGCCTGAAATCTAGCACACACACAGACAGAATGCATAATATCAGGCCTACTTGCAGTTAAGTATAACAGTGATCCTATCATACCTCTATACATAGTTTGATTAACTTCCAAACCTGATTCATCCTTGTCTAGATAGCATGAAGTTCCCATGGGTGTGTTAGCTTCCTTTGAGGTGTCCATTCCAAACTTTTTAAGGATCTCTTTGCAGTATTTGGTTTGAGAGATGAAAATGCCATCTTTAAGTTGCTTGATTTGTAGTCCAAGGAAGAATGTCAATTCTCCCCTCATAGACATTTCAAACTTTCCCTGCATTATCTTAGCAAATTCTACACATAACGAATTATCAGTTGATCTAAAAATAATATCATTAACATGTAGCACATCCTTGATCTCCAAAGTGTTTGCTTCGCCTATGTTTCCAATTCCAAGGATCTTCCCTTTGTTGTTGTCCCCGTAAGTTACATATCCTTGTTGTCGAACCAATTTATGCTATTCTGCAGTGAGTTTCTTCTTTAAAGAAAAGCAATATGCCTCAAGAAAGATTTTTAAAAAACTTCTCAAAAAAACTGTCGCGAATCTTTCTTGAAAAGAGTGCTAAAGTTGCTTGATTGATTGCTTAAGGATGTGTGAAAACTTATATTCAATGTGTGTTTAAAAAGTTCAAGCCAAACTGTTTTTATAGAAGATTTTCAAAACTGCTGTTTTAATTAATCTGTTAAAAGATTCTTTTAATCTGTTAAAAGTGCAGTTTTAATCTGTTAAAACTTCTTTTAATCCATTAATACATTCTTGATTCTTTAACAGATTTGTTTTAACTGATACGACAACGTTTATATCAATTAAAACACTTTATAAAAAATCTTCTAAGTTGATTTAATCGATTGTTTCGCGATTCAATCGATTGAAATACTGCAAAACTTTCTTATAAAACTTTTCAAGTTATTTTAACTGATAAAAATAAGTTTTAATCGATTAAAACGTTGTGTAGAAAATTTCCAAGTTGTTTTAATCGATTGAAACGAGATTTAATCGATTAAAAGAGTTCTGATCGGTCATAACTAAATTCTGATCGATCATAACTGATTCTGATCGGTCATAATTGCATTCTGATCGATCATCCTGAACCTTTAAGTGATTTTAATCGATTGAAACATGTTTTAATCGATTGAAAAATTCTGATCGCTCATAATTGCATTCTGATCGATCACATTTGATTCTGATCGGTCATATTTGTAATCTGATCGATCATAATGAGTTCTAAATGGTTTTAATCGATTAAAATCAAGTTGTATCGATTAAAATACTGTAAAAAAACTTCTTTGAACATTTTAAGTGATTTTAATCGGTTCTTTCAAAACTATATCAGTTAAAAACATGTTTAAGAAAGCTTTTGTAAAAATACTTTGTTTTTAGTTGTTTAAAACGATTTTAGAGGCATTTCGCAAAATCTTTAAGTGAAGAACCTTCATGCAGCAGAAAAGATAAAATGATTTTACCTAAGCATTATGTTTAAAATATACTAAATGATCCATTTTCTTTGAATAAATACAAGATACAAATAGTTCATTTAACTATAGGAACCCAAATATATTTTCCTTTAGGAACACCAAAATGTTTAATTTTACATCTATTTGACGTGTGACCTTGTTTCATGCAATAAAAACATGCTTTAGATGTAACATTTGAAAATGATGCATTTCTATTCATAGATGCTCTAGTTCCTTTTTCTACCCATACTCTTTTATTTTTCCTTTTAGGCTTTTTCAAAGGAACTTGATGATTTACATTATTTTGAGCAAACACCATTTCATGCTTCTTAAGATCATTTATTTCCTTTTCGGCTTTGTCAAGTAGATGATTAAGTATATCTATGTCATACTCATACCCTTTACAAGATGCACATACTATATTCTTATCATTATTCTCATCTATGCATACAATTTTTGTTTCTAAGGTTTCCTTTTCCTCTAAACATGCAATTTTCGGTTTTAATGACTCCTTTTCCTCTAAACATATAATTTTCGTTTTTAAGGACTCTACCTCCATTTCGGAACTACTTAAACTCTTTTTCACAGCTTTGTATTCATTTTTCAAGTCCTTAAAGGCACTAAACAATTCATTATATGCATTTTGCAATTCATCATGATCATTTTCATCATCACTAGAAGATGGGTCGGAATCACTTACCTCAATGTCGGAAGATATATTGTCTTTTGCCAACAAGCAAATGTTAGCTTCTATTTCCAGATCACTTGACTCCGAAATCGAGTCACTATCATCGGTTCCTTCATAAGTTACTCTTAGTTTATCCCACATTTCTTGAGCACTCTTACAAACAGAGATCCTGTAAAACTCGTCAAGGGTTAAAGCAGATGAAATTATATTTCTAGCCCTAACGTCAAATTGAGCTTTCCTATTTTCTTCTGCAGTCCATCTAGAAAAAGGTTTAAGAACGTCAACACTGTTCTCTGTAACTTTAGGAACAAATGGACCGTTTAAAATAGCATCCCAAACGCCTCTATCAACAGACTCTAAAAATATTTGCATACGTACCTTCCAGAAAGGATAATTTTGACCCGCAAAAAGTGGGGGTCTGTTGATAGACGCACCTTCGAAAAAAGTTTGATTTTGTCTGGCCATTTTCGAAAATTTGAATGACTATCAAAGCAAGCTCTGATACCACTTGTTAGAATCGCGCAGCGGAATGTTCGCGTGGTCGAACAAAAACCAAGAGGGGGGTGAATTGGTTTCTTAATAAAAATTAGGTTTTCAAAATTTTCCCCAAATTTTACCGATTAAAAACTGTGTAAATGTAAATAGAGAAGAGAAGAGAATCTTACACAGGAGATTTATACTGGTTCGGATCAAAAGACCCTACGTCCAGTTGCTAATCACTCAAACAGAGGATTAACGCTGTCACTATAATCAAGTTTGTTACAACAAATTACAATTGAAAAGATAAAGTTAAAGATAACACCTCTCTTGAAACCCACAAGAGATGAAGAACAGCTTTCCCCGAGACTGGCACAACACACAATCCACTAATAACTCCACTTAGTGATTCTTATCGCTTCTAGCCCACACCAGGTTCCAAAAGCCCCCTTTCCTTGCAACAAACAGCTTCTCGGCACTCACAAGCACTTAACTTTTGTATGGAAAAGGTTGTTCTATTTTTCTGAGTGCCATAGAAGAGTTTAAGTAGAGAAATTAGGGTTTGGGAATTGGGATTTTCGGAAGTAGGGTTCTTGGGAAAAGGGTTTTCGAAAATAGGTTTGATTTGAAGTTTAAAATCAAAAATAGACTGAAATAATCGATTAAAACAGAGCCAAAATCAACAGAACCCAAAACCTCTCTGTGTTTAATCGATTAAAATGGGTTTTAATCGATTATCAGACCTGATAATCGATTATCTGGAGATTTTATCGATTAAAGCAGTGAGTTGATACAGAAAATGGTTTTTCTCACTGTTTTAATCAATTATTTCCCTATATAATCGATTAAAGTCGAGCCTGGATGATAAATTTGAGCTTTTTGAAGCTTCTAAGGTGCAGACTATGTACCGGCTATCTTAAACTCTATTATTACAGACTCAATCTAATTAAAACAGAGTTATTACAATACAAAACAAGTCTTCAACACACTAAGTCTTTGAGTTCTTGAATCATCATCAAAATCAACAATCTTCATGTCCAACAAGTGCAACATCAAGTCCTTGAATGTTCAACACAAAGAACTTAGAGAGTTTAAGACTTGTATTCTTGTGTAATAACTATGTTTTGATGAGTTTGAGTCTGTAATATTAGAGTCTAAGATAGCCAGTACATAGTCTACTCTTTAGAAGCTTCAAAAACTCATTTTTATCAAAAACTCACGGGTTTAATCGATTAAAAGACCAAATAATCGATTATTGCAGAGAGAAAAACCATTTTCTGTATCAGCTCTCTATAATAATCGATTAACACTCCTGTTAATCGATTAATAGGTCTGTTAATCGATTAACAGGGAAAATAATCGATTAAAATAGTGCGTTGTGGGTTCTTGTTGATTTTGGCTCTGTAATAATCGATTAACACTTGAGATAATCGATTATTTCAGTCAGATTTGCATTTTGAACTTCAAATAAAACCTATTTTCGAAAACCCTAGTCCCAATACACCAAGTTTCAAAAATCCCCAATTCCCAAACCCTAATTCATCTACTTAAGGTTCTCTAAGGCTCTCAAAAAATAGAACAACCTTTTTCAAACAAAAGTTGAGAGTTGTGATTGCCAAAGAACTGTTTGTTGGAGGAAAAATGGGCTTTTGGAACCTAGTGTGGGCTAGAAGCGATAAGAATCACTAAGTGGAGTTCTTGGTGGATTGTGTGTTGTGCCGTCTCTAGGGAAAGTTGTTCTTCATCTCTTATGTGACTCAAGAGAGGTGTTTTCGTTACCTTATCTTTTCATTTGTAATATGCTTGTACAACTTTGATTATAGTGACAACGTTAATCCTCTGTTTGAGTGATTAGCAACTGGACGTAGGGTCTTTTGATCCGAACCAGTATAAATCTTCTGTGTAAGACTCTATCCTTATCCTATTTACATTTACACAACATTTTAATCGGTAAAATTTGGGGAAAATTTTTAAAACCTAATTTTTGTTAAGAAACCAATTCACCCCCCTCTTGGTTTTTGTCCATTCACGCAAACATTCCGTTGCGCGATTCTAACAGTAATGGCATAGACACAGCCCTCTGAGCTCTTCTTGAGTTGGCACAGTTTGGGTTCTCATGAGTTGTCTCATAGCTATCTTGGGAGAGTTGGCTATGCAACCCCTGAGGCCTAGTAATGGTATGCTCAGGTAATCTCCACATCGTATAAGAATATAGCCAGGTCGGAACCAAGGGCAAACCCATGATACATATTCTCTTTTCCAGTTTTCCAACTCGGTTTTCCATTCTAAAGCTTGATGATGTTGAAGAGGGATTTTTGAAAAACTCCTTAAAGGACCAGGGAATATGCCCATGTAGCTTGAAGCATAGAAGTGAGTAATGCCCCATACATATAGTAATGAAGAGCAACATCTAAGTGTTTTCCCCTGTTTATGTCGGCAAAAATCTACTGAGAGCAGGGTATCGGCGAGAATTGCAGGTATAGGAATCTTAGAGTATACATCCCAGGCAAAGAATGCATCTATTGCAGCATGATCCACAACATTCACATGAAATGGGAATAATATGATTCCAAACATTGCCAATGCTAGAGTTTTGTTAAAGGTAGACCAGTCTTTCTTTTCAGCCAAAAAGGTTAAGTGGTCTTCTATTATTGACATTTTCCAACCTCGAATGTTCCCTTTTCCCTCTAGGATGGATTGATGAGATGGTAATCGTATAATAGTAGCAACCTTACTCACGGCAACATATACTCCTGAGCAGACGTAGACCCCGACTGACTGAGGCCACCTAACCATGAGTTCATATTCTTCTAAGGTTGGTACTAAATCGAACTGCGAAAACTCAAAGCAGTGTAGATTGGGATTCCAGAAGTGGACCAATGCTCTAACAAAGATAGGATCGATGCTGATTTTCAGGAAGTCAAGAATCCTTCCATAAGATTTCTCAAAATTAGCATTGACCTCCAGCGGCATATATGAGCACAACTGTCTTAGCTTCTCTACACGGCATAGAAGGATTTCCACTTTCTTTAACTGTCTATTACTGGATCCCTCCATTATCTAAAAGAAATAAAAATGCATGATATGAGGATGAGTATTTGTAAATGCATGCATGCAGGTGTTTGTTTTTCTAAGCATTATCATGTTTTATTCTTAGTATGATACATGATAGTGCTTGGTTTTTTCTTCCTTGAAAAGGAAACTATCTATATGGATGTTTATGGGTTTTGATGAAGAGAGTCCTATTTTCTCCTCTTATTACTCTTATGAACTGATGTTGTATGACTTTGCCAAGAATCCTTTTATTGTAAGAGGTATTTTTATTGCTTTAAATTATTTTTTTTATCCCTTTATCTCTTCTATTGGTCAACATGACTACTTAGCTTACAAAGAACCTGGAACCAGGCTAGCTTAAATGAAGACTGTCCGAGATAAAGTTGGTTTATTCTTATCTTTTTTATGGTTTTTTAGAACTTTTGTTATTTTTTTGTATGTTGTATAATTACCCTATACCAATGCATCAATACAAATGCAACAAACAAATGCACACACAATTCACTCATCCACGAGCAGAGTCACGCTTATTTAATCACGAGGTAGGGTTTTCCTACAGAAACATATTTGGTTTAGGTGGTTCTAAACTGTTCTCACCAAGGCCAAAGGTCCCCAAGGTGTGCCCATTATAGGGACCTCTCAATCTCTCAGTCTTTGGGTCATGCACGGAACTCCGTGTCGACATCCTTGGACCAAAAGAAGAGAGTTATCACCTTGAGTTGGTGGTTTTCCGACAACAGTTGTAGCCCCGTGTGCCAACAAGTCGGTCGTATCTGCCACCCACTCCCTATAGGTATTTACTCTTGCCCCCGGTATAGAGGGACTGTAGTGTGCAAGGGTTTTTGTGTACAGTTTGTATTTCACAAAATTTGCAGAAAATAGTCATACAACAGTTATTAAAGCCATACAATAAAGCATACAAAGAAGGGTAAAGGCGTAATTTCAAATCTTTATTTAGTTTGAATTTATCCATCACTAAATGGGATCAACTCTCTAGCTTCCCCAGTGGAGTCGCCATCTGTCGCCGCTGTCCGTTCCGACGTCTAGGGACATCTCGAACGTTTATGCGAGCGGTCGCGAAAAGATGGTTTACACTCGCGTTCATTTAAAAATGTGATCATTGCTCCCGAGGTACTCAACAACTGAACTATCTTCTAATATAAGCAAGGTTTTCGCAAAAAGGTTCTTATGGAGTCGCCACCAATGTTTTAACCATAAACATTGGAAAAGGATAAAAAAAACGTTGATGTTAAGAAAAACCAAACTTGGCCATTATAACCAGAGTTAGGTAAGGGAGTTAGTTACGCGTGGGGAAGGTGTTAGCACCCCCACGACGCCCCTTTCGGGTTCCCTATGACGGATTAATTCATAAAGTAAAGATTAAGAGAAATTACGCTATTACCCTATTTTATTATACAATATTAAAAAAATGGCTATCTACATGATTCTATTTTCTATTGCATACATAAAGCATGAAATAAGGCAATAAAAGAGAAGAGAAGTGAAAAGAACCTTCGTAGCAAGCTTTTATTACAAATCTTCAACTATGAGGATGTGTTTTGGCAATCCCCCGCACTACAAAGACTCTCCTCCCTGAATACGGGACCGAAACTACAAAAACTTTAAGAAGAATCGAATGCCGAAAGAAACTTTCTTAACCGATTGTTACCTTATAGGCAATCGGAGATATCATTCGAAAGAGGGAGAGAAGAGAGGAGTAAGGTGTGTGAAAAAGCGTCATCTAAGGTCCCTATTTATAGTTTTTTCAGCCAACAAGCTCGAGACGGCCGTCTGGGGCCAAGAAAACAGGGATCGCGGTCTGAAAAGCTTGGGAAGGTCGTCTGGAAGTTGGGACGGCCGTCTCAGATTGTTTTTTGGGTGAGACGCGTGTCTCGCCTGTTTGGGACGACTGTCTTGCTTTCTGGGACAGTTGTCTCGAGTGTTTTGGCCAAATTTTGTGTTCTGGGACTCCAGGGAAGCTTTCCTTTCTTCAGACGGAAGCCAGTTGATGCCGATGGACGTCCACCGAAGCTTTACCCACCTTCAGAGAGAAAGTCTTCTAGTCTTTATTGAGAGGCCGAGCAAAATTAGGGTCTACAATCCCCAATGGATCCTTGGCTACTCAAAGGCATCATCAGAATCAACAAGTCGCCAGTGGATTACTGCCTACCTAAGAGGCATTCATCAAAAATCCCCCGCAATCGACAAAGCCGGATGGCTAATCAGAAAAGCCCAAAAATCAAGAATCCCCGATATACCGGATGACTACACTAGAAAAGTAAAAAAAAAATCAAACAAAGAACTACTCCTCATGAAGTCGGCGCATGATCAGGATCAGTAAGCCGCCACCACAGTCTGAAGGGTCAGCCACCACAGTAAAAGGGGCATCCAGAAGACATAGTTCCATACTCATTAGCCGAAGGATCAACTCCGTAGCAAAGGAGCATCTTGAAGACAATATCTTCACATTCATCGAAGGATCAGCTCCGTAACAAAGGAGTATCCTGAAGACAAACATCTTCATATACATCGTACAAAGGATCAACTCTATAGCAAAAGAGTATCCTGAAGACACAATCTACCTTTATCGTCTGAAGGGTCAACCTCTTCAGCAAAAGGGGCATCCGGAAGACAAAGTCTTTGTACTCATCAGCCGAAGGGTCAATTACCGCATTAAAGGAGCATCCTGAGGCATCAAACCCAAATGAGGGTTCGTACTCATCAACCACGGGGTCAGCTACCGCATCGAAGGAGCATCGTGGAGGTTCACATTCATTGTCTGGAGGGTCAGCTACCGCACCAAAGGAGCATCCAAAGGACGACCCAGCAAGAGGGTTAACTCCTTCACCCACCATCCAGTCTTACAGTGCATTCGCCAGTAGCCAGTCTAGCCAGTGAAGGGGGGACAGCTGTAGACCCCAAATCTTGCCTGATCAAATAGTAGCTCTCAGAAATCTTCCATTTCAAAGATGGTTAAAGCTCCATTAGGTCCCTAGTAGCACTCACTAGGCTCCATTTAAGAATAGGAGATATTTTTGAGAAAATAAAAAAAATTAGATAATCAGAAACTTGGGACGGCTGTCCCACTTTCCCAGATGGTCGTCCCACTTATTATTTAGGCTAGAACGGCTGTCCCACTTTCCCAGACGGTCGTCCCACCTTCATTTGACCTTGGGATGGCCGTCCCATTTTCCCATATGGTTGTCCCACTTATTTTTGAGCCCGGGACGACCGTCCCATTTTTCCAGATGGTCATCCCACTTATTTTTGAGCCCGGGACGACCGTCCCACCTGACAAATGCCCAGACGACCATCCCGGCCTCTTTGACATGAATTCCTATAAATAGGGGCTCATTTTCACCCTTTTTCACACACTTTCACATGTTAGAATCGTGCAGCGGAATGTTCGCGTTTAAGGACAAAAACCAAGAGGGGGGGTGAATTGGTTTCTTATAAAAATTATGGTTTTAAAAATTTTCCCCAAATTTTACCGATTAAAATGCTTGTAATGTAAAGAGATAAGGGAAAGCAGATTACACATATGATTTATTCTAGTTCGGATCAAAAGACCTTACGTCCAGTTGTTAATCACTCTATAAGAGGATTAACGTTGTCACTATAATCACAAGTTACAACAGATTACAAATTGAAAAAGATAAGGAATAGAAAATAGCTCTCTTGAGTCACACAAGAGATGAACACCTCCTTTGAATCCATAAAGGATGAACAACAGCTTTTCCTAGAGACGGTACAACACACAATCCACCAAGAAACCCACTTAGTGATTCTTATCGCTTCTAGTCCACACTAGGTTTTCAAAATCCCCTTTTTCTTCCCTACACAAAGTCCTCTAGCAATCACAACTCTCAACTTTTGTATGAAAAATGATTGTTATTTTGCAGAGAGCCTTAGAGAACCTTAAGTAGAGAGAACAGGGTCTGGGAAATAATGATTGCAGACCCCAAATCTTGCCCGGCCTCAAAATAAAGAGCAGAAAACTTCCGTTCGAAGATGGACAAGGCCTAAAAGGTCCCTAGGATTGATCAATAGACCCCATATTAGAATAGGAAGGATTTTTGTATAGGAAAAATAAGAAATTCCACCCAGAGGGCCGAGACCGCCGTCTCGCCACTTGCCAATGACAAGACCGTCATCTCGCCACTTGCCAATGGCGAGACCATCGTCTCTCCAATCTCCAATGGCGAGACTACCATCTCGTTTGCTGAGACGGCTATCTCGCCACTTGCCGAAGGTGAGACCGCCGTCTCATTTGGCGAGACGGCGATCCTGACTTGACAGGCACAAATTTCTATAAAAGGGGGGATTTCCTCACCCTTTTCATAGCATTCTTCCATTTTCCCTTCTGCACTTTCATCAAATTACTCTCCTAGGATCCCTCTGAAGCATTTTCAGAGTTTCTTAGTATTCTTAGAGAGCGTTCTGTAGTATTGCGAGGAAGAGCGATCAACATTGTAAAGCGGGGGATTTCCAAAAAGCACCCTATTTCAAAGAATTCACTATAAAAGCTTGCTTCGAAGGTTCTATATACTCTATTCCCTACTTTACTGCTTTTTGGATAGTATTGTTGTGCATTAATCATTTAGGGTCATGTAGTCAATATCTTAATTTCTGCAATAAATAAATAAGGGTAAAAGCGCAATTTATAGTTATTATTTCTTCAATATAAACAGTCCATCATAGGGAACCCGAAAGGGGCATCATAGGGAAGCTAATACCTTCCCTACACGTAATTAACTCCCTTACCTGACTCTGGTTGTAATGGCCAAAGTTGGTTTTTAAACCAATGCCTCCGTTTTTTCCTTTTCCAATGTTTCCGGTAAAAACATTTATGGCGACTCCTTGAACCCTTCAGAAACCTCACCTTTAGGTTCATCCCGGTTATCGGACAACCTAAAGGAATTGTACCATTTCTTTTAAAAAATGAGAGTCGAAAGAAACCATCGCGTCGCTCCAACCGCCTCTTTTGATGGTGGCGACAGATGGCGACTCCACTGGGGAAGCTAGAGAGTTGATCCCATTTAGTGATGGATTAGTTTGAAGAAATAAAACTTAAAATTGCGCCTTTATCCTTCCTTGTTTTATAACATGTTTAAATTTCTTGTCTTTAATAACTGTTGTCTGTTTATTTTATGCAATTGTTTGAAATATAAATTGTACACAAACCCTTGCACACAACAGTTCCCCGTATACCCGAGGGCAAGTGGGATATCCGTAAGGAGTGGGTGACATTGTACGATTTGTCGTAATGAAGGTCATGAGCCCACCGGTATGGTTGGAAACCACCACTCAAGGTGATAACCTTCCTCTTTTGGCCCAAAGACTAACTAAGGCCCTAGTGCCATGCATGGTCTGAAGGCTGGGAGAGTGGGGACCCTATAATGGGGGCACCTTGGGGGCCTGGCCTTGGTGAGGAAATTTAGAACTACCCTAAATATGCACTCTTTTGTAGGATACCCCTACCTCGTGATTAAAAACGTCATCCTACTGTTCGCAGATGAGTGAATTATGTGTGCATTTGTTTGTTGCATTTGATTGTTGCATAACATAATCATACAACAGATAAAAAAGAAAATACCTCAAAAAATCTTTTCACAGTAAACACCCTTATCTCAGACAGTCTGCCTTTTAGCTAGCCTGGTTTCAGGTTCTTTGTAAGCTAAGTAGCCATGCAGTCCGACAAAAGAGATAAGGGACGCTAAAACTATTCTTTTGAAGTAAAGCATTTTTATCTCAGACATTCTGCCTTTTAGCTAGTCTGGTTTCAGGTTGTTCGTAAGCTAAGTAGTCACGCAATCCGACAGAAGAGATAAAAGGTTATAAATCAAATAAAACAAATAAATCAATCAAAACAAAAAAAAACAAAATAATGAATTTGAATAAAAGAATTTTGACAAAGTTGTATCATTCATATCACATCATTTCATAAGCGGAAGAACCAAGAGAGAAAATAAATGCATAAGGAAAGTATGCATACGCATCATCTTAATAAATCTCTAAAAAAAATGGGTCTTAAGAGCATTTTTTGGGAAAATTGTTAGGCCAAATCCCTTATGGGAATTTGTCACCTGTTCTTCACTCTTTCCTCTTCGTTTTGATATGTTGTGTGTCCAAATCCAACGTCTCAGTCAAAAGTTATCTTACTTTGAACATTTTCCGTCTCTTTTATCATAAAAGGTCCTTTTGTATTAGTGCATGCATAAACACATTCATCTTAGGGACACTAGATATGCTTACGACAAAGGCAAAAGAGACCCAAGTATATTTGTAACCTTCCGCAAGGAATGGACAAGTGTGCTAAGATATATGGTGAACTTCGTTATGCTTGTCAAATCAATGACGAGGAATTAACCATTATACCAAGGTGGGTATGGTGTTACGTGAAGCGTAAGCTTTAAGAATATACCAAAGCCTTTGTCTTAAGGTATATCTCATAATAATCGATCATTTAAAAAAAACAAAAAAAAAACACATTCTTAAATTCATATGCATTCCAGAAAGCAGCTGGTATTCTTCATACCCTCCCCTACAT
The DNA here is from genome assembly GCA_963425845.1 of Sphenostylis stenocarpa. NCBI lineage: Eukaryota > Viridiplantae > Streptophyta > Magnoliopsida > Fabales > Fabaceae > Sphenostylis > Sphenostylis stenocarpa. The sequence continues at coordinate 39,027,965 of OY731404.1, forward strand.
ACAAAAAAAAGCAAATTTCCAAACAATATCATACATCATGTTAGAAAATAAAACATGATAATGTTTAGGAAAAAACAAACACCTGCATGCATGCATCCACCAAACTTCATCCTCGTGCATCTAGTAATAGGCAGTTGAAGAAAGTGGACATTCCTCAATACTGTGTAAAGAGGATAGAGCATTTACATGCCATGAACGGGAAGTCAAAAGAGAAAATACATAGAAATTATAACCCGCCTATGGATTCCTTTAGGCTTCTCCACTTTTAAAAATATATACTTTGAAACATTGCATTAAGGAATGTACATTGTCTGGATGAAATAAATAAAACAGTTTGTTTTCATCATCTCTTCAATCGTCTATTACATTCATAAATTACATTCATTCATTCTCACTTTAATAATAATAAGATAATAAAAAGAAAGGATTAATTGATGTGTTTCCCATGAATCAGAAAAAGATGAAGAGCAAACCTTTCGTCGTCAAGTTCTCTCTAACAGTTGATCCGCCTAAGGAGGATAATAAGCCTCAACCGTTGGATATCCAAGTTAATAAAGAGGGGGGCAAGGAGCCGTTACATTTGTTCATGTCTTGAATCGAATAAAGTTATACCATGGAGATACGCAAAAACATCGCCAATCAATGAGGATATCGTCAGCATCGCCGGTATTGGGGGCCACGACTAGAAGTAGAAGAATCTACTCCCCCAAGGAGCTACGAGACAATGATCCCAGGAATAAGGAAAAAATAAAAAGATCGAAGAAGAGAATAATGAAAATACTTCCCCAACAATATGAAGGTGACCCACATGATGAGGAAATATGGATGCCGCCCAAACCAAGGGCTCATTAGAAACTCTCAAGGAATAAGGGAGCCACCAGATTTTAAAGACAATCCTTTGAAGCATGACCCTACAAAGGATCAAGCTGCGCAGAGAAAAGGGAAATCTCCCCTCCGCACCTCGAATCAGATTTTCCCAAATGAAGGGGTCCAAGCGTCGAGAACGACTTTAGTCATTAGGTGTTTTTCTTCCAATTTTAAGGGATGTAAACCTAATGATTATTAGAGATTACTCCTCGGGGCTAGCCCGACCCCCGAGCATTGTAGGACACATATTTCCCTATTAATTAATAAAGAATGTCATTCTTACTATTTGCTTCTCTTCTTGATATTCACATCTAAACATCATAATAGCCATGTTTAAGCAAACGTTTTCAAAAATGCGTCAAAATAATCAAAATGCGCCATCATCAAAATAATCAAACCACTCATCATCACTGATTGACTAGAAACACAAAATAAAGTTTTACCTCGTCATAAATAAAGTCGTGTTTCAATGTTGTGTAAAAAGAAGACAAAAGAAAATCAAAAGAAGCCCATAGAAGCTAAAGGCCAAAAGAAAAGGTAAGATACCCGGTAGGAAACCCATTAAGGGGGCTACGCAAAAGTTAGGGTAAACCTACTAGGAGACCCGAACAACAATAAAGGGTAGCCTAGGCAAAAATTAGGGTTACAAAATAAAGTTCACTAGGATTCCCAAAACAAGAAAAGAGGAAACCTAGACAAAAGTTAGGACATAGCACAACATCCTAGGTTGAAAACCCAAAGGGCAGACTAGGGAAATTAATCAGTCATGATAGGCGCCATCAAATAATCATTTAAGATGCCACCTCATAAACAAAATGTTTGTCTAAACTAGCCTAAACACTCTAACCAACCTTGGCTAGCCGTGCTTACAAAAACCATTTTTTGTCAAAATAAAACAATTCTAAAACACACGCCTTTGAATTAAATAACTTTCCTTATTTTCTCTTGACCCTTACCACTATGGAATTTTAGTAATTAGTAGGGAAATGTGGAGATAGTAATCAATAGGAGGATTGACATCCCCAAGAAAAGGGAGGGGCACACTGACATGGCAAGTCGCTCTACAATCAACACAATCATTCTTCGGTCATGGAAAAATCAAGACGGCAAAATCGATACAGCCTATCATGTCGACGAAAGCACATAATGACAAATCACGTCAGAAGCAAAAGCACATTTGATTAATCCTTTTGAAATATTAATTGAAATAGCATTGTAGGATGCATATCGCAAACATTGCATGCATATGATAGGGTCCTATCTCTCAAAAAAGAAGAGAAAGAAAAAATGAAAATAAAAAGAATAATGCCTCCTAGGAGATTCTTAGGAAAAATTTACGGTAGCCCGCTAGATTAAAAACCCGCAAAGGGCGGTCTAGGCAAAAGTTAGGGCATTCATAAAAAAGGAAAAAAGTCCGCTAAGATATCCTAGGCAAAAATTTAGGCAGCCCGCTAGATCGAAAACCCCAAAAGGGCGGTCTAGGCAAAAGTTAGGGCTAAACCAAAAAATAAATAAAAGAGAGGGGTCCATCAGCATATTCATGAAAATCCAGCAGGAGAATGACAGTTACTTCTCTAGGTGCATCAAATAAAAGGATAGATTGCATTTAGGACATCCACACACCAGTAGTCGCACTCTGTTAAAATAAAAAAATAAAAAATCTCTGTAAGTAAATAAACAAAAAATAATACTCATGCATATAAGGAGACTAGCTCCATGTTTGTGATTGAAAACAGGAAGCGCCAAAAACAGGTCTCCAAATAAAGCTCTCCCTCAAGAAAGCAGATCAAGTTGCCACCAATAAATAAGCCAAAAACTCCATAGCAAAATAGAAGTTCAGATCACCCAAAAGCTCCAACCGCTATCCTTCTACCCCCAGAAAAAGAAGGCACAAATAAGAAGTCTCCAAACACTACTCTCTCTCAAGAAAGAAGAGTGAGTTGTCATCATCAAATAGCTTAGAAGAAATAAGAAGCTTCCAGAAGCCAAAGCTTCAGTCATCATTCTTCTACCCAATAAAAGAGGGCACAATCATTAGACATTATAAAAGAAAAGCTGACGGAAAGGCTTAGTTATCCCCAAGCGGATTCTTGTCTACTCAAGAGGCAACACAAATATTACCTCACGGCTCAGCATTACCACTACATGAGTCATCGAGCACACTCACCCAAAGTCTCCTTCACACTCCCCAATGGAGAATAAAGGCTTCAAGAGCCCATCATCATCAACAGTCAAAAGAGTCCAAATCTCCATAACATCAAGGGCTCAACGAAAAGAGAAAAAAAAGAAGAAGAAAACCCTTGCATCCCCAGCGGATATCCAAAAGAAAGGGCCGCAACAGAGAAGGTCAAATAAAAATCCCCAAGTGAATCTCCCCAGAAAAGTCTACAAAAAGGAATTCTCATCCCTCAGTGGAATAAGAGCTTCACAAGTTTAGCTCGCATCAACATCAATCAAGGGGCCAAGACTCCATCCCTAGAAAAGAAAAATCAGATCCCCAGGAAGTCAACTAATTTCCTGGTGAATCACGAAAGAAAGAAAACTTCATCCCTAGTGGACCCCCTAAAAAAAGAAGGAAAAAGCTTGCATGCATAAAAGAGACTAAAAAGTAAAAAGGCTTACGCATTATCCCCATAAAAAAACCAAATTTCAAAATCACGATAAAAAAGAGATAAATCGCGGAAAAAGGTGAAATTAAAATCCTAACTTTTAGGTAAACAAAATGCCCATTCCCCAATGAAATAAGAGCATCGCAGAACCAGCTCACACCAGTACCTAACAAGGAGTCAAAACTCCAGGGGCCAAACCAAAATCAGATCCCCGGGAAAGCAATCAATCCCCAATGGATCATCAAAAAGAAAAAAACCATCGTTAGTGAGCCTATGACAAGGGCAAATTTCAGACTCACATCCCCAGAAGGGTCATTCGCCTATACATAGGCAAGATCTGACAAATAAAGAGCCAACATCCCCAGAATGGGATATCAGCCTATTTAGAGGCAAAACAGTGCAAGCGCGAAACCTTCACCTCTAGTTGAAACATCTACCTACTCAAAGGCACCATCAACAAATCCTCAAATGGATATCCGCCTACTCAAGAGGCACCATCAAAACCAACAAATCCTCAGTGAATTCATGCCTACTTCAGAGGCATTTAACAAAGAATCCCCAGCAATCAACAAGCTAGATGACTATTGGAAAAATCCAAAAATCAAAGAATCCCCAGCACACCGGATGACTGCAAAAAGTCAAAAATATTTATCAAAGCAAGAATCACTCCCCATGGAATCGGCGCATGACCAGAAGCAGTAAGACGCCAGCACATTTTTAGGTCCAAAACAAAGGACTCAGAACCAGATGAGGGTTCATACTCATCAGCCTCAGGATCAACTACTAGAAAAAGTATCCTGTAGTCTCAAGATTATCAATAGTGAGAGCCTTACAAAAGGGGGTTCGAAACCATATCAAGTCTTACAAAAGGGGACTGATCAGGAGGGTCTTACAAAAGAGGATTCCTCAAACCGGCAGAGCCTCAGAAAAGGGGGCTCGTCGGCTTACAAACCGGATGCAGGTTTATACTCATCGAGTCTTACAAAAGGGGACTCCAACCAGGTCTTTCAAAAGAAGACTTCAAACCGGATGGGGGTGTATACTCATCGAGTCTTACAGAAGGGGACTCCGACCAAGTCTTTCAGAAGAGGACTTCAAACCGGATGGGGGTGTATACTCATCGAGTCTTATAGAAGGGGACTCCGACCAAGTCTTTCAAAAGAGGACTTCAAACCAGATGGGGGTGTGTACTCATCAAGTCCTGCAAAGGGGGCTTCAACCAGCGCATGAGCTAGAGTAGTAAGCCGCCACCACCGGTCCTACAAAATGGATTGCACCAGCTAGAGGGGGGATTCATACTCATCAATTGGCGCATGAGCTAGAGCAATAAGTCGCTACCACCAGTCCTACAAAGTGGACTACACTATCCAGATGGGGGGGGGGGTTCATACTCATCAACTGACGCATGAGCTAGAGCAGTATGTCATCACCACCGGTCCTACAAAGTGGACTGCACCAGCCAGATGGGGGGGTTCATACTCATCAACCGACGCATGAGCTAGAGCAGTAAGCCGCCACCACCGGTCCTACAAAATGGACTGCACCAGCTAGATGGGGGGTTCATACTCATCAACCGGCGCATGAGCTAGAGCAGTAAGCTGCCACCACCACCAGTCCTACAAAGTGGACTGCACAAATCGGATGGGGGTTCATACTCATCAATCGAGGGGTCGACTACTGCAAGAAGGAGCATCTTGAGGTTCTACCACTTGTTAGTCAAGGGGTCGGCCACCGTAAGAAGGAGCATCCCAAAGCTACAAGCAACCGGATGGGGGTTCATACTCATCAACCGAGGGGTCAGCTACCGCAAGAAAGAGCATCATGAGGTTCTACCATTTGTCAACCAAAGGGGTCGGCTACCGCAAGAAGGAGCATCCTAGAGGTTCACACCTTTTCGTCCGAAGGGTCGGCTACCGCAAGAAGGAGCATCCGAAGGACAGCCGGGCAAGAGGGTTAACTCCTTCACCCTCTAGTCATGACGAGCCAACAGTCGACTAGTCAGGTGAAGGGGGGGGGGGGCAGATGTAGACCCCAAATCTTGCCCGACCTCAAAATAAAGAGCAGAAGACTTTCGTTCGAAGATGGGTAAGGCCTAAAAGGTCCTTAAGATTGATCAATAGGCCCCATATTAGAATAGGAAGGATTTTTATATAGGAAAAATAAGAAATTCCACCAAGAGGGTCGAGACTGCCGTCTCATTTGGCAAGACGGCAGCTAAGGGTGAGACCATCGTCTCGCCACTTGCCAATGGTGAGACCGCCGTCTCGCCACTTGCCAATGGCGAGACTGCCATCTCGCCACTTGCCAATGGCGAGACTGCCATCTCGCCACTTGCCAATAGCGAGACTGCCATCTTGCCACTTGCCAATGACGAGACCGCCGTCTCGCCAATCGCCAATGGTGGGACCGCCGTCTCGTTTGGCGAGACAGCTGTCTCGCCACTTGCCGAAGGCGAGACCACTGTCTCATTTGGCAAGACGACGGTCCCAACCTTGTTAGGCGAGATGGCGGTCCCGACCTGACAGGTGCGAATTTCTATAAAATGGGGGATTTCCTCACCGTTTTCATAGCATTCTTCCATTTTCCCTTCTGCACTTTCATCAAATTACTCTCCTAGGATCCCTCTGAAGCATTTTCAGAGTTTCTTAGTATTCTTAGAGAGCGTTCTGTAGTATTGCGAGGAAGAGCGATCAACATTGTAAAGCGGGGGATTTCCAAAAAGCACCCTATTTCAAAGAATTCACTATAAAAGCTTGCTTCGAAGGTTCTAAATACTCTATTCCCTACTTTACTGCTTTTTGGATAGTATTGTTGCGCATTAATCATTTAGGGCCATGTAGTCAATATCTTAATTTGCACAATAAATAAATAAGGGTAAAAGCGCAATTTATAGTTATTATTTCTTCAATATAAACAGTCCATCATAGGGAACCCAAAAGGGGCATCATACGGAAGCTAATACCTTCCCTACACGTAACTAACTCCCTTACTCGACTCTGGTTGTAATGGCCAAAGTTGGGTTTTAAACCAATGCCTCCTTTTTTTCCTTTTCCAATGTTTCCAGTAAAAATATTGGTGATGACTACTCGAATCCTTCAAAAACCTCGCTTTTAGGTCTAGCCTGGTTATCGAAAAACCTAAAGGCCTTGTACCATTTCTTTTAAAAAACGTGAGTCGAAAAAAACCATCGCATCGCTCCGACCGCCTCTTTTGATGGCGGCGACAATGATTTTCGAAAACATAAGAATTGGGAATAGGGTTTTCGTAAATTGGTCCAGATTTGAATTTCAAAACTCATAACAGACGTAGGTAATCAATTATCTTGAGTGATAATCGATTATTACATAGCCATTTTCGCAAAGGAGTAAAACAGGACCAGGATAATCGATTATCTGTGTAAATAATCGATTATCTAGCTGAGATAATCGATTATCCTTAGTGATAATCGATTATCACAACAAGGTTTTCAGAAAAACAATTTTCAGTTGCAGGATAATCGATTATTCTAAGTGATAATCGATTATCACAGAGTGGATTTGATAAAAATGAGTTTTCAGATGATGCACTATGTGCTGGCTATCTTGTACTCTAATTATACAGACTCAAAAACATAAAACAGAGTTATTATAAGTAAATGCACATGATTATAAGTCTTCAAGTCTTTAAGTCCTTTGTTCTTGAATCATCATCAAAATCTTCAAGCTTCATATCCTTGTATGTTTAACAATCTTCCCCTTTTTGATAATGATCAAAATTTGCTTTAAAGACCTTTGTAATAACGTGTTTAAACTGTTACAACTAACAAAACTATTAAACATACCAGGCATCATTAAATTTATTAAACATATGAGGCTTTAAATAATTTCTCCCCCTATTTTGATTATTATAAAAAAAAAGCTCCCCCTCAACATGTGCATTAAAATAGAAAAGTAAATAACTGCTCCTTAAACAATGCAAGCATAGAATTCTATTCAATGATTCAATGTAATACAAACAAGAGAGAAAGAGAAAAAAAATATTAAAACTCTTCACTCTCATCACCATTGAATTGGGCATCAAATCTATCTTCTAAGTTACACACATGATCATCTACATCCGAGATTTGTCTTATGATTTCTTGATGTCGTTCTTAGATATAGAGAAGAATTCCTGCATTCTTTGATTCATATTGAACAGCATGTCTTCCATGGAAGGACGGGATGTAGAGTGAGTAGCAGATGATGTTCCAGCAGCATGAACATTATCAGCAGGCATATCAGTAGCAGGAATGTCCTCATCATCAGAATCTTGAGCAACGTCACCCATGTGAGGAGCATCATCTTTATGAACATAAAATCTGTTTACATTCACCATCTGCAGCTGAGTAAGTGTGCTGTCAAGCATTTTGTTTGAATTTAGTGTCCAGGCTCATTGTTCCCCTTCAACATTTACACCTTTGTATTCAAGAATCGTGGAGATGAGAAGAGCGTAAGGAATCTTGAAGGTTGGGTGATGCTTTGTCTTGATCATTGTCAATGTGACAAGGCTTGGCCAATCAATTGGTTCGTTATTCATTATGGCATGGATAATGCAAAGGTCAGCAGAAGAACATTGTGCATTATTGGTTGCTCGAGGACATAGAATCCATACAAGAAGATGCAGTAACATGCGTTCTTCTTTCTTCAAAGGACCAACCAAAAGTTGTCTGCCAATTTCCATGGCAGGATTACAAAGAAAAGAATGGTATGCTAGAATGCGATTAAAATCCTCCAAATCAGCAAGGACATTTACAGCATCATCTCTTATAGGAAAATGAGCAACATTTTCCCAAATATCATTATCAAGGATGATGGTTACACCCTTGACTCTAGAAGTAGCAACATGATCCCTATATTTGAAGCGAGAATAGAACACCCGACCTAAATCTGGATAGTATGTACCTTGCATCTCGATAAATGGAAGAAGTTGCTCAAGAAAATTGGGAAAGTGGAATCCCCTATTTATGAATTGCTCTCCAAGAAGAAATTTAGGAGTAATAATACCCCTTTCTTTCCAAAAATTCCTGTCTTCCGTCATCATCAAAAATTCACCCTTCAAGAGAATTAGGGCGAGGATGAGAAGCAAGAGCGGATCTTCTCCTTGTTAGAATCTTTCTACGGGAAGATGAAGCCATTTTATCATGTATTAGACACAGGATAATCGATTATTCCCCTATATAATCAATTATTCCAGTATAGAATGCAAAGATTTTTCAGTTAAGCAGAGTTTAGACTGTTTCTAATATTCCTATGTCTCTCCTAAGTTCATAAAATCTATCCTTTGGAAGAGGTTTGGTAAATATGTCTGCTAACTGATGCTTTGTGTCTATATACTCAATTTTACAATTTCCTTTAGAAATGTGATCTCTTAAAAAAAATGATGCCTAATCTCAATGTGTTTGGTTCTAGAATGCATAATAGAATTCTTTGTGAGATTTATTGCACTTGTATTATCACACATTACGGGAATGTCACTTAGAAAAATATTATAATCTTCTAGTTGTTGTTTCATCCATAAAATTTGAGCACAAAAATTTCCAGCTGCAATATATTCAGCCTCAGTTGTGGATAAAGCAACACAAGTTTGTTTCTTAGAATGCCATGAAACTAAAGATGATCCTAATAGATGACAAGTTCCACTAGTGCTTTTTCTATCTACTTTACAGCCTCCATAATCAGCATCAGAATAACCTATTAAGCTAGGAGAAGCTTTATATGGATACCATAAACCAAATCTTGTAGTTCCTTTTAAATATTTTAATATCCTTTTTACTGCAGTTAAATGAGATTCTTTTGGATATGCTTGAAATCTAACACACACACACATACATATTGCATGATATCAGGTCTACTTGCAATTAAATATAATAAAGAGCTTATCATACATCTATACATTGATTGATTAATTTCCAAACCTGATCCATCTTTATGCAAATAGCAGGAAGTTCCCATTGGTGTATGTGCAGCTTTTGCAGTATCCATCTCAAATTTCTTGAGAATCTCTTTGTAGTATTTGGTTTGAGACACAAAGGTTCCATCTTTAAGTTGCTTAATTTGAAGTCCAAGAAAGAATATTAATTCTCCCATCATTGACATTTCAAATTCACCCTGCATTATCTTAGCAAATCCTTCATACAAGGAATTATTAATTGATCCAAAAATAATATCATCAACATATACTTGAACTAACAGAATATGTTCTTTTACTTTCTTAATAAACAGGGTGGAATCAATTTTTCCTCTAGAAAAATCATTTGAAATTAGAAAACTACTTAATCTTTCATACCAAGACCTAGGAGCTTGTTTCAAACCATATAAAGCTTTCTTTAGTTTAAAAAAGTGATTAGGATATTTAAAATCTTCAAATCCAAGGGGTTGTTCCACATATACTTCCTCTTTGATAAACCCATTTAAAAATGCATTTTTAACATCCATTTGATATAGTTTAAATTTCATCAATGAGGCATAAGCAAGAAGTAGGCGTATAGCCTCTAACCTGGCATCAGGAGCATAGGTTTCATCATAATCAATATCTTCCTCTTGACAGTAACCTTTGGCAACAAGTCTGGCTTTGTTCTTTGTTATATTTCCATCTTCATTAAGTTTTTTTCTAAATACCCATTTTGTTCCAATAACTTGATGATATTCTTCTCTTGGATTTAATTCCCAGACTTGGTTTCTTTCAAATTGATTTAGTTCTTCTTGCATTGCAATGCACCATTGGTCATCTTTGAGAGCTTCCTCAACACTTTTGGGTTCAATCTGTGAAACAAAAGCTACAGACATACAGAAATTTGTCATATTTCTAATTCTTACCCCTTTTGAAATATCACCAATTATATTGTCCATTGAAAGTCCTCTTGGTGGTTGCCACTCTTTTGTCAATTCAGTTGGTTGAGATGGCTCATTCTCATTTAAGTACATTTCTTCTAGAGCTTCTCTTATGTAATCATCATCACCTGCATATTCTTTATTTGACTCAAGAGGATTTCCCTCAAGGTCTACAATTTCATTAAAGGTAACATGTACAGATTCTTCAATATTCAAGGTTATTCTATTGAATACTCTATATGCTTTGCTAGACAGTGAATAACCTAAGAAAATAGCCTCATCGACTTTTGAGTCAAATTTTCCTAAGTTATCTTTTCCATTATTTAAAACAAAGCATTTACATCCAAATATTTTTAAATGAGAAACATTAGGCTTCCTTCCATTTAATAATTCATAAGGAGTTAATTTTATGATTGGCCTAATAAGCATCCTATTCAATACATAACATGCAGTATTTACAGCATCAGCCCAAAAATATTTAGGAACATTTGATTCATTTAACATTATTCTAGCAAGTTCCTCTAGTGACCTATTTTTCCTTTCTAATACACCATTTTGTTGGGGAGTTCTAGGTGCATATGCAAAATTCCATTTCCTTCACCATAATTTTCAAAGTATTCATTTTGGAATTCCCCTCCATGGACACTCCTTAACACTTTAATTCTTAAGTCTTTCTCATTTTGAATTTGCTTGGCAAACTTTCTAAAATCTTTAAAAGCCTCACTTTTTAATGTTAAGAAAAGTTTCCAAGTAAATCTAGAGAAGTCATCAACAATTACAAGAGCATAGTAGTTTCCACCAAAACTTTTTATCCTAGATGGACCAGATAAATCTAAGTGTAAAAGTTCTAAAGGTTTTGATGTGGAAATAACATTCTTAGATTTAAAAGATGATTTCACTTGTTTACCTTTTTGACATGCATCACATAATCTATCTTTTTCAAATTTTAACTTAGGCAAACCAACAACTAAGTCATTTGATATTAGTTTGTTTAATTGATGTATGTTTATATGAGTCGCTCTCTTATGCCATAACCATGGATTTTCTTCCTTAGCAACTAAGCATGTTATATTAGTATTAGATACACAATCCAAGTCAATCAAATAAATATTATTATTCCTAATACCTTTTAATGCTATATTTTCATAATCCTTTAAATGAATGGTGCAAAACTTACTTTCAAAAATTACCTTAAATCCTTTATCACAAAGTTGACTTATACTTAGGAGATTGTGCTTTAGCCCATCAACAAGGAGCACATCCTTTATCTCCAAAGTATTTGCACCACCAATATTTACGGTTCCAAGTATTCTCCCTTTGTTGTTGTCCCCATAGGTTACATATCCTTGTTCCTTTGCTTTGAAACTCACAAATTTCTTTTTGTCTGCAGTCATATGTCTTGAACACCCACTGTCAAGATACCACATAGATTTCTTGGATTTGGAAGTTTCCTACAAAACAAGAACATAATAATCTTAGGTCCCCATAACTTTTGGGTCCTTAGGGTTAGAGACTATCAAATCATTTATCTATAGGAACCCAAACATATTTTCCCTTTGGAACACCAAAATGCTTAATTTTACACCTATTAGATGTATGTCCTTGTTTCATACAATAGAAGCAAGCATTAGATGTAATTCTTGAAAATGATAAAATTTTATTTTGAGAAGATTTAGATCCTTTTTCAATCCATACTCTTCGGGTTCTTTCACTTTTAGAATTTTTCATTGGAACATGACAATTTTCTCTAGTTTGTATAAGAACTTCATCCTTATAATAATCACTTAATTCTTTCTTAGCTTTATCAAGTAAGTGGCTAAGTATGTCAATATCATATTCATATTCTTTACATGATGCACATGTTATTTGTTTATTTCCTTTTTCCTCTAAACATGCAATTTTCATTTTCAAGGATTCCACTTCTTTTTCTGATTTATTCAAACACTTTTTCAAGGTTTTATATTTAGATTTTAAGTCCTTAAAAGCAGTAAACAACTCTTGATATACATTATGCAAGACATCATAATCATTTTCATCATCACTTGAAGAACAATCGGAATCACTTACCTCACAGTCAGAAGAAATGTTGTCATTTGCCATCAAGCAAATATTTGCTTCAACATCCGAGTCACTTGACTCCGAACTTGAGTCACTATCATCCCAAGCTATATAGGCTTTCTTTTTGAAGAATTTCTTGCCTTTATGATCATCACTTTTCTTGTTTGGACAATCGGATTTTACATGCCCTGTTTCACCACAACCATAACATTTAAAACTTAAAGAAGAGCTTTCTTTTACCTTTCTCTTACCTTTGAAAGGTTGTGGCGAAATTTGTATCAGCTTCCCTTTAGTTTTCATGAACTTATTAAATTTCTTGATCATGAGACTCAAGTTTTCATCTTCTTCATTTTTAGAGTCTTCTTCCTCCTTCTTGTTTTTACTTTTTGAAATTTCGGTTTTGAAGGCAAGGTTTCTCTTTTGATGTTGGTCTTCTTCATCGTTTAGCCTTCCAAGTTCAAGTTCATGCTCTCTCAACTTTCCAAAGAGAGCCGCCATAGTCATGGTTGTTAGAAATAGAGGCTAAGATCAAGAGGGGGGGTGAATTGATATTTGAAAGATTTTTGCAATTAACAGATTATCTATTTCAAAGATTAAGAAATCTGACCAATTCTTGAATCACACAGCAAGCAATCAAAAATAAATGCAGTCACAAAATTAAAGAAGAGAAAGGTTTAGAAAGATATCACCAAAGTTTCTATTGGTTCACCCAATCCCAGGGCTACGTCCAGTCTCCAGCCAAATTCCAGTTGGGTTCCACTAGATTGAATGTTTTACAGATTACAACCTTAATCACACACTCAATCTACCACAAGAACCACAATTCCAGTTCCTGCACCTAACCTTTCACCAAGAACCAAATTCCAGTTCTTGACCTACCCTGCAGCCAAATTCCAGCTACAGAAACTAGTGCCCATAATTCCAGGCACTCACAATATAGTAAAAGAAAGTAAAGAAACAAACAGAAGAAACTAAAACGCTCAAACCAGTTTTATGCAGTTCTGCAATATGTGTTTCTTCAAAAGAATGCAATTTTGCCTCAAGAAAGAACTTTGATGAACTTTATAAAAACTAGCGTGATTCTTTCTTGAAAGTAGCACTTTTGATTGCTTGATTGATTGCCAAAAGATGTATTTCAGATGATGTATAAAAAGTTCAAGCAACTTTGTTTATATAGAAGATTTTCAAAACTGCTGGTTTAATTAATCTATTAAAATAATCTTTTAATATGTTAAAAGTCTTGTTTTAATCTGTTAAATCTTCTTTTAATCCATTAAAATGTTCTTGATTATTTTCCAGATTTGTTTTAAGCGATACGACAACGTTTATATCAATTAAAACTCTTTGTAAAAAATCTTCTAATTTGTTTTAATCGGTTGTTTCGTGTTTCAATCGATTAAAATACTGTAAAACTTTCTTGTAAACTTTTCCAAGTGATTTTAACTGATAAAAATCTGTTTTAATCGATTAAAATGCTAAGCAGAAATTTTCTTAAGTTGATTTAATCGATTGAAACGCAGTTTAATCGATTGAAATAATTCTGATCAGTCATAACTTAATTCTGATCGATCATATCTGGTTCTGATCAGTCATAAACTCATTCTGATCGGTCATCTGCTACCCCAAGTGGTTTTAATCGATTGAAACGAAGTTGTATCGATTAAAATACTGCCAGAAAACTTCTCTGAACATTTTAAGTGATTTTAATCGATTTTTTCGAAACTGTATCAATTAAAATATTGACTGAAGGTTTTCAAAACTTCCTTTAATGAAAACAATCGGTTATTTCGAAGTTATATCAGTTAAAAACCTGTTATAAAAGTGTGAAGAACATTTAGTTGATAAAGCTTATATGCTATTAGTTAAAATAGTTGATTAAGAAAGCTTTTATCAAAATACTTTGGTTTTGACCGTTTAATCGCTTTTAGAGGCATTTTGCAAAATCTTTTAAGTGAAGAAACCTCATGCAGCAGAAAAGATAAAAATGATTATACCTAAGCAGAGCTGCAGACACACTAATCCGTCTACTCTTTTATCCAAGTGACCTTTGACTACCACAAAGTTGTCTTTGACTTCATTCTTGACTTCATCAAATCAACAAGATCTTTGCCAACGTAATTCAATAAGATCTTCATCACTTTCAGTCTCCCCCTATTTGATGAAGACAAACATCACTTTGAAAAAATAACTCTACAGAAGAAGTCACTTGATAAAATAGATTAGTTAATAAAAAATTAATCAGTTTATCCATTTCTTCCCCTAAATTGGAATTATTTCTCCCCCTAAATTGATCAGAAGTAAAGCAATTATTTCTCCCCCTTTTGACTTCATCAAAAATAGGGAACAGAGGAACAACATTATGCATGGTATGTATCAGGTTTTAGATTTTGAAAACAGTAAAAAATATGGATACAATACCTTACTCATGTAAAGACTAATCAAAGTTGATTCAAACTTATCTTCATTAACACGTTTGTAATGAATACAATTAACACGTGTAAAGATAAGGGAACCACACTTTAGTAGCATGTTACAAGAACAACCATTAACTAAAGCCTTTAATTTTTCTTCCCAGAGTAAAAATTGATTAAAAATAGGACAAAATCGATTAAAAAGTTTTTGTTAATAGTTTTAATCGATTGAAATAAAGTTTTAATCGATTAAAACAGTGATGAAATTTGAAAGTTTAAAACATAAGTTGATATAATCGATTAAATCGACATTTAATCGATTAAAATAGTAAAGAAAAATGTTGTATAAGTGCTTTTAATCGATTTAAAACTTGTTTGTATCGATTAAAACAACCAGTTTTGTAAACTTAAGAAATGTTTGATGCATCTATCATGCCTAATTCAGTGCAAATTTTGTAAAACCGAGCACGAGCAAGAGGTTTTGTAAAAATATCTGCTAGTTGTTTTTCAGTTTCTATGAAGAAAATTTCACAATCACCTTTCAAAACATGATCTCTAATGAAATGATGTCTAATTTCTATATGTTTTGTCCTAGAATGTTGAATTGGGTTTTTAGTTAACATAATGGCACTAGTATTATCACATAAGAGAGGAATCTTTCTGAGAATTAAACCATAATCCTCAAGTTGTTGTTTGATCCAAAGAGATTGAGCACAACAACTTCCAGCTGCAATGTACTCCGCTTCAGCTATAGAAAGGGCAACACATGATTGTTTTTTACTGTACCATGAAATTAGACTGCTTCCAAGAAGATGACAGGTGCCACTGGTACTTTTCCTGTCAAGCTTACAACCTGCAAAATCTGAGTCAGAGTATCCAATTAAATTTAGTTTGGACTCACTAGGATACCATAACCCAACATTTAAAGTTCCTTTGAGATATTTGAGGATTCTTTTTGCAGCAGTAAGATGTGATTCTTTTGGTGCAGATTGAAACCTGGCACACATACAAACACTGAACATAATGTCAGGTCTACTTGCTGTTAGATATAGCAAAGAACCAATAAGTCCTCTATATTTGGTTTCATCAACAACTTTTCCTTTTTCATCAGAATCAAGATAACAATTTGTGGACATAGGTGTTGATGCTTCTTTGCAATGTTCCATCTCAAATTTCTTCAAAAGTTCTGTGCAGTATTTAGATTGATGCAGAAAACTTCCTTCTTTAAGTTGTTTAACTTGTAATCCAAGAAAGTAGTTGAGTTCCCCCATCATAGACATCTCAAATTCTCCCTGCATATCTTTGATAAAATCTTTACATAAAGACACATTAGTGGCTCCAAATATGATGTCATCAACATATACTTGAACTAGAATTACCTCATTATTCAATTTTTTCAGGAATAAAGTTTTATCAACCAAACCTCTTTGATAGCCCTTAGAAATGAGAAAATTACTTAACCTTTCATACCATTGTCTTGGGGCTTGTTTGAGACCATACAAAGGTTTCTTTAGTCTATAAACATATTCTGGATGAATATGATCTTCAAAACCAGGTGGTTGTGTAATAAAAACTTCTTCATTCAAGTAGCCATTTAAGAAAGCACTTTTGACATCCATTTGAAATAACCTGAAACTTTTCATTGAAGCATAAGCAAGTAAAAGTCTAACAGCCTCTAATCTAGCAACAGGAGCATATGTTTCATCAAAATCAATTCCTTCTTGCTGATTATACCCTTTATCAACTAATCTGGCCTTGTTTCTAGTGATTATACCATTTTCATCCATTTTATTCCTAAAAACCCATTTTGTACCTACAATATTTGCATTATCTGGTTTTGGAATTAATTCCCATACTTCATTTCTAGTGAATTGATTTAATTCATCATGCATAGCATTAATCCAGTTATTATCCTTTAATGCATAAGATACGGTTTTAGGTTCAATTTGAGATACAAATGCCATATGATTGCAAAATTTATTTAAAGATCTTCTAGTGGAAACTCCGTGATTTATTTCACCAATAATGTTGTCTATTGAAAGATTTCTTGGAGTTTTCCAATCTTTAGGCAACTGTTCTTCAGTTTCTTCAATTTCTTCAACCTGTTTTTGAGAAGTCTGGTGATTCGGCAGTTTTAAGCGATACATTTTATCAATTAAAACATCATCTTCCGTACTATACTCGAAATATTCTACACACTTGGGTTAGTCTAATCAAATACAACATGGACAGATTCTTCTACAGTATTTAGCCTTTTGTTAAAGATTCTATAGGCATGGCTATTCAATGAATATCCCAAGAAGATACCTTCATCTGACACTACTAGAAAAATGTCAAATAGTAACCGAAATCAGTGACCGAAAAATTTAGTTACTATCAGTGACCGAATCAGTAACCAAATTATTATTTTTTAGTCTAGTAACCGAAATAGTAACCGAATTTTCGGTCACAAAAAATCGGTTACTATTTCAGATCACTTTATTATTTGATTTATTTTTTTAATTAATCTATATTTAATTTATGTAATTATTTACTACAAAAATGGTTAATAGTGACTGAAATTAGTGATTGATTTTTTTATATTTAGTAATCGATTTAGTGACTAAAATTTCGAGTCACTAAAAAAATAATTTTTAAACTTATAACTATTTTTCATTTATATAAATATTTTATTTAAAATATTTTAAATATAAATTTACTTAATGATTTAAAATAATTGATAACATTTTTAATAAAATTATAAATATTTAAAAAAAATGGTTTACTAACTTATTAAATAATTTAGTAATATAATTATTTGATTTTATTTTTTAATTTAGCATGTGAATAAAAAAATTAAAATTGATTATTAAATTAGTCACAGAATCGGTCATCTGATTCGGTCATTAGAATCGGTCACTAATTCGGTCATTGATCGATCTAGATCAGTCGATTCGGTCACTGATCGGTCACTAAATCAATAATTAAATTAATTATTAATTTAGTCTCTTTATATATATATATATATATATATATATATATATATATATATATATATATATATATATATATATATATATTACTTGTATATTGATATTTTAAATTTATATTAATATCTTGAATAATTTAATAGTTGGATATAATAGTTGGATATATATATATATATATATATATATATATATATATATCACTTTAATTTTTTTAATTAAAATTAATTTCATAAAAAAATTAATATTTGAAAATTAAAATGCAAAAAATATATATATATATATATATATAAATTTATTTATTTTTTAAAGATGATATATTCAATGTATGTTAAAAAAGTTCAAGCCAAACTTGTTTTTATAGAAGATTTTCAAAGCTACTTGGTTTAATTAATCATGTAAAAGATTCTTTTAATATGTTAAAAGTGCAGTTTTAATCTGTTAAAACTTCTTTTAATCCATTAATACGTTCTTGATTCTTTAACTGATTTGTTTTAAGCGATACGACAACGTTTATATCAATTAAAACACTTTACAAAAAATCTTCTAAGTTGATTTAATCGATTGTTCGCGATTCAATCGATTGAAATATCTGCAAAACTTTCTCCTAAAACTTTTCAAGTTATTTTAAGCTGATAAAAATAAGTTTTAATCGATTAAAAGCTTATGTCAGAAGCTGTTTTAATCGATTGAAACGAGAATTAATCGATTAAAATAGTTATGATCGGTCATAAATGCATTCTGACCGATCATAATTGAAACCATATAATAGCGGTTCAAGGGTTAACCGCTATCTAAGTCATATTTTAAGAGCGGTTCTGTGTAACCGCTATCTAAACCTAATCTCGCTTGAGCGACAATATTATCGCTCGAGCGAAACGCCTCGCACAAAATTAGTACTCTCAGTCTGTATTTCGCTTGAGCGAGCCTATCTCGCTCGAGCGATAGTTGATTCTGATCGATTATATTTTCGAAATGATCGATCATATTTGATAATTTTTTCAAATATTTAATTATAATCGATTAGTTTTCTAAATTATTGATTAGAATTTATTAGTTTTTCAAATAATAGATTAGAATTGATTAATTTCGAAATATATACTAAAAAAATATAATTAAAACTATAAATTAGTTAAGAATATTGACTATTGTAAAGATAAAGTAGAAACATGAGAGGAGATGAGAATGATAATATAATGATAGAACTTACAAAAATGTAGAATTGAGAAGTTTGAAACAAATAAAAATAAGAAAATAGATATTTAATTACACTTTTAATAAATTTAAGATAATACTAGTTTTAATTTTTATTTTTAAATATTTATTTTAAATATTTAAAACAGAGAAACTATAATTTTAGTTTCTAGCTACTGAATTTAAAGAATTAAATTTATTATTTAATCTTTTAATTTGTAGAATTAAACTCAATATAATTGTTAAAAATACTTTGTAGAGGCATTTGAGAAAGCTTTTGTCAAAATACTTTGTTTTTAATTGTTAAAAACATTTGTAGAGGCATGTTGCAAAACATAATTGAGATGATATGATAGCGGTTCCACCTTAACCGCTATCTAAAATATAATTAAGATAGCGGTTAATGGTTAACTGCTATTAGAAGTTCACTTTTAAGAGCGGTTCTGTGAGAACCGCTATCTAAAGCGTATTTCGCTTGAGCGACAATATTCTCGCTCGAGCGAAACTCCAAGTGCACGAATTCGCATTACGAGTGTGTATTTCGCTTGAGCGACACTACTCTCGCTCGGCGAAATACGATCCTGATCGATCATAACTTGAAATGACCGATCATAATTGAGAGGATATAATAGCGGTTCCCCCATAACCGCTATCTAAAGTGCTTGAGGTGTATTTCGCTTGAGCGAGACTTCTCTCGCTCAAGCGAGTTACGATTCGATCGATTATATTTTCAAAATGACCGATCATATTTGATAATTTTTTCAAATAATTAATTATAATCGATTAGTTTTCTAAATTATTGATTAGAATTTATTAGTTTTTCAAATAATAGATTAGAATTGATTAATTTCAAAATATATACTAAAAAATTATAATTAAAACTATAAATTAGTTAAGAATATTGACTATTGTAAAGATAAAGTAGAACATGGGAGGAGATGAGGATGATAATATAATGATAGAACTTACAAAAATGTAGAATTGAGAAGTTTGAAACAAATAAAATTAAGAAAATAGAGATTTAATTACACTTTTAATAAATTTAAGATAATACTAGTTTTGATTTTTATTTTTAAATATTTATTTTAATTATTTCAAACAGAGAAACTATAATTTTAGTTTCTAGCTACTTGAATTTAAAGAATTAAATTTATTATTATTTAATCTTTTAATTTTAGTATTAAAATTTTAAATTATATTTTTCTACTTTGAGAATGAACCATATAATTAAACTCAAAATTGACAATATTATAATACATTTTTGAACTCTTTTGGATTAATTTTTTTTCCTAATTTTTGATAAAGTTAATTTTAATATTTAAAAGTATTTAACATTTTGAATTCTGAAAGGTTTTCTCTAATAGAAAATTTAAAAACATAATATAAAAAAAATAGTTAATATAAGTTTTCAAGTTATTTTAAGCTGATAAAAATAAGTTTTAATCGATTAAAATGTCTGTGCAGAAATTGTTTTAATCGATTGAAACTAGATTTTAATCGATTAAAACAGTTATGATCGGTCATAATTGCATTCGACCGATCATAATGGAAACCATATAATAGCGGTTCAACGGTTAACCGCTATCTAAGTGAGCTTTTAAGAGTGGTTCCTGTGTAACAGCTATCTAAGCTGTATCTCGCTTGAGCGACAACTTTCTCGCTCGAACGAAACGCCCCTGCACAAAATTGGTACTCTCATGTTGTATTTCAGCTTGAGCGAGTCTAGTCTCGCTCGAGCGATAATTGATTCTGATCGATTATATTTTTGAAATGATCGATCATATTTGATAATTTTTTCAAATAATTAATTATAATCGATTAGTTTTCTAAATTATTGATTAGAATTGATTAGTTTTTCAAATAATAGATTAGAATTGATTAATTTCTGAAATATATACTAAAAAATTATAATTAAAACTATAAATTAGTTAAGAATATTGATCTATTGTAAAGATAAAGTAGAACATGGGAGGAGATGAAGATGATATAATATAATGATAGAACTTACAAAAATGTAGAATTGAGAAGTTTAAAAAAAAATTAAGAAAATAGAGATTTAATTATACTTTTAATAAATTTAAGATAATACTAGTTTTTAAACCTTTTTCTAATATTTGTTTTTAAAAATATAATATCATTTTTAATATTTTATAGATTTTATATTTATATATTTATAAAAGTAATTGGATTAAATTTATTATCCTCTCATATATTATTATACATTTAGCGTAATTTTAGTTTATTTAAAAATTAGAATACAAATATACTATACCAATATACCATTATATTATTTTCATTGTATATAAATTACAAAATTAATAATTTGTATACTATACTATACTAACATATTATTTGTATACTATACTAATAGTATAATATACTATATTATAATATTATTTGTATACAAAACTAATATCTTTATATATAAATATATAAATATGGAAAGATATAAATATATGTAAAAATATAAACATATAAATATATATAAATATGTAAAGATATAAACATATATCTTTAATATTTTGTAAATGTAAATATAATTTATATATATTTTTAAATCTTTTTCTAATATTTATTTTTAAAAATATAATATTATTTTTAAAATTTAATATTTTTTTTTCAAATATATAAATATATAAAGATATAAATGTATAAGGATATAAATAAATATATAAATATATCAAAATATAAAAATATAAAAATATAAATATATCAATATATAAATATATCAATATATAAATATATAAATATATATAATATATATATATATATATATATATATAAATATATCAATATTATCCCCTCATATATTAATATACATTATTAGCATAATTTTAATTTAATTAAAAATTAGAATACAAATATACTATACTATACTAATATACAATTATTTGTAGATTTTATATATTAAAATATATAAATATATTTTTATTTATAGATTTTATATTTATATATTTATACGGATATACATTTATTTGTATATAAATATAATTTATTTGTAAGTTATTATTAAAAGATCCTAGTAGCTCGATGGTTGGAGTTTCAGCCTCCAACTCTAAGGTACTGGGTTCGAATCCTGATAATGATAATAAACCACCTAATAATAAGTTAAACTTCTAAAAAATATAATAAAATTAAGAGATAGGGAAATAAATATAAATAAAAACTTAAATAAGCAAAATATAATATAATTAAGAGATAGGGAAAATAAATAATAGATATAATAAAAGTGTAAATAAATAAAAAGGATTAAATTTTAGTGATCGATTCGGTGACCGATTTGGTTATATATAATCGGTCACTGAATCGGTCACTGAATCGGTCACTAAAATCAGTGACCAAGGAAATAGTGACCGATTCCAGTTGGTCACTATTTCGGTCACTACTTTAATTAGTAACCGATTTTGCAGATTTAGTGACCGAATTTTCGGTCACTATTTGATGTTTTTCTTGTAGTGTGATTTGGAATCAAACTTTCCAAGACTTTCCTTTCCATTGTTTAAAACAAAAACCTTACTTCCAAATACTCTGAAATAGTTTATGTTAGGCTTTTTACCTTTGAATAATTCATAGGGGGTTTTCTTAAGAAAAGGTCTGATTAAAACACGATTTAATACATGGCAAGCAGTGCTAACGGCATCTGCCCAAAAATATTTTGGTAATGCTTTCTCATTTAGCATTGTCCTAGCTAGCTCTTCAAGAGAACGATTTTTCCTTTCAACTACACCATTCTGTTGAGGAGTTCTAGGAGCAAAAAAATTATGCTTGATACCATGTTTATCACAAAATTTATTGAATTTTTCGTTTGAAAATTCTCCTCCATGATCACTTTGAATACAAGAGATAAAATAGCCTTTTTCATTTTGAATTTGTTTCGCAAATTTCTTAAACAAATGGAAAGTATCAGATTTTAATTTTAAAAATAATGTCCAGGTAAATCTTGAGTAATCATCTACTATAACCAGTGCATATAGATTTCCTCCTAAACTCATAGTTCTAGAAGGACCAAAGAGATCCATGTGCAAAAGTTTAAGAGGTCTAGATGTTGAAACAATATTTTTCTGTGAAAAAGAATTCTTTACTTGTTTCCCCTTTTGACATGCATCACATACTTTGTCTTTCACAAACTTAAGTTTAGGTAAGCCAACTACAAGATCTCTAGAAATCATTTTGTTTAGATGATTCATATGAATATGAGCTAACCTCCTATGCCACAACCAAGAATCATTTTCTTTAGAAATTAAGCAACAGTTTTTCGCAGAATTAGTATCTAACATGTAAATATTGTTGATCCTCTTACCGATGTCAATCGCACTGTTCGAATCTTATTTGATTATCCGACATTGATTTTGCCCAAAGACAACTTTGTGTCCTTTATCACAAAGTCGGCTAATACTAATCAAATTATGTTTTAAACCCTCAACATATAATACATTGTTAATAATACCCGATTCTCGCGCATTTGATGTCACCTATTCCAAGGATTCTTCCTTTGTTATTATCCCCATAGACAACAGTCCCACCATTCTTTAGTTTTAAGTTGCAAAATTTTGTAATATCACCTGTCATGTGTTTAGAACACCCACTGTCAAGGTACTAGAGATCTTCAGTTTGTTTTGCCTGAAAAAGAAATTAGTATAGTTGTAGTACTAAATGATACAAAATTGAAATACACAATTAATTCAGCACTAGAAGTAGAATTTTAATCGATTAAACAAGTTCTAGAAAAAAATATATCAGAATAATAATCGATTTATACGAGAAATAATCGGTTAATTTTATCCTTTTAATGATTTTAACTGATATAAATCCATTTTAATCGATTAAAACAACTAAACTATATTCCAGAGAACATTTTAATCGATTAATTCATATTTTAATCGATCAAAACTGTACGGACAACTTTTTTGATATTCTCTGTATGTAATTTTAACCGATTAAAATAGTTTTGTATCAATTAAAATGCTCAGTCCAAGAATCCAGAAACAGATTTTGTTGATTTGATACCCAGGACTTCCAAATTTTGTTCCTGCAAAACAGATTTGTCATATTTCATGTACCCCTTTTTAATTATTGGGTCCAATCATGTTATTTGAAATGAATTTTTGGGTATCCACTTCATTCTACCTTTAGGAATAACATATTTCCTAATTCTACAATACTTCACAGAATGCCCTTTTTTCATGCAGTAAAAACATCTAATAAATGGAGATGACATAGATTTATTATGTGCAAATAGTTTTTAAATGCTCTAGTTTTCTTTCCAATAGAAGGTGTAAAACCTATACCACCACGATCAATAACTAATTTTTGAGAATCAAGTATCATATCAAGACTAGTTTTTCCTTGTGCAAGTTTAGATGCAGTTTTTATTAAGTATGATAATTTTTTTTGTAACTCAGGACAGTTTTTGCAATCTTTAACATTACACATGCAATCAGAATTACTACCTAATTCCAAATTTTCATTCTTGGTTTCTTCATCAACTATTTTCTTTTCAAGAACAGTGATCTTGTTTTCTAATAAACTATTCATGCTTTTTAATCTTTTATTTTCAGTTTCTAATCTTTTAGCTACTGCATGCATTTCATAAAAAGCATCTTGTAATGAACTATAATTCATAGTGGTTGTTGAGTCAGAACTTACACTGGTTATTGGTGAATCCGAGTTGACCATTAAGCATATTTCTGTTGTTTCTTCATAGGTCATTTCAAGGATCTTCCACATTTGTGCAGCAGTTTGACAATGTGCTATCCTGAAAAAATCGTTTCTGTTAAGTGCAGATATGATGATATTTTTGGCAATACAATCATCTTGGATTAATTTCTTTTCACAGTCATTTAAGCTAGACCAATCTTTGTTAAAAATATCAATTTCCTGTTTAATGATATTCCAAACATTTACACTAACAGATTCAATAAAGATCTTCATCCTAATCTTCCAAAATGGATAATCTGTTCCACAAAACAGTGGAGATCTATCAATACAAGCACCCTCAGAAAATTTATTTTCAGCCATGGATCGAAAGACTTGAATAACTCTCAAGAACCTTGCTCTGATACCAATTGTTAGAAATAGAGGCTGAGATCAAGAGGGGGGTGACTTGATATTTGAAAGATTTTTGCAATTAACAGATTATCTATTTCAAAGATTAAGAAATCTGACCAATTCTTGAATCACACAGCAAGCAATCAAAAATAAATGCAGTCACAAAATTAAAGAAGAGAAAGGTTTAGAAAGATATCACCAAAGTTTCTATTGGTTCACCCAATCCCAGGGCTATGTCCATTCTCCAGCCAAATTCCAGTTGGGTTCCACTAGATTGAATGTTTTACTGATTACAACCTTAATCACACACTCAATCTACCACAAGAACCACAATTCCAGTTCACGCACCTAACCTTTCACCAAGAACCAAATTCCGAGTTCTTGACCTACCCTGCAGACCAAATTCCGACTTACGAAACCAAGTGCCCACAATTCCGGGCACTAACAATATAGTAAAAGAAAGTAAAGAAACAAACAGAAGAAACTAAAACGCTCAAACCGGTTTTATGCGGTTACGCAATATGTGTTTCGTCAAAAGAATGCAATTTTGCCTCAAGAAAGAACTTTGATGAACTTCACAAAAACTAGCGTGATTCTTTCTTGAAAGTAACACTTTTGATTGCTTGATTGATTGCCAAAAGATGTATTTCGAGATGATGTATAAAAAGTTCAAGCAACTCTGTTTATGTAGAAGATTTTCAAAGCTAGCTGGTTTAATTAATTTGTTAAAATAATCTTTTAATTTGTTAAAAGTCTTGTTTTAATCTGTTAAATCTTCTTTTAATCCATTAAAATGTTCTTGATTATTTTCAGATTTGTTTTAAGCGATACTGACAATGTTTATATCAATTAAAACTCTTTGTAAAAATCTTCTAATTTGTTTTAATCGATTGTTTCGTGTTTCAATCGATTAAAATACTGTAAAACTTTCTTGTAAACTTTTCCAAGTGATTTTAATTGATAAAAATCTGTTTTAATCGATTAAAACGCTAAGCAGAAATTTTCTTAAGTTGATTTAATTGATTGAAATGCAGTTTAATCGATTGAAATAATTCTGATCAGTCATAACTCAATTCGATCGATCATATCCGGTTCCGATCGATCATAAACCCATTGTGATCGGTCATATCACTACGCATAAGTGGTTTTAATCGATTGAAACGAAGTTGTATCGATTAAAATACTTCCAGAACACTTCTCTGATCATTTTAAGTGATTTTAATCGGTTATTTCGAAACTGTATCAGTTAAAATATTGACTGAAGGTTTTCAAAACTTCCTTTAATGAAAAAAATTGGTTATTTCGAAGTTATATCAGTTAAAAACCTGTTATAAAAGTGTGAAGAACATTTTAGTTGATAAAGCTTATATGCTATTAGTTAAAATAGTTGATTAAGAAAGCTTTTTTCAAAATACTTTGGTTTTGACCGTTTAATCGCTTTTAGAGGCATTTTGCAAAATCTTTTAAGTGAAGAAACCTCATGCAGCAGAAAAGATAAAAATGATTATACCTAAGCAGAGCCCGTAGACACACTAATCTTTCTACTCTTTTATCCAAGTGACCTTTGACTGCCACAAAGTTGCCTTTGACTTCATTCTTGACTTCATCAAATCAACAAGATCTTTGCCAACGTAATTCAATAAGATCTTCATCACTTTCAATGGTAGCAAGATTTTGTGACTCCATGATGGTTGTCACCTTTGGTCGTCATTTCCTATCCAAAGATTTAATTCATCAGTATAAAAAATCTTACCAAGTCCAGTGAGATGATTCACAATATGTGAGAAACATTTTTGAACGTCAAAGATTGTTTTTCCTTGTTGCATTCAGAACATCTCATACTCTTGAATTAATGAGTTCTTCCGTGCTCTTTTTACATCATCAGTACCTTCATGGGTTACTCTTAACATTTCCCACATTTCTTGAGCACTCTTGCAAACAGATATCCTGTAAAACTCATCAAAGGTTAAAGCAGATGAAATCATATTCCTAGCCCTAACATCATATTGAGCATTCCTATTTTCTTTAGCTATCCATCTAGAAAATGGTTTTGGTTCTTCTACATCATTTACAATAACTTTGGGAATAAAAGGACCGTTTATAATAGCATCCCAAACACCCTTGTCAACAGACCCCAAAAATATTTGCATTCTCACTTTTCAAAAGGGATAATTTTGTCCCTCAAAAAGTGGGGGTCTATTGATAGAAGCACCCTCGGCAAAAGTTTGGTTTTGTCCGGCCATTTTCGAAATTTGAATGACTATCAAAGTAAGTTCTGATACCACTTGTTAGAATCGTGCAGTGGAATGTTCGCATTTAGGGACAAAAACCAAGAGGGGGGTGAATTAGTTTCTTATAAAAATTACGGTTTTAAAAATTTCCCCAAATTTTACCAATTAAAATGCTTATAATGTAAAGAGATAACGGAAAGAAGATTACATAGATGATTTATACTGGTTCGGATCAAAAGACCCTATGTCCAGTTGTTAATCACTCTAAAAGAGGATTAACGCTGTCACTATACTCACAAGTTACAACAGATTATAAATTGAAAAAGATAAGGAATAGAAAACACCTCTTTTGAGTCACACAAGAGATGAACACCTCCTTTGAATCCAGAAAGGATGAACAACAGTTTTTCCTAGACACGACATAACACACAATCCACCAAGAAACCCACTCAGTGATTCTTATCACTTCTAGCCCACACTAGGTTTTCAAAAGCCCCTTTTTCTTCCCTACACAAAGTCCTCTAGCAATCACAACTCTTAACTTTTGTATGAAAGAGGATTGTTGTTTTGCAAATAGCCTTAGAGAACCTTAAGTAGAGAAAATAGGGTCTGGGAAATAATGATTTTCGAAAACATAAAAATTGGAAATAGGGTTTTCGTAAATTGGTCCACATTTGAATTTCAAAACTCATAACAGACGTAGATAATCGATTATCTTGAGTGATAATCGATTATTACAAAGCCATTTTCGCAGAGGAGTAAAACAGGGCTAGGATAATCAATTATTTGTGTAAATAATCAATTATCTAGCTGGGATAATCGATTATCCTGAGTGATAATCGATTATCACAGCAAGGTTTTCAGAAAAAACAATTTTCAGTTGTAGGATAATCGATTATTCTAAGTGATAATCGATTATCACAAAGTGGATTTAATAAAAATGAGTTTTCAGATGATGGACTATGTGCTAGCTATCTTGTACTCTAATTATACAAACTCAAAAACATAAAACAGAGTTATTACAAGTAAATACACATGATTATAAGTATTCAAGTCTTAAGTCCTTTGTTCTTGAATTATCATCAAAATCTTCAAGCTTCATATCCTTGTATGTTTAACCTCACACCTTTCTCTCTACCTAGAAGGCGTTCTAAAACCTCTAGGTGACTTTGAGTATTATTCCGGAATCTGAGTGATCTTTTAGACACTCAAGAGAGTTAAAGTTTTCTTTTCCTTTGGAGAGACGAGCATCATTATAGAGCGAGGGGATCGCCAAAAAGCATCCTCAAGTTTCAAGATTTTATAAAAGCTCGCTTCGGAGGTTCTCTTCTCTATTCTCTCTATAGCTTTCATTTACTACTTTCCTTTGTGTGCATTAGATATTAGGGCCATGTAGATAGTCATTTAAATACTGCAATGAATAAATAGGGTAGAAGCATGTTTTTTATGTCTTTATTTTTAAGATTATTCCATCATAGGGAACCTGAAAGGGGCGTTGTGGGGTGTTAACACCTTCCCCACACATAACTAACTCTCTTACCCAACTTTAGTTATAATGGCCAAAGTTGGTTTTCTTAAACCAACGCCTTTTTTGTTTCCTTTTCCAATTTTTATGGTAAAAACATTGGTGGTGACTCCAGAACCCTCTTTACGAAAACTTCACTCTTAAGGGTAGCTCGGTTATCGAACACTCTAAGAGCGATGATCACATTTTTATATAAAACGCAAGTCACAAAACTATCGAGTCATTTCGACTGCTTTTTACGTCCTGTTCATCCAGCTTGTTCCTATACACCCATTTAGATTCAATAACCTACATTGACTTCTTTCTTGGTATTAGATCCCAAACTTCATTTCTCTTCAACTGATTTAGTTCCTATTGCATAGAGAAGTTATTCATTCTGCTTCTTATTGTGACTCTTTGATCTACATTGTCCAGTGAGATTCCTCTTTGTGTACGTCATTCTTTGGGTAGATCTTAAACTGGTTGAGATTTAGAAATAGTGTGTTCTTCTAATCTCATTCTAAGATCCTCCACTTGATCTTCCTGTGACTGAACCTGTTCCTTTGCAACCTGTTCTTCTTCAATATCTATAGAATCTTTTCTTACTCAAGAGGGTTCTCCTCAAGGTCCAAAAACTCATCAAACGTTACATGATACAACTTCCCTTATACATAGTTGGATGATGCTCAGAATATTGTGCTTTAATCCTTCTACAAGTAGCACATCTTGAATCATGAAGTTGTTGCTTATTTGTATTTGTCCTGATCCAAGAATTTTGCCCTTGTTTTTATCACCATATGTCACATGCCCTTGACTCTTCTTTATGGAGCTTTCAAATTTATTTTTGTCACCGGTCATGTGCCTGGAGCATTCACTATCAAGAAACCAGAGTGATTTCTTATCCTTGATGATCAACTACAATATCAACATACAAATCTAGGTACCCTTTAATTATTTTTGGGTCCTTAAAAAGGTTAGTAGAATCACAAGTCTCTGCCAAAAGACTAAGAATAAAAGAATAGAACCATAATATAATAAATTATGTAATTCCTGTATTTAAAAAAAAAATAAACTTTCAAAAGTTTTTTGTAATAATCGATTATGATAGCATATACAGAAATAACATAATTGATTATGACAGCGAGAAAAAGTTTACGAAAATTCATAATCTATTAGATGCTCAAGCTATCAATTTATGTTTGCCCCTTTAGGCACCCATTTATAATTGCCATTAGATATACCAAAATGCTTTATGTAACATCTATTTGATGTATGAACTAATTTCATGCAATAAAAACATGTTGGTTTTCTTTGAAAATGTCTAAATGAGTTTCTTAAAAATTTTGAAACTGGTTTCACATCTGTTTTCCTTGACTCTTTCACAAAAATAGTTTTATGAGGTTCTAGACTTTCTTTGGGTTTGTAACCAAGTCCAGCTTTGCTAGAATCCCCTCTTTGACACCCTAATATAGAATCAAGATTTTCAGAAGATTTTGAAAACTTGCTCATTATTTTATCTAACTTGAAAATTTCATTTCCAATTGATTACAATTTTCACAAGGATGAGCTACTTCTTTATCTTTAGCCAAAGTTTTAAATTTCTCAACATCTTTCTTTAAGCACTCATTTTCTTTTTCAAGAATACCAACAATATTTTCTAATGCTTGAAACTTTTGCTTAAGTGCAATGTATTTCTTAACTAGCTTGTTAAAACCTTCATATATTTCTTGATATGCTTCATGCAACTCATCATATGCATTAAGGATTTTGTGTTACTTACTTGTGATGAGGTTTCTTGTGATGAGGCTTCATCATCACTCTTTATCATCAAGCAAAGATTTGCTTCTTCTCCTCCATCACTGCTTTCGGAAAAACTCTCTTGTGTTGTGGAAGAATCATTATCCTCGCAAGCAATATAAGCTTTGTGTTTGCTCTTATAGATATCGTTCTTCTCTTTCTTCTTCTCTTTCACATCTTTCTTATCTTTCTTAAGTTCCAGACAGTCTGGTTTGATATGGCCAAGCTTTCCACATCCATAACACTCGTACCTATTGGTTTTCTCTTGTCTTTGTTGCGCTTTTTTCCTACTCTTCATAAACCGAGTAAAATTTTAAATAAAAAGAGATATATCATAATCTGAAAACTTACCTTCATTTTCACTTTCACTTTCATCCTGTGAAGCTTTTACTGCATTAAGAGCTATCATCTTGGCTTGGTTCTGTTCACTATTCTTTAACCTTTGTAGTTCCATCTCATGCTCTTGCAGCTTTCCAAATAGAGTAGCAATATTAATTTTTGTGAGATCCTTTGATTCTGTAATAGCAGTGACCTTTGGTTGCCAATTCCTGTCTAAGGATTTCAAGATCTTTGTGTTCAACTCCTCATTATCAAAACTCTTTCCTAATGTTTTCAAGTGATTTACTATATGTGTGAAGCGTGTCTGGAAATATGTGATGTTTTCATTCTGCTGCATTTGAAAAAATTCATACTCCTGGATGAGTGTGTTCTTACGT
Source organism: Sphenostylis stenocarpa (assembly GCA_963425845.1). Taxonomy (NCBI): domain Eukaryota; kingdom Viridiplantae; phylum Streptophyta; class Magnoliopsida; order Fabales; family Fabaceae; genus Sphenostylis; species Sphenostylis stenocarpa. The sequence goes on from OY731404.1 coordinate 39,059,214, forward strand.
GCTCACTTTATTTCATTTGTTCCTTCATGTGTCACTTCAAGAGTGTCTCATATTTCTTTTGTCATCTTGCATTGTGAGAACCTGAAAAATTCATTACGAGTTAAAGCAGAAACAATATGAAAGTGATGAACATCTTATTGAATCATTTGATGAAACGTAGATCTTATGGATTTGATGAAGTCAAAAGCTACTTGGGTTAAAGGGTAGAGTGATTAGTGAGTCTGCATCTATACATATGTGTATAATCATTTATATCTCTCTGCTGCATGAGAATTAATCATTTGAAAGAAATCGGAAATGCCTCTAAAAACGTTTTAATCTGTTAAAAATTGCATTAATCGATTAAACTATTCTTAAGAAATAGTTTTAACTGATATGTTTTTGAAATAATCGATTAAAACCATTTAAAACATTTGTTGGAGATGTTTTCATCAATACACTTTCGAAATAATCAATTATTTTCATTAAAGGAATGTTTGAAAACCTTCTGCCAGTATTTTAATTGATATAAATTTGAAATAATCAATTAAAATAACTTGAGATGGTTTGCAAGATGTTTTGTCAAAATTTTAATCGATGTAAATTCGAAATAATCGATTAAAATAACTTCAGATGTTTTGAAAGATGTTCTGTTAGAATTTTAATCGATGTAAAATTGAACTAATTGACTAAAACAACTTAAGGAACTTTTTGTTAACTGTTTTAATCGATTAAAACTAGATGTTATCAGTTAAAATCACTTAGAAAGTTTTGTGAAAATTTTTGGTAGAATATTAATCGATTAAACTATGAAATAATCGATTAAAACAACTTAAGGAACTTTTTGCTAACTGTTTTAATCGATTAAAACATCGTCGCATCAGTTAAAATAAATCTGGAAAATAATCAAGATCATTTTAACAGATTAATTAAACTAGCAGTTGAAATATAACTCTATATAAACAAGATTGCTTCAACATTTTAAAACACACCTTTTAGCAATCAATCAAGCAATCATAAGATAGTTTCTCAAGAAAGAATCGTGCAGGTTTTGTGGAGTTTTTGAAAGTTCTTTCTTGAGGCATTTTTGCATTCTTTTTGTGAAGAAACTCATTCTGCAAGAGCTGCATAATTCGGGTTTGATTGTTCTAGTTTCTTCTCTTTGTTCTTTTCAATTTCTATATTGTATTGTAAGTGTGTACAATTGTTGGGCACTGGTTTTGTAGCTGGAATTTGGCTACAGGTTGGTACAAGAACTTGAACTTGGTTCTTGGGTGAAGGTTTAGGTGCAAGAACTGGAATTTGGTTCTTGGGGTAGATTGGGTGTTGTGTGATTCAGAATTGTAATCTTTAAAACATTCAATCTAGTGTAACTCAGCTGGAATTTGGCTGAGAACTGGATGTAGCCCTGTGATTTGGGTGAACCAGTATAAATGTTGGTTGTATTTCTCTAAACCTTACTCTCTTTAATTTTGCTGCAACATTATATTGAATTGCTTGTTTTTTCTTGATTCAAAAAGTGATCAGAATTCAAAATCTTTGAAATAGATAATTTGTATCAAGAAAAGTGTGAAAATCTTTCAAAGATCAATTCACCCCCCTCTTGATCTCAACCTCTTTTTCTAACAATTGGTATTAAGAGCAGGGTCTTGAAAAATAATCAAGACTTTCGGTCCAAATCTTTTCATGGCTGAAAACAAATTATCTTTTTCTGAGGGTGCTTTTATTCATAGACCTCCACTGTTTTGTGGTACATATTATCCATTTTGGAAGATAAGGATGAAGATCTTTATTGAATCTATTGATAGAAATGTTAGGGATGTAATTGTTAATGGTCCACTAATTACAAAAAAAAGAATGGGTCAGCTTAAATGATGAAGAGAAAAGAAAAATTTAAAGTGATTGTACTGCTAGGAACATAATTACTTCTGCACTTAATATGGATGAATTTTTCATGGTATCTCAATACAAATCTACCAACAAAATGTGGGAGGTTCTTGTGGTTACTCATGAGGGAACTGCTAATGTGAAAAGGGCTAGAAAGCATACTCTCATCACAGAATATGAGTTGTTTAAGATGCAAACTGAAGAAAGCATTGCAGATGTGCAGAAACGTTTTACCCACATCATCAATCATGTAATGGGCTTAGGTAAAACTTTTGATAAAGAAGAATTGAATATAAAAGTTTTAAAATGTCTTGACAGGTCATGGCAGCCTAAGGTCACAGCAATATCAGAATCAAAAGACTTGTCCATCATGACAACATCCTCCTTATTTGGAAAGCTCAAAGAACATGAGATGAAAATTAATAGGTTTAATGAACAAGAGATTTCTGAAAAGAAAGGCAGAAGAATAGCACTCAAAGCTGAAGAGAAAGATCAAGAATCAGAAGAAGTGAGAATCTTGGACTGCTGGTCAAAAAGTTCAACAAGTTTCTTAAGAGAAAGATCCAAGATAAAGAAAAACACAAAAGGTATGAAAAGAAATATGATTCTTTTAACTATAAATGCTATGGTTGTGGTAAGCAGGGTCATGTAAGGATGGAATGCCCAAAAAAGAACAAGAAAGAAGAAAAGATCAAAAGAAGAGCATACATAGCATGGGATGACAATGATACCTCATCAACAGAAAATTCTGATGATGAAGAAGCTAACTTGTGTCTAATGGCTAACCGGAATTATCAAACCAGTAGTGTAAGTTCTAATTTTTCTTCTAATTTTATGAATTATAACTCACTACAAGAATCATTTAATGAAATGTATGAAGAAACCAAGAAATTTAAAAGAGAAATTGATAGGCTAAAAGGCATGAAAAACTGGCTAGAAAATAGAGTTGATTCTCTTGAAAAGAAAATTCTTGAAGATGAAATTGATCTTGGTTATCTAAAATTAATTCATGATAATTCTGATTGTATGTGTAACATGATCAAACCTTGTGAAGAATGTCCAGATTTACAAAAGAAAATTGAATATCTCTTACAAATTGTTTCAAAGTTTACACAAGGCAAAGCTAATCTTGATGTTCTTCTTGGTTCACAAAAACTTGTCCTTGATAAAACTGGTATTGGTTTTAAATCAAGCTTAAAAACCAGAAAAATAGCATATAGAAAATCGTAATTATCATCTTTTATCAAATGTTTCTATTGCATGAAAAGAGGTCACTCAGTTAACTTTTGCACAATTAAGAAATATGTTGTTCCAAAAGAAAGAATGAAATGGGTGAAAGTGATGAAGATCTTATTGAATCACTTAAATAAAGATCTTGTTGATTTGATGAAGTCAAAATGAAGTCAAAGGCTACTCTGTTGCAGTCAAAGGTCACTTAGATAAAATGGTAGTGTGATTTGTGAGTCTGCATCTTTACTTAGGTATAATCATTTGTATCTCTCTGCTGCATGAGGTTTCTGTTGGAATCGCGCAACGGAATGTTCGCGTTGTCGGACAAAAACCAAGAGGGGGGGGGTGAATTGGTTTCTTAACAAAAATTAGGTTTTAAAAATTTTCCCCAAATTTTACCGATTAAAATACTGTGTAAACATAAATAGAATAGAGATAGAGTCTTACACAGGAGATTTATACTGGTTCGGATCAAAAGACCCTACATCCGATTGCTAATCAATCAAACAGAGGATTAACGTTGTCACTATAATCAAAGTTGTTACAAACAGATAACAATTGAAAATACAAAGCAAAGAAAACACCTCTCTTGAAACCCACAAGAGATGAAGAACAACTTTCCCCAGAGACGGCACAACACACAATCCACTAAGAACTCCACTTAGTGATTCTTATCGCTTCTAGCCCACACCAGGTTCCAAAAGCCCCTTTTTCCTCCAACAAATAGTTCTCTGGCACTCACAGCACTTAAATTTTGTTTGAAAAAGGTTGTTCAAATTTCTGAGAGCCTTAGAGAACCTTAAGTAGAGAAATTAGGGTTTGGGAATTGGGATTTTCGGAACTAGAGAGTATTGGGATTAGGGTTTTCGAAAATAGGTTTAATTTGAAATTGAAAATCAAAATCTGACTGAAATAATCGATTAAATGAAGTGTTAATCGATTATTACAGAGCCAAAATCAACAGAACCCCAAAACTCTCTGTTTTAATCGATTATCTGGCCTGTTAATCGATTAACAGGTGTGTTAATCGATTATTACAGTGAATAGATACAGAAAATGGTTTTTCTCACTATAATAATCGATTATCTAATGTTTTAATCGATTAAACCCGAGGCTAACTGATAAATATGAGTTTTTGAAGCTTTTAAAGAGTAGATTATGTACCGGCTATCTTAGACTCTAATATTACAGACTCAAACTCATCAAAACAGAGTTATTACAACAATACAAGTCTTCATCACTCTAAATTCTTTATTCTTGAATCATCATCAAAATCAACAAGCTTCATGTCCATGTAAGTTCAACATCAAGTCCTTGTATGTTCAAGAATCTCCCCCTTTTTGATGATGATCAAAATTTTCTTTTAAAGCCATGTAATAACCTGTTTTATCTGTCATACTAACAAACACATTAAACATACCAGATAATATTTAAATTCAATCATAAGAGGCTTTAAATATTTCTCCCCCTATTTTGATTATAATCAAAAATTGAAAGCTCCTTCTATAACAATCATAAGAGCTCCCCCTCAAAATATGCATAACTTGGAGATAACTCCCCCTCAAACAAAGCATTAACAAAATACCACATTTTATTTCAGAAATGAAAATACATTACAATCAAGTGATGTTAAAAGGAGGCAAAGTGAGTATAATGAGGCAAGAAAGCTTGAATTCAAGAGATAGAAGTGAAATGGAGGTCCCTATTTATAACCAAGCATCTCCAACGGTCATATGGGAGTGAATAAGGGTCAAGAGAGCCATTGGCAACGACTAGGAACCAAAACTTGCCAGGTTTAATCGATTAAATCTTGAATTAATCGATTAAACCAGTACCAGACCCATTTAATCGATTAATTCAAGTTGTTAATCGATTAACACTGAGTTTAATCGATTATCTGGCGAGTTAATCGATTAATCCAGAGAGAAATGTCATGTTTTGGGTGCAAATAATCGATTATAACTCCAAATAATCGATTATAACTCCAAATAATCGATTATTCCAGAGAGTACATCAAATTTTTGAGGTTTATACACATGATAATCTATTAACAACCTGCATAATGAATTATATTCTTACAATCATTCAAAAACTATCTAAGTAAGCAGAATTTAAGCTATTTCTAATATCCCTAAGTCTCTTCTAAGATCATAGAATCTATTCTTGGGTAGAGGCTTAGTAAAAATATCTGCTAATTGATGCTTTGTATCAACATACTCAATTTTACAGTTTCCTTTGTTTATATGATCTCTTAAGAAGTGATGTCTAATTTCTATATGCTTAGTCCTAGAGTGCATTACTGGATTCTTAGTAAGATTGATTGCACTCGTATTATCACACATTAAAGGAATGTCATTTAGAAATATACTATAATCTTCTAGTTGTTGTTTCATCCATAAAATTTGAGCACAACAATTACCAGCTGCAATATATTCAGCTTCAGTGGTGGATAAAGCAACACATGCCTGTTTCTTAGAATGCCAAGATACTAAAGATGAACCTAACAAATGACATGTCCCACTAGTACTCTTTCTATCAATTTTGCATCCACCATTATCAGCATCAAAATAACCTATTAAACTAGTACAAGCTTCAGATGGATACCATAAACCAAAACCAGTAGTTCCTTTTAAATATTTTAAAATACGTTTTACTGCAGTTAAGTGAGATTCTTTTGGACATGCCTGAAATCTAGCACACACACAGACAGAATGCATAATATCAGGTCTACTTGCAGTTAAATATAACAGAGAACCTATCATACCTCTATACATAGATTGATTAATTTCCAAACCTGATTCATCCTTGTCTAAATAGCATGAAGTTCCCATGGGCGTGTTAGCTTCCTTTGAAGTGTCCATTCCAAACTTTTTAAGTATCTCTTTGCAGTATTTGGTTTGAGAGATAAAAGTGTCATCTTTAAGTTGCTTGATTTGAAGTCCAAGGAAGAATGTCAATTCTCCCATCATAGACAATTCAAACTCTCCCTGCATTATCTTAGCAAATTCTACACACAAGGAATTATCAGTTGATCCAAAAATAATATCATCAACATATACCTGGACCAATAAGATATGTTCTTTTACTTTCTTTATAAACAAAGTAGAATCAATTTTTCCCCTAGAAAAATCATTTGAAGTTAGAAAACTACTTAGTCTTTCATACCAAGACTTAGGAGCTTGTTTCAACTCATATAATGCTTTCTTTAATTTAAAAATATGATTATGATAATTAAAATCTTCAAATCCAGGGGGTTGCTCCACATATACTTCTTCTTTAATAAAACCATTCAAAAATACACTTTTTACATCAATTTGATATAATTTAAATTTCATCAAAGATGCATAAGCAAGAAGTAGGCATATAGCCTCTAACCTGGCAACAAGAGCATAAGTTTCATCATAATCAATACCTTCCTCCTGACAATAGCCTTTGGAAACAAGTCTGGCTTTATTCTTTGTTATGTTTCCATCTTCATCAAGTTTATTTCTAAATACTCATTTAGTTCCAATTACTTGATGTGATTCTTCTCTTGGGATTAATTCCCAGACTTGATTCCTTTCAAATTGGTTAAGTTCCTCTTGCATAGTTATGCACCATTGGTCATCTTTAAGTGCTTCCTCAATATTTTTGGGTTCTATCTGTGACACAAAAGCTACAGACATGCAGAAATTGGTCATATTTCTAGTTCTTACCCCTTTTGAGATATCACCAATGATATTGTCCATTGAGAGTCCTCTTGGTGATTGCCATTCTTTTGCTAATTCGGGTGTTTGAGAAGGCTCATTTTCTTCCAAAAACAATTCATCAAGAGCCTCTCTTATATACTCATCATCACCTGCAAGTTCTTTATTTGACTCAAGAGGATTTCTCCCAAGGTCTACAATTTCATCAAAAGTAACATGAATAGATTCTTCAATATTTAAGGTTCTTCTATTAAACACCCTGTAAGCCTTGCTAGTTAATGATAACCTAAGAAAATGCCCTCATCGGCTTTTGAGTCAAATTTTCCTGAGTTGTCCTTTCCATTATTTAACACAAAGCACTTACATCCAAATATTTTCAAATGAGCAACATTAGGCTTTCTACCATTTAATAATTCATAGGGAGTTGATTTTATAATTGACCTAATGAACATTCTATTTAAAACATAACAAGCAGTACTAACCGCATCAACCCAAAAATATTTAGGAACATTTGATTCATTTAACATTGTTCTAGCAAGTTCCTCTAGTGACCTATTTTTCCTTTCAACTACACCATTTTGTTGGGGAGTCTTAGGAGCAGAAAAGTTATGCAATATTCCATTTTCTTCCCAATAATTTTCAAACTTTTCATTTTGAAACTCACCACCATGGTCATTTCTTAAAACTTTAATTCTTAAGTCTTTCTCATTTTGTATTTGCTTTGCAAACTTTCTAAATACCTTAAAGGCTTCACTTTTCATTATAAGGAAAAATGTCCAAGTATATCTAGAATAATCATCAACAATCACAAGACCATAATAATTTCCACCTAAGCTTTTTATCCTAGAAGGACCAAATAAGTCTAAATGTAATAATTCTAGGGGTTTTGAAGTGGAAATAACATTCTTTGATTTAAATGATGATTTTACTTGTTTGCCTTTTTGACATGCATCACATAACCTATCTTTTTCAAACTTTAACTTAGGCAATCCAACAACTAAGTCTTTTGATATCAATTTATTCAAATGATGCATATTTATATGAGTTGCTCTCTTATGTCATAACCAAGGGTTCTCTTCCTTAGTAACTAAACATGTTATACTAGAATCATGTAAACAATCCAAATCAATCAAGTATATGTTATTATGCCTAATGCCTTTTAATGCTACATTTTCAGAATCTATCAAATGTATAGTGCAAAATTTACTTTCAAATATTACCTTAAATCCTTTGTCACATAGTTGACTTATGCTAAGGAGATTATGATTTAGTCCATCAACAAGAAGCACATCCTTAATCTCCAAAGTATTTGCACCACCTATATTTCCAATTCCAAGAATCTTCCCTTTGTTGTTGTCCCCATAAGTTACATATCCTTGTTCTTTAGCTTCGAAACTCACAAATTTCATTTTATCATCGGTCATATGCTTTGAGCATCCGCTATCAAGATACCACATAGACTTCTTTGATTTGGAAGTTTCCTACAAAACAAGAACATAGTAAACTTAGGTCCCCATAACTTTTGGGTCCTTGGGGTTAGAGACAAACAAATTATTTAACAATAGCAACCCAAATGTATTTACCTTTAGGAACACCAAAATGTTTTATTTTATATCTATTTGAAGTGTGACCTTGTTTCATACAATAAAAACATGCTTTAGATGTAACTTTTGAATATGATGAATTTTTAACCATAGATGTTCTAGTTCCTTTTTCTACCCATACTCTTTTATTTTTCCTTTTAGGTTTTTTCAAAGGAACTTGATAATTTACACTATTTTGAGCTAAAATATTTTTATGCTTCTTAAAATCACTTATCTCCTTTTCGGCTTTATCTAGCAAATGGTTAAGTATATCTATGTCATATTCATACTCTTTACAAGATGCACATGCTAAGTTCTTATCATCATTCTCATCTAAACATAAAATTTTCGTTTCTAAGGTTTCCTTTTCCTCTAAACATGTGATTTTCGTTTTTAATGAGTCAACCTCCTTTTCGGATCTACTTAAACTCTTTTTCACAGCTTTATATTCATTTTTCAAGTACTTAAAGGCACTAAACAATTCATTATATGCATTTTGCAGTTCATCAAGGTTATTTTCATCATCACTAGAAGATGAGTCGGAATCACTTACCTCAAAGTCGGAAGATATGTTGTCATTTGCCATTAAGCAAATATTGGCTTCAACTTCCGAGTCACTTGATTCTGAACTTGAATCATTGTTTTCCCAAGCTATGTAGGCTTTCTTCTTGAAGAACTTTTTTTCCTTTGATTTCTTTGTTTTTCTTGTTTGGACATTCGGTCTTCATATGTCCTGCTTCACCACAACCATGACATTTTATATTTACAGAAGTACTTTCTCTTACCTTTCCCTTACCTTTCAATGGATGCCTTCCTTTGGCTTTCATGAATTTGGTGAACTTCTTTATCATAAGACTCAATTCTTCTTCTTCATTCTCCGAGTCTTCTTCTTCCTTTTTATTTTTACCTTTGGAAATTTCGGTTTTGAAGGCTAAGTTCTTCTTTTGATATTGTCCTTCTTCTTCATTTAGCCTTCCAAGCTCAAGCTCATGCTCTCTTAGCTTTCCAAAGAGCGCCGCCATAGACATTGTGGCAAGGTTTTGTGACTCCGAGATGGTCGTCACCTTAGGTTGTCATTTCTTATCCAAAGATTTTAAGATTTTAACATTCAATTCATCAACGTCAAAGATTTTACCTAATCCGGTGAGATGGTTCACAATATGAGTGAAATGCTTTTGTACGTCAAATATCGTTTCACCTTGTTGCATCCAGAACATCTCGTATTCTTGGATTAGGGAATTTTTCCATGCTCTCCTAACGTCGTCAGTACCTTCGTGGGTCACTCTTAGCATTTCCCACATCTCCTGAGCACTTTTACAAACAGAGATCCTATAAAACTCGTCAAGGGTTAAAGCAGATGAAATAATATTTCTAGCCCTAACGTTGAATTGTGCTTTTCTGTTTTCCTCTAATGTCCATCTAGATAAAGGTTTAGGAATGTCTACACCGTTCTCAGTAACTTTAGGAATATAAGGATCGTTTAAAATAGCGTCCCAAACGCCTCTATCAACAGACTCTAAAAAGATTTGCATTCTTACTTTCCCGAAAGGATAATTTTGACCCGCAAAAAGTGGGGGTCTGTTGATAGACGAACCTTCGGCAAAAGTTTGATTTTGTCCGGCCATTTTCGAAAAGTTTGAATGACTATCAAAGCAAGCTCTGATACTACTTGTTGGAATCGCGCAGCGGAATGTTCGCGTTGTCGGACAAAAACCAAGAGGGGAGGTGAATTGGTTTCTTAACAAAAATTAGGTTTTACAATTTTTCCCCAAATTTTACCGATTAAAATACTGTGTAAACGTAAATAGAATAGAGATAGAGTCTTACATATGAGATTTATACTGGTTCGGATCAAAAGACCCTACGTCCAGTTGCTAATCAATCAAACAGAGGATTAACGCTGTCACTATAATCAAAGTTGTTACAAACAGATAACAATTGAAAATACAATGTAAAGAAAACACCTCTCTTGAAACCCACAAGAGATGAAGAACAACTTTCCCCAGAGACGGCACAGCACACAATCCACTAAGTACTCCACTTAGTGATTCTTATCACTTCTAGCCCACACCAGGTTCCAAAAGCTCATTTTTCCTCCAACAAACAGTTCTCTGGCACTCACAACACTTAACTTTTGTTTGAAAAAGGTTGTTCAAATTTCTGAGAGCCTTAGAGAACCTTAAGTAGAGAAATTAGGGTTTGGGAATTGGGATTTTCGGAACTAGAGAGTATTGGGATTAGGGTTTTCGAAAATAGGTTTAATTTGAAGTTGAAAATCAAAATCTGACTAAAATAATCGATTAAATGAAGTGTTAATCGATTATTATAGAGCCAAAATCAACAGAACCCCAAACTCTCTGTTTTAATCGATTATCTGGCCTGTTAATCGATTAACTGGCCTGTTAATCAATTACGAGGTGTGTTAATCGATTATTACAGTGAACAAATACAGAAAATGGTTTTTCTCACTGTAATAATCGATTATCTGATGTTCTAATCGATTAAACTCGAGGTTAACTAATAAATATGAGTTTTTGAAGCTTCTAAAGAGTAGATTATGTACCGGCTATCTTAGACTCTAATATTACAGACTCAAACTCATCAAAACAGAGTTATTACAACAATACAAGTCTTCATCACTCTAAATTCTTTGTTCTTGAATCATCATCAAAATCAACAAGCTTCATGTCCATGTAAGTTCAACATCAAGTCCTTGTATGTTCAACAGTTTCTTCATTTAAAAGATTTTGTAAATGCCTCTAAAACGTGTTTAATATGTTAAAAACAAAGTATTTTGTTAAAAGGTTTTTAAGTAACTATTTTAACTAATAGTATATGAGTTTTATCAACTAAAATGTTCTTAACACTTTTGTAACAGGTTTTTAACTGATATGTTTTCGAAATAATCGATTGTTTTCATTAGAAGGATATTTGAAAACCTTCTTCCAGTATTTTAACTGATATAGAATTGATATAATCGATTAAAATGACTTAGAATATTTTGAAAAGTGTTCTGGCAGAATTTTAATCGATACAAACTCGAAATAATCGATTAAAATAACTTGAAGTGTTTTGAAAGTTGTTCTGTCAGCATTTTAATTGATACAAATGCGAAATAATCGATTAAAACAACTAAGAGGTTTTTCCATAATGTTTTAATCGATTAAAACAAGTATGTTATCAGTTAAAATAACTTAGAAAGTTTTATGAAATCTTTTGGCAGAATTCTAATCGATTAAAATGCGATTCAATCGATTAAAATAACTAAGTGAACTTTTTCCAAAGTATTTTAATCGATTAAAACAGATTGATATCAGTTAAAATCACTTAGAAAGTTTATGAAAACCTTTAACAGTATTTTAATCGATTAAAAGACGAAACAATCGATTAAAACAATTTGAAAGATTTTTTACAAAGAGTTTTAATTTATATAAATGTTGTCGTATCAGTTAAAACAAATCTGGAAAATAATCAAGAACATTTTAACAGATTAAAAGAAGTTTTAACAGATTAAAAGATTATTTTAACAGATTAAATAAACCAGCAGTTTGGAAAATTTTCTATATAAACAGAGTTGCTTGAACATTTTAAAATACATCTTTTGGCAATCAATCAAGCAATCATAAGTGCTACTTTCAAGAGAGAATTGCGCTAGTTTTGTGAAGTGTAGACCCCAAATCTTGCCCGGGCTCCAAATAGAGTCAGAAGATCCCCTATTCGAAGACGGCCGAAGCCTAACAAGCCACTAGGAGAGACTATTAGGCTCCCTTACCAAGATGGGAAGGGTTTTTCGGCCCAAAATAAAGTTTCTCGCGTGGAAGGGGACTCCCGGGTCAAGTCTCGCTCAAGCGAGTACGTCCGCCGCTTGAGCGAGAGGTGCCGCAATCAAAGGGGACTTCCAGGTCGAATCTCGCTCAAGCGACCGATGTACTCACATATACTCGCTTGAGCGACGGATGCCGCAAACAAAGAGGACTTCCAGGTCGAATCTCGCTCAAGCGACTGGTGTACTCGCTTGAGCGACGGATGCTGCAACCAAAGGGGGCTGCCGGGTCGAGTTTCGCTCAAGCGACCGATGTACTCACATGTACTCGCTTGAGCGACAGATGCTCCAACGAGACCGGGGTCTCGTTCACCCAGACCGGGGTCTCGTTGCCAACGAAAACGAGACCGGGGTCTCGTTCACCCAGACCGGGGTCTCGTTACCAACGAAAACGAGACCGGGTTCTCGTTCACCCAGACCGGGGTCTCGTTGCTTATGCAAAACGAGACGGCGGTCTCGTTGTACGAGACGGCGGTCTCGTTGCTTCTGCAAAACGAGACGGCGGTCTCGTTGTACGAGACGGCGGTCTCGTTGCTTCTGTCAAACGAGACGGCGGTCTCGTTGTGCGAGACGGCGGTCTCGTTTCTGTCAGACGAGACCGGCGGTCTCGCCACCTGACAGCGCGGAAACCTATAAATAGGGGCTCTCCCCCCCTCATTTCCACACACCACAGCTGCATAGCTCTCCCTTCTCTCTAAAACTTCTCTCTAGAATCCCTCCGACGCATTTCCGGAGTTTCTGAGTGTTTTCAAGAGTGATTTTCGGCGTTCGAGAGGTTTCCGACGTCTTGTAGAGTGAAGGGCTGCCATAAAGCACCCTATTTTTCCAGAGAATTAATATAAAAAAGCGTGCTTCGGAGGTTCAAATTCTCTCTTTCCACCTTTACCGCTTTTATCTTAAATTATGCAGTAGACAGTAGGGCCATGTAGTCACACTTTTAAATTCCGCAGAATAAAAAGGGCAAAAGTGCGTTTTTCTAGTTTATCAATAAAAATAAGCCGGCCTATCATAGGGAACCCGAAAGGGGCGTCGCAAAGGGACTAATACTCCCTTTGCACGTAACCAACTCCCTTACCCAACTCTGGTTCTAATGACCAAAGTTGGTTTTCGAAAACCAACGCCTTTTTAAACCCCTTTTCCGATGTTTATGGTAAAAATATCGGTGGCGACTCCATAGAACCCAAAATAAATAAGTCCTTGGATTAGCCCGGTTATCGGACAGCCCAAGAACACTTTTCGAAAACCTCGTCTCTAGGTTAGCCCGGTTATCGGACAACCTAAAGACGTTGTACCCACCAATAAAAAACGCGAAAACAAGAAGGGTCGATAAAACCATCGCGTCGCTCCGACCGCCTCGTTTTGACGGCGGCGACATGAAGTTCTTAGAAATTCTTTCTTGAGGCAATATTTGCATTCTTTATGTGAAGAAACTCATTCTACAAAGCTGCATAAATCTGGTTTGGGTGTTCTAGTTTCTTCTCTTTGTTTCTTTACTTTTCTTTTCTGTATTGTGGGTGCCTGGAAGTGTGGGCACTGGTTTCTGTGGCTGGAATTTGGCTGCAGGGTTGTTCGAGAACTGGAAATTGGTTCTTGGTGAAGGTTTAGGTGCAAGGACTGGAATTTTGGTTCTTGTGGTAGATTGAGTGTGTGATTGAAGTTGTAATCTGTAAAACGTTCAATCTAGTGGAACCCAGCTAGAATTTGGCTGGAAACTGGACGTAGCCCTGGGATTGGGTGAACCAGTATAAATCTTGGTTGTATCTTTCTAAACCTTTCTCTCTTTAATACTGTCACTGCCTTTACTTTGATTGTTTGCTGTGTTTGATTCCAGAATTAGTCAGAATTCTTAATCTTTGAAATAGATAATCTATAAATTGCAAAAATCTTTCAAAGATCAATTCACCCCCCCTCTTGATCTAAGCCTACTATTTCTAACAATGGGTTTCTAAGAATTCATTTCAAATAACTGGATTGGACTCTATAATCATAAAAAGGGTACCAAATTGTGCTAATTTTGTTTTGCAAGAACAAAATCTGGAGATCCTTTGATACCTGATCAACAATTATATGAAGAACATGAAATAAATCTATGAATTGGTTGTTTTAATTGATATAAAACTATTTTAATCAATTAAATTTACTTACGAGAGAAATTTTGAAAAGTTGTCAGATACAGTTTTAATCGATTATTCATCAAATTAATCGATTAAAACCTCTCAAGTTTACAACTAATATTCCAGATCTCTATTTTAATTGATTAAAAAGGATTTACATCAGTTAAAATCATTAAAGAGTTAAATTTAATCGATTCTTTTTTCATTTTAATCGATTAAAATTTTGTAAACATATTCAATACAAATTTAATCGATTATTTTCCATTTTAATCGATTATTACACTGTTGTGATTTCTAAACCTAAAATTCTAGATCAAATTAATTGATTAATTTAATGATTAATCGATTAATTTGCTCTTGAAAATCATTTTAAATATGGTTAATTGAAGAATTTCCAGCAAATCAAGATCTGATTTTCAAGATTCATTGATAATCAAAATCTGTGAAAAGTCTTTAATGTATTGTTTGACTAAGTCAATGTCTATCCAAATAATAAATTATCTGATGTGCCCACTGCCCAAAGCATGCGCCTCTGCACTCAATCAAGGGAACACATTCAATTAAAGCTGAAACATTGCAGGTCTGTCATTCAGAATTCAAAAATTTGGAATTCGAACTTCTATTCATCAATGAAAAACCAGGTTCTGCATTCTTGAACATTTTCAGTTTCTCCTCTTTTCTCTTCTCTCGCTCTCATATTCTGTATCAATCAAATTCCTTCTCAAATTTATGCTACAAGAATATTAATAATATCTCAATCATAATTGCCTAAATCAAAATAATAACCTAATATCTTTTTACCTTCTCTCTTAAAAGATAATAAAATCTCTTAATACCTAATTTAAATAAAATATAATAAAGTAATATTCCCAACATTCCTCCTTATTTTAATATCTATTTATTTGAATTTGATATTCTTCCTTTGATTTTGCTTAGAATTTTTCCTCCTTTTTTGTTTGTACTTCTTGTCATCTTCTTTCTTGTATGAAATCACATCTTTATTCAACTTCACTTTCTTCATCAAAGTATTTCTTCCTTTATCAACTTCATCTCCTTTGTTTCTTTCAAACTTCATGGTAGTACCGTTGACTCTTTGATGAAAGTTGGAAATGGTTTCTTTATCTACATTTTTATTTTCCTCCTTAACATCAAGTTCCTTCAAGAAACATTCTTCATATTTTTTCTTTGACGTTTCTTTTATATCCTTGTTTGTAATTAACTCTTCTTTCATCAAATCTAAAGTGAAACTTTTTCCTTTCATGTGACCTTTGAATATTTCCAAGTTATTTGTATCTTTAATCACACAAAGTTTGTGTTCAAAAGACACCTTATAACTTTTCTCCAATAATTGAGTAACACTTAACAAATTATGATTAATATCAAGAACATATAAAACATCAAAAATTAATTTGATACCTGAATGACTTTGAACTGCAATTGTTCACGTACCTTTCACATCTATTTGTTCTCCAGTACCAATTCTGACTTTAGAAATATATGATTCATTGAGCTCTTTGAAAAGTTCTCGATCATGAGTCGTATGGTTTGTACAACTACTGCCTATAAGCCAACCTGTTGATTTATTGATTATAGAGCATGTTGATGCAAGGAGAAGTTCCCCTATTACTCCATCCTCTATAACCTGAAGAAGTTCCCCTTCTACTTCATCCTCTATAACTTGAACAACTACTTCTGGTTGTGATTTACATATCTTTTCTATATGTCTACTACTACTACAGAATATGTTTTCCACATCGTCATTTAACATTGGTTAAAGCTGAGACAACGTTGAATACAATTTCAACGTCGGTTGGTTAAAAAACGACGTTGAAAATTGAATTTTGAACACATTCTATGTCGATTTTTAATCAATCGATGTAGAAAATACTTTCTACATCGGTTCCCAGATGAACTGACGTGGAAAGTCTTTTTATTGACACACTTTCTACATCGATTTTGATTGTAACCGAAGTAGAAAATGTTTTTATTTTCTTTCAGCCAAAAATTCACTTAAGTTAGAGAATTGTCACTCGCAGAATTCAAACCTAGTACCTTAGAGTTGAAGGCTGATACTCCAACCACTAAGCTACTAAGATTTTCTCGATAAAAACTTACAAATAAATTATATTTATATATAAATAAATGTATATCCGTGTAAATATATAAATATAAAATATATAAATACAAATATATTTATATATTTTGATATATTTATATATGTTTATATATTTATATATTTATATGTTGGATGTGAGGGCGCGCTCGAGGGTGAAGTGGGATTGACTCTCGCTTGAGCAAAAATATGTTAAAGCTCATGAAAATTCACTTGCTCAAGCGAAAATTGGTATTTTTCGCTTGAGCGAATGTGTCGCTTGAGCGAATGACGCATTTTTCAAATTTATTTTATATCATTATATAAATAAATTTATTTTATATTCTGTCATTAAATTACAAACCCATATAAAGAGACCCGCTCACAAATTTGGCATCAAATTTTGAAAACCCACTCGACACACACTTTCACCTTTGAGCGTGCCCTTACAACCAACATATAAATATATAACTATATAAATATATTTGTATTTTTATATTTACACCGATATATATTAATTTATATATAAATATAATTTATTTGTAAGTTATTATTAAAAAATTCTAGTAGTTTAGTAGTTGGAGTATCGACCTCCAACTCTAAGGTACTTGGATTTGAATCCTGCCAGTCACAATTCTCTTAAAAATTTAATTTGGTAATGATTCAAACTTCTAAAAAATATAATAAATAATAAAAATATAAATAGAGGGGTTATAACTAAATAAAAATTATCAATCTGAAAAATTAGACTTTTCACATTGGTTATATGGAACCGACGTTGAAAGTCTAAACTTTCAACATCGATTGTGGAACCATTGTTGAAGGCCTTATCTTTAGTAGTGATTCCAATTGACCTCATTTGTGACATTTTACATTAGGCCTCCACCAACACTTTTTGGGTGTGTGATTTTTCTTGCAATAAGGACAGACAAAAAATATTTGTGATTTGATACCTTTGTTGTTCTTGCCTTGGAGAAAACCTTCACCATGATATAGTAAAGAACCTTCACCAGCAGCATGATCTCCTCTCATCAATGACAAATCCTTTGTGTTTTCCAATGAAGTAATAAATGTTTCATATCTCTCTTGCACAATTACCATATTTCTCAACTATTCTAAAATGGGAAATTTCTTGTCTAACAATTTTATTTTGTTAGCAATACCCAACAATTTGTTTGAGTATGCATTAATTGTTTCAGACTCTTGCATCCTTCGCATCTCAAATTCCCTTATCAAGTTTAGAACTTTCATACCTCGAATTTTCTCGTTCCCTTCATATTGATCTTTTGAATAATTGCAAATTTCTTTGGGTGACTTTAGCATCATGATTCTGGTGAGGATCATTTGTGAAACACTAGCAAACAGACATGATTTAACTTTTTCCTTCCTCATTTTTCTTTCTCTGTGAAATTTCATTTGAGCTATGATGGGATTTTCAGGTAGCGGATCAACAATATAATCTTCTTCCACAGCTTCCCACACATCCAATCCTTCAAAATAGGATTGCATTCTCACAACCCATAAGTCATAATTATCGCAATCAAAATTTGGAATAGCGACTTGTGAAAAGTTTCTTTCTCCTTCCATTGTATTGAACCAAAGCTTTGATACCACTAATGGGAATATTTAGGGTTTTGTCTATGTGTATTTATGATATATCATGTGGGGATATTTTTTATTCATGTACTTGAAAGCAATGAGGGGGAGATTGATGGCAATATGAAACATGTCCCTACATTCCCAAGAGATGATTTTGATGATGATTCAAGAAACAATATTCAAGACTCAAGCAAGCCCAAGATATGATTATTCAAACCATTCAAGATTCAAGCAAGCCCAAGATGATTCCTAAAGGCTAGATAGAGTCTTAGAATACTAAATATGGAGGTACAATTTGATGAAGTAGTATTATGCATAAGCCTCCAAAGCACAAGTGTGATAAAATTTCGTAACATGACATTTTTCACTGTAATAATCAATTATGATACATCAGAAATAGAAAAACGATTTTCTCTTTGTCATAATTCATTATACTAGTAGCATAATCGATTATGGCAATTTAAATTTGAAAAATATATCCATTTTTTAAGAATAAATGTTTTTCGATACATCCTGATTTTTCTCTACAAAATTATTAATGACCAGCGACTATTTTCTGATGCTATTTTCCTATTTAAATGAGTTTTGATGAAAAATCAAAATGACACAATTACAAAATTCGAAAATTCAATTGGCATTCAATTAGTTTTGAGAAAAGAATTCTGAGCAAGACAACAGAGCACTTTTAGGTTTTCTACGAAAACTTTTTCATACTGCCTTCTGCACTTTCATTGTCAATCACACTGTGTTATTGGAGCTATCATTCTACAGGCTTCTATAACTTGTTGTCTCCATTACCCAGGTGTGACTGTTCTTATTTTATTTAGGAAATTGATGTTAAATTCCCTCTTTAGGGTTTAAGTGGTTGTTGTTAAATCCCCTTTTTTAGGTTTAAGTGGTTACACTGTTTCTTGAGCAGTTTGTTTCTGTGTTTGAAATTTCTACTGACATCCCTTGATTTGTTCAGGGAGGTGTTCATCCTTAGTAGCATTCTAAGAAGGTGTTTTGATCCCTATGATTTGTTCAGGGAGGTGTTCATCCTTAGTGGGATTCTAAGGAGGTTTTTTCATCTCTTTGATTTGTTCGAGGTGCTCATCTCTAGTGTGATTCTAGGGAGGTGTTCATCCCTAGTGGAATTTTAGAAAGGTGTTCATCCGTAGTGGGTTTCTAAGGAGGTGATTGTCTTTTTAATAAATTTACTCTTTACTAGTTCCTCTGCTGACTTGATTGTAATTTGTAAGCTGAATTTTAAAGATAGTGAATTGGGGTCACTCTTGTGTTAGAGGTGACTAGGAACTGAATGTAGGGTTGGCTATACCCGAACCAGTATAATTTACTGTGTAGTATTCTCTTCACTTTATGACTCTTGGCTTTTATTTTTCCTACATCTTCACGCTTGAATCTTTCCCTATACCTTGCTAGTTATATCAATTCTGCTTTATCTGAATTCAATATGATAATTAAAATTGAATTAACAAGTTATTAGACATATAAAATAAATTTTTAATTTGGCATTTATTTTAATTTGTGCATCTATTCACCCCCCCCCTCTAGAGCTTGGTTAGATAAATTATTTCTAAACAATTTGTCAAGATGTTTATGCAGAATCAGGTTTACAGGGAAGGAGCCTCAATAAATAGACCACCATTATTTGAAGGAGAAGACTATCAGTTTTTGAAGGCAAGAATGAAAATATTTTTACAAACACTAGATTATGGTGTTTGGGATGTTGTACTCAACGGTCCTTACATTTTGATGAGAACAACGGAGTCTGGAGCTGTTCCAAAGACTTTTGACCAATGGACGCCAGATGAAAACAAGCATGCCCAATATGATGTAAGAGCCTGAAACACTATTGTTTCTGCCTTAACTCATAATGAATTTTTTAGGGTCTCACAATGCAATACGACAAAAGAAATATGGGACACTCTTGAAGTGACACATGAAGGAACCAATGAAGTAAAATGAGCATGTAAGAACACACTTATTCAAGAGTATTAATTGTTTAAAATGCAGCAGAATGAAAGCATTACGAATTTCCAGACACGCTTCACACATATAGTAAATCACTTGAAAGCATTAGGAAAGAGTTTTGACAATGAGGAGTTGAACACAAAGATCTTGAAATCCTTAGACAGGAATTGGCAACCAAAGGTCACTGTTATTACAGAATCAAAGGATTTCACAAAAATTAATATTGCTACCCTATTTGGAAAGCTGCAAGAGCATCAGATGGAACTACAAAGGTTAAAAAACGGTGAACAGAACCAAGCCAAGACGATAGCTCTAAATGTAGCAAAAACTTCATAGGATGAAAGTGAAAATGAAGGTAAGTTTTTGGATTCCGATATATCTCTTTTTGTTAAAAAGTTTACTCGGTTTATGAAGAACAGGAAAAAGGGACAACAAAGAAAGGAGAAAACCAATAGGTACGAGTGCTATGGATGTAGAAAACTTGGTCATATCAAACCAGACTGTCCGAAACTTAAGAAAGAGAAGAAAGATGTGAAAGAGAAGAAAGATGTGAAAGAGAAGAACGGTATCTATAAGAGCAAACACAAAGATTATATTGTTTGGGAGGATAATGATTCTTCCACAACACACGAGATTTCTTCTGAAAGCAGTGATGGAGAAGAAGAAGCAAATCTTTGCTTGATGACAAAGAGTGATAATGAAGCCTCATCACAAGAAACCTCATCACAAGTAAGTAGCACAAAATCCTTAAATACATATGATGAGTTGCTTGAAGCCTATCAAAAAATGTTTGAATATCTTGAAAGCTTAGCTAAGAAACATACTGCACTTAAACAAAAGTTTCATGCATTAGAAAATACTATTAGTATTCTTGAAGAAGAAAATGAGTGTTTAAAGAAGGATGTTGAGAAATTTAAAACTATGTCTAAAAATAAAGAAGTTGTTAAACCTTGCGAATATTGTAATCATTTGGAAAATGAGGTTTTCAAGTTAGAGAAAATAATGAACAATTTTTCCAAATCTTCTGCTAATCTTGACTCTATGTTAGGTTATCAAAGAGTGGATTCTAGAAAAGCTGGACTTGGTTACAAACTCAAGGAAAGTCTAGAACCTCATAAAACTATTTTTGTGAAAGAGTCAAGGAAAACAGATGAAAAGCCAGTTTTAAGAACTTTAAGAAACGCATTTAGATCTATTCAAAGAAAACCAACATGTTTTTATTGCATGAAATTAGGTCATACATCAAATAAATGTTACATAAATATTTTGGCATATCTAATGGAAAATATGAATGGGTGCCTAAAGGAATAAAGCATTTATACATGTCTAGATGATAGTTGAGCATCTAATAGATTATGAATTTTTGGAAAAAAATTTCTTGTTGTCATAATCGATTATGACATCACCATAATCGATTATGATGGGTCAAATGTGATGTTGATGAATTTTCTTGTTGTGATAATCGATTATGTTATTTTTGTATGTGCAGTGATAATCAATTATGTTGTCTTCTAGAGTGAAATTTTTTGTTGTCATAATCGATTATGATAGAAAAATTTTGAAAGTTTGAAAAACAAAATTAATTACATCATGGTTCTATTGTTTTATCCTTAGTCTTTTGACAGAGACCTGTGATTCTACTAACTTTTAAGGATCCAAAGATGATGAAAGGGTACCTAGATTTGTATGTTGATATTACAGGTGATTATCAAGGATAAGAAATCAATGCAGGTTATTGGAGCTAAATGGGTGTACATGAACAAGCTAGATGAGCAGGGAAATATTACAAAGATAAGTTTATTCTTGTATCTCATGCCTCTACATTGAATATCTACACTTATATGTCACATAAATTTAATTGTTGACCAACTTTGAAATTTGAAAGTTTGAATTTTGAAAATCTGAATTTATGAAAATTTGAAATTTTTGCAGTTTGAGATTTTTGAATTTGAATTGGAATTGGAATTTGAAATTTGAATTTGAAATTTGGGATTAGAAATTTGAATTTGAAATTTAAAATTTAGAATATGAGTGAATTTGAATTTGAAAGTTGCCTCAATAAGAATACTACAATTAGGGGAAACTAATGCATTCCATTCCATTATCTCTACAATCATTTCATTCCCCTATCTTTCTCTCTCTTCATTTGCCTTGGGTATCCTAGATATTGCCTCCTTAATATGATGTTCTTCTCTATGACATTTTGTGATATATTATCTTCTCTACCTTGATTTATGTTCTAATCTGTGCAAATTTGTGTCCAATTTCTATTGCAATATTTTTCATAATTATCAATGAAACAGAGAGAGATTTTGATGATATTAATGTGTGTGAAACAGGGGGAGATTTTTTCTCTTATAATAGTTTTTTTATTATCAATGAAACAAAGGGGAGATTTTTTGATAAATTAAAATTTGTATGAAATTCATTCCTAATTCTGAATTAAACAAGGGGAGTTAGGAGAAGTTTTGCTTATATGAGTTAGGGGGAGCTTTGTTATTAACATATATAGGGAGAGTTTAAATATACTGTGCTAATCTGGGCTAATCTGTGTTACACTATACTGTGCAAATCTATGTTAATCTTGAGCTGGTTATATAGAGTCAAGCATTTTAATTCATTTCGGGTGTTTCCCTGATCATCATCAAAAAGGGGGAGATTGAAAGCAATGAGGGGGAGATTGATGGCAATGTGAAACATGATCCTACATTCCCAAGAGATGATTTTGATGATGATTCAAGTCAACAACATTCAAGACTCAAGCAAGCCCAAAATATGATTATTCAAACAATTCAAGATTCAAGCAAGCCCAGGATGATTCCTAAAGACTAGATAGAGTCTTAGAATACTGGATATGAAGGTACAAGTTGATGAAGTAGTATTATGCATAAGCCTCCAAAACACAAGTGTGATAAAATTTCGTATCATAACATTTTTCACTGTCATAATCAATTATGATGCATCAAAAATGGAAATACGTTTTTCTCTTTGTCATAATCGATTATATTGGTAACATAATCGATTATGGCTGTTTAAATTTGAAAAATATATCCATTTTTGAAGAATAAATGTTTTTCGATACATCCTGATTTTTTTTTACAAAATTATTAATGACCAACGACTATTTTCTGATGCTATTTTCCTATTTAAATTAGTTTTGATGAAAAATCAAAATGACACAATTACAGAATTCGAAAATTCAATTTACATTCAATCAATTTTGAGAAAAGAATTATGAACAAGGCAACAGAGCACTTTTAGGTTTTCTGAGAAAACTTTTTCATACTGCTTTTTGCACTTTCATTGTCAATCTCACTGTGTTCTTGGAGTTATCATTCTACAGGCTTCTACAACTTGTTGTCTCCATTACCCAGGTGTGACTGTTCTTATTTTATTTAGGAAGTTGATGTTAAATTCCCTCTTTAGGGTTTAAGTAATTGTTATTAAATCCCCTTTTTAGGGTTTAGGTGGTTGCACTATCTCTTGAGCAGTGTGTTTTTGTGTTTGGAATTTCTACTGTCATCCCTTGATTTATCCAAGGAGGTGTTCATCCTTAGTGGGATTCTAAGAAAGTGTTTTCATTCCTTTTATTTGTTCAGGGAGGTGTTCATCCTTAGTGGGATTCTAAGAAGGTGTTTTCATCCCTTTGATTTGTTCGGGGAGGTGTTCATCCCTAGTGTGATTCTAGGGAGGTGTTCATCCTCTGTGTGTTGGTGGCAAAGGAGGTGTTTTTCATCCTTTGATTCATTCAGAGGAGGTGTTCATCCCTAGTGGGATTCTAGGGAGGTGTTCATCCTTAGTGGGTTTCTAAGGAGGTGATTGTCTTTTTAATTAGTTTACTCTTTACTGGTTCCTCTGCTAAGTTGATTATAATTTGTAAACTGAATTTTAAAGATAGTGAATTGGGGTCACTCTTGTGTTAGAGGTGACTGGCAACTGGATATAGAGTTGACTATACTCGAACCAGTATAAATTACTGTGTACTATTCTCTTCACTTTATGACTCTTGGCTTTTTTTTTCCTTACATCTTCACGCTTGAATCTTTCCCTATACCTTGCCTGGTTATATTGCTTCCGTTTTATCTTAATTCAATCTGATAATTAAAATTAAATTAACAAGTTATTAGACATATATACAATAAATTTTTAATTTGATATCTATTTTAATTTATATAGAGTAAAAATATTACAAAATATCAAATATTAATAATATCTCAATCATAACTCGCCTAAATCAAAATAATAATATAATATCTTTTTACCTTCTCTCTTAAATATAATAAAATCTCTTAATATCTAATTTAAATAAAAGATAATAAAGTAATATTTCCGACAATGTTTAATTACATTTATCAAGATATATTATGAGATTTTATTACTAAAAGGTTCCAAATCTTTATTCCTCCTTCCTAGGTCAACATGTTAAACATAACAAACAAGCAATCATACTAGAAGAAAAACATGACACACAAAATTCCTAAATTTCGACACAAATTATTTAGTCTATCCGCAATGCAATAATTTAATTTGATAATTCAACGACTAAATTGAAGAAAAAGAAACAATATTGATATAAACACAAAGAAACTAGTGGAAAAAGTTTAACATGATGCAATATTTTGTCCCAACATAATGGACAATCGAACGACTACAAAAAGTTTAACATGATGTTTACTTGTGGAAAAATAAATATCTTTAAACTCACCTATGGAAAAATAAATCACTACCGTAAATTTCGATTTACCGAGGGATATTTACCGAGGGATCCAGAGCCGTTGGAAATTGAGTAATTACCGATGGAAATTACCGACGGATTTAAGATAATTGTGAAATTTGGTTTTATCGACGGATATATCCGTCGATAAATAAACTATTCATTATCGAGGGATATATCCGTCGATAAATTAGGAGGAAGTCATTCCCTCCAGGCAGACCTCCAAAATATAGCTTATTTTCATTTATATATATATATATATATATATATATATATATATATATATATATATATATATATATATTATAGAAATTAAAATAAATTATAATTTAGAATATATATATATATATATATATATATATATATTTTTTTTAAATATAAATTATTTTCAAATTTATAATTATTATTCTATTTTATGCAAAATATATATATATAATTAATTTAAAGATTTTAATTTAAGTAATATATCTATATATAATTATAATTTATATAATATATATAATTTATTTAACATTAATTTGATAGTTATAATTTTTTTAAAGTTATAATTACAAATATGGTTTTTTTAATTCTATAATTATAATATTTATAATATATAATTGATAAATAATATTTTTTATTTTAATTTAATATATATGTGTCACTTTTAAGAGCGGTTAACATTTGAACCGCTCTTAAAAGGGAACCTGTAATAGCGATTCCAGTTTAACCGCTCTTAAAAGTGACATATAATAGCGGTTAAACTTAAACCGCTATTTTAAATACTCCGTTATGATCGATTAGACTTTCAAATAATCGATTATATTTTCATATTTGGTTTTGCCGACGGATATATTCGTCAAGTAAATTAGGAGGAAGTGATTCCGTCCAGGCAGACCTCCAAAATATAGCTTATTTTTATATATATATATATATATATATATATATATATATATATTATAGAAATTAAAATAAATTATAATTTAGAATATATATATTTTAAATATAAATTATTTTCAAATTCATAATTATTATTCTATTTTATGCAAAATATATATATATAATTAATTTAAAGATTTTAATTTAAGTAATATATCTATATATAATTATAATTTATATAATATATATAATTTATTTAACATTAATTTGATAGTTATAATTTTTTTAAAGTTATAATTACAAATATGGCTTTTTTAATTCTATAATTATAATATTTATAATATATAATTGATAAATAATATTTTTTATTTTAATTTAATAAATATGTGTCACTTTTAAGAGCGGTTAACATTTGAACCGCTCTTAAAAGGGAAGATGTAATAGCGGTTCCAGTTTAACCGCTCTTAAAAGTGACATATAACAGCGGTTAAACTTTAACCGCTATTTTAAATACCCCGTTATGATCGATTAAACTTTCAAATAATCGATTATATTTTTAAATTATCGAGATTTTAGATAGCGGTTGACGTGGAACCGCTATTATAGGTTCACCTTTAAGAGCGGTTAAAGTTGAACCACTATTATACTTCACTTTTAAGAGCGGTTAAACTAGAACCGCTATTATATGTTCATTTATAAGAGCGGTTCAATTTTTAACCGCTCTTAAAAGTTGCACTTATTACCCCTAACTCGCGGCGTCACCTCCCACCTCTCATCATCTCCTTCAATTCTTCTCCTTCACCAACCTCACTTACTCTCGCCCCACCTTCACTGAAAATCACTGTATTCTGGGTCGCCTCCCTAGCTTGGGTCGCCTCCACTACTAACCGTGAATCGCCTCCCTACCCATCCACTCACCACGGATCGAAGCAGCAGCCAGTCCCTTGTCGAAGGTAAGGGCATGAACTAGCTCCCCTGTCGAGGTTGAAGTCGAGGTCAGGATCCGTATTCTGGGTTTATTTTTGCTTTATGTTTGTACCTTATTCTGATTTAGCATTGTAGGGTTTTGCTTCTCATCTGCCATTTGAAGAAGAGTAATGGCAATTTCTAATACAGAGTGTAAAATGCTTTTAAATAATGGAAAAAATACTCTAAAACAAATGAAGATGTTGTTTTACTCATTATAGAAAACTTGTTTCCTTCAAATAAATGTCAAGATTGCACAATGTAGAAAAGTATATGCGAGTGAGAGAGAGAGAGAAGGGTTCAGTGATGGTGTTTAGTTCTGTATTTTTTATGAAGATTAATCAACAATAAAACTGGTAGCAGATACCTCATACCAATTAACATAGTTATGTAAACAAGGGTCATCTTTAAGCTAAGGAATGTAAACAAAACCACATCAAAAGTGCAGAGCGTTTAATAAGTTGTATTTTAGAGCTGGTAATGGAGTTAGTAACCCTTTCCCCATTAAGCAACAATACTATATAGCGTCACATGCATGTCTACAACAATTCTCTTGAACAATTTTACCAATAGTTTTTCCATATCTAATATCACAACATGTGTTGTCTTTCAATATTAATAATTGTTTTTGGTACACGATACTTCTTGCAGGTTAAGTGTTGGAAAATCAAACGCCAAACAAAGGCTCCTCAAGCTGCAGGGACTATCCATACTGATTTTGAAAGGGGATTTATTTGTGCTGAGATGAGTTGAGTTCATGAATATTGACATTTCTTGATTTAACCTGGTTGATTCTTCCTTTTATATATTTGCAAATATGTTTTAGTACACTCGATTCCTTTTTTATTCAAGCCTAATTGCTTGAAAGTCCAATGTTAAATTGGATTTGACAATATAAAAGTAGCTTAGTATTATTATGTTGAATCTAATGTTTAATCAATGTTCGATTTACTTGGACCATAGTTTAATCAAAATCCAATGGTCAATTTCTTTCGCACAATTCATTCAATTGATCTTATTCTTTTCAATACTACAGAACATGGATGGTATTTCTTTCCATCGTGGTTGGATGTATGATAGATGTTATAGTGGTAGAAGAGGTTTGAAAGAGTCTTTTGTTATAGGGGTTGAAGAGTTTGTCAGATTTGCTCGACAATATGAGTATTACGAACGTGATGGGGGAATTCGATGTCCATGCACCAAATGCGATTGTACAATAATTTTGAAGGATGAAATGGTCAAAGTTCACCTTTACAAGCAAGGGTTCAAACCAAATTATTGGATTTGGACAGATCACGGAGAACGTGTGCCTGAAGTTGAAAATAATGTTGATGATAATTGTGTTAGCGGTTCATGTATTGATGTACACATGACTGAACAAGACCAATTTATGTCAATGCAAGAGATGATGTACAATTCTCTCTGGCAACATCAATCATTTGAAGGACCCAATTGTCTTAACATAGAAGAGTCACCAAATGAAGCAATTCAAAGGTTTTATAATTTGTTGGCAGAGACAAATCAACCATTATTTGAGGGGGCAACAGATTCAAAATTGTCAATATGTGTTAGACTTTTAGCGTGCAAATCAAATTGGAATATTCCTAATCAATGCTTAGACTTTATGACACACATGTTGTTGGATGTCACACCTATAAAAGAAAATTTACCAAAAACTTATTACGATACCAAGAGATTAGTATCAAAGTTGGGATTAGAAGTGAAGAAGATTGATTGTTGTGTGAGTGGGTGTATGCTTTTTTATGACAATGACAATGGCAAAAAAGATGCTACATTACTTCAATGTAAATTTTGTCAAAAGCCAAGATATCATGAGAAAAGTTGTGGAACAACCCATAAAAAGCCAGTTCCAGTAAAGGTAATGTTTTACTTGCCTATAATTCCTAGATTACAAAGAATATTTGCATCAATGCAAACTGCTGGCTAAATGACTTGGCACCATGACAATAAAACTTCCGATGTATTACGCCATCCATCAGATGGTGAAGCTTGGAAACACTTTGATCGAAAACATCCAACTTTTGCTACTGATCCACGCAATGTCAGACTTGGGTTATGTTCTGATGGATTTAATCCATATATTCAGGCTTCATCTTCACCTTATTCTTGTTGGCCTATCATTGTTACTCCATACAATCTTCCTCCTGAAATGTGCATGACCAAGCCATACATGTTTCTAACTTGCCTAATTCCGGGTCCATCCAATCCGAAGGCCTCTATTGATGTTTACTTAGAGCCTTTAATTGATGATTTGAAAAAATTGTGGAATGGTGTTCTCACATACGATATTTCAAAGAAACAAAATTTTATGATGAGGGTAGCTTTAATGTGGACAATTAATGATTTTCCCGCTTATGGGATGTTATCTGGTTGGGGGACTCATGGTAGATTGGCTTGCCCACATTGCATGGAGCATAAAAAATCATTTACATTAAATTATGGTCGTAAAAGTTGTTGGTTTGATTCGCATCGAAGGTTCTTACCAAATGATCATCCATTTAGAAGAAATATTAAAGCCTTTCGAAAGGGAGAAGTTGAAGTAGAAGGGTCACCTCCTCGACTAACACCTACACAAGTTTGGAGAAGAGTAAAAGATTTACCAAAAGTAACTGAGTGTGGTATCACAAGGATAGAAGGATACGGAAAGTGGCATAATTGGACAAAGCGAAGCATATTTTGGGATCTCCCGTATTGGAAAGATAATTTGTTGAGACACAATCTTGATGTAATGCATATAGAGAAGAATTTTTTTGATAACATATTCAACACTATGATGAATGTAAAAGGAAAGACAAAAGATAATGAGAAGGCGAGGAAGGATATTGCTTTGTATTGTAAGCGTCCAGACTTGGAGTTAAAGGCACAAGCTAACGGCAAAATGTTAAATCCTAAAGCAAATTACACGTATAATATTGAACAAGCAAAGGTAGTTTGTCATTGGTTAAAAGAACTTAGGATGCCCGATGGTTATTCTTCCAACTTGGCAAGATGTGCTGATGCTGAAAAGGGGAGGATTCATGGCATGAAAAGTCATGATTGTCATGTATTCATGGAATGTTTACTTCCTATTGCATTTAGTGCGTTACCAGTACATATTTTGAATCCTCTTATTGAAATTAGTCATTTCTTCAAAGATTTGTGTTCTACAACGTTAAAGAGGGAAATGCTTATTAGGATGGAAGAAAATATTCCAATCATTCTTTGCAAGTTGGAGAGAATATTTCCTCCTGCATTCTTTGATTCAATGGAACATCTCCCTATTCATCTTCCATATGAAGCTTGGCTCGGTGGACCAGTGCAATATAGGTGGATGTATCCATTTGAAAGGTGATGAAATGATTGTCCTATATGTGTTTTATATGTTATTTTGATTAGTTTGATCAATCATAATCTTGCTTCTTAAATTGTATAGATTCATGGGGGAGTCTAAACGATCGGTAAAAAATAAGGCTAAAGTTGAAGGATCAATTTGTGCAGCTTACTTGCATCGTGAGATGACATATTTTTGTTCTCATTATTTCAATAACTTCATGTTGTCACCACGACAACCTAGAAATGAAATATATTTCCAAAGTCAAACACAATTGTCAGTGTTATCAGTATTCCGACAAGTTGGTCGTCCATCTGGGCGGGAGTTGACTCATTGGTTAACTGATGCTGAATTCAAGTCAGCTCATGTTCATGTATTAATCAATTGTCAAGAAGTTAAACCGTACCTTGAGTACATTCAAAACACATATCTTTTGGTAACTTTAGCATCATAATTCTGGTGATGATCATTTGTGAAATACCAACAAACATACATGATTTGGCTTTTACCTTCCTTGTTTTTCTTTCTTTGTAAAATTTGATTTGAGCTATGATGAGATTTTCAGATAGTGGATCAATGATGTAATCCTCGTTCACAGCTTCCCATATATTCAATCCTTCAAGATAGGATTGCATTCTCACAGTCCATAAGTCATAACTTTTGTCATCGAAATTAGAATAGTGACTTGTGAAAAACTTCTTTCTCTTTCCATTTCCTTGTAAGAACCAAAGCTCTTAATACCACTGATAGGAATTTGTAGAGTTTTGTATATGTATATTTCTGATATGTTATATGGGTATATATTTAATTCATTTACTCAATCCATATATATATATATATATATATATATATATATATATAGATAGATAGATATATAGAGAGAGAGAGAGAGAGAGAGAGAGAGAGAGTAAAATATGACATAATATCACATCATAATAATATCTCATAACTTTCTAAATCAAAATAATAATCTAATATTTTTTCATATTATTTTTTTAAAAGATAATAAAATTTCTTAATACCTAATTTAGATGAATGATAATAAAGTAATATTCTCGACAATTTCTTTATTATTTTTTTATTTTTTTCCTCTCATTTAAAATTATATACATGCAATTGTTATTAAAATTTCAATTTTGCATAATTAATTTTATATTTAATTAATTAAATAATTTATTAACAATATATTGAATAAATATATATTAGGTTGGGAGTTCAATTAAATCAAAATATGATAAATAAAATGTATGCATTATTAATTATTAGATAAAATAGTGAATTTTTTAAAACTTTGGAAATTAAAATAAAAAAAATTAAATTAAAAAATTAAAATGAACCAAAATTATAATTTAAAATATACTAGGAAAAACTTTTTATTATAACTTACAAAAGAGAAAAAAATGTATAAATTAAAATTAAAATTTTTAAAATTCTACGTATGACTCAATATTGAAAAGGACGAAAATTCTACGTACTTAAACTTAGCTTTCCAAATTACAATAATGCTTAGTTGTCCACATTATATAGAGCCAAATCACTGGCTGAAATTTGATGTCATCCAAATTATACATGGTAAAGAATCTGTGTATTCTTCCCTGTTGCAAGAAGTTGGACTGGGTCTGTGGTAAGGTCCTTCCCCACTCTGAATTTTACCACCAAATAGGAATATAGAAGATGAAATGTTTACTTTGATTTCTTCATGTTTCCCATGTTTTTAATTGAAAAATACTCCTGAACTTCAAAAGCATGAGTGATTTGGTGGTTGTCTAAATTGAGAAGTAACTTTTTGAAAAACAAAACAAAACAAGATTCGGTGAGATAGTATGAATTCTTCGCTGAAATGCTGAAATATATTCGTCTATTTTCTTTGTATGAGTTGGTCAAGCTCAAGTTGCCTCTCGCTTTCTTCTTGTTAATACCTTCCAATTGTTGTATAGATTGACCATCTACAATTCTCGCTTAATTCAAACCTAATTTCAACTATCTGATTAGATTTGTTAGTTGTAAATATGTTTGCTATTCTTTTAATTTAATTAAGTGTTAAACATGTTTTAAATGTTTAGAAAGTTGAAAATATGAATGTGTTGATGCTATCTGCATGACTGTTTATGCTGTCATGAACAGATTTTTGAAGATGTAACTTCTTTACCATTCGATGTCAGTTTTGTTAAGTTAACCTCATGTTATGTTTGAATGAACTATAAGTTCCTAAGTGAAAAGCAAGCAACTATTCAAGGAAAAAACAAACATCTAAGGGTCACTGATTGGTTTAGAAATAAGAGAGGATTATAGTAAAGATAGGAATATAAGGAAAAATGGATGATTCAAGATCTTTATTTCTTAACTCACATATCCTCCCCTTTGAACCCACAGAAATGTATTTTAAGGACAAAACCATGATGAATTAGAGTTTCAACATGCTGACAATACCTTGAATATGATAATGCTGAAATGTATTTTAAGGACAAAACCATGATGAATTAGAGTTTCAACATGTAGACAATACCTTGAATATGATAATGAATCCTAAAAATGTTATCATAAGGAACATGAGACCTGAACATTATTGTTTTATTTGGAACACACATATAGGCTGATAAGAGCATAACTAACTTGAGAGATTAGAGGAAAAACAATATCTCATGAGATTGGATCTATTTGCTTGTCTGTGCATGTGTAATATCTAACATAATCTATCTTCTCCTAGCTCTGCTCTTACACTTAATATCAGTGACATGTAGTCTTGCATCCTTTTGAGTTGCTTCCCCTCCCTTTTGAGCCTCATATAATTCCTATTTTGTTCTTCCGATTCAGCAATTGAGTCCTCTTCTCTTTCTCATCAATCATATCAATCACTAAACAACATCATATTTGATAAATGATGTTTAATTATTCTTCCCTTGTTGAGCAAGAATATAAAGTATGATCATTACAGGTACAAAACTTGAAATGCATAACGGTTGAGCAGCAAATTATCGGTGCTGTTGCTTCTTACTCTTACTCGTCTTCTATGGTATCTTCTAAAAGATATGATGTCTTTCTAAGCTTTCGAGGTGAGGACACCCGCAAGAAATTCACAAGCCATCTTTATGATGCTTTGAAGCAAAAGAAAGTTGAGACCTTCATAGACTATCGTCTTGAAAAGGGAGAGGAAATTTCAACAACACTAATCAAAGCCATCGAAGATTCTCATATATCTATTGTCATCTTATCAGAGAACTATGCTTCCTCAAAATGGTGCTTGGGTGAATTATGTAACATTATGGAATGTAAGAAAGAGAAAGGACAAATTGTGATACCGGTGTTCTATGACGTAGATCCATCCCATGTACGGAAGCAGACTGGAAGCTATGAGCAATTCTTTGTATCACATAAGGGAGAACCCAACTGCAACAAATGGAAAGCTGCTCTCACTGAAGCATCCAATTTAGTTGCATGGGACTCTCGAGCTTACAGGTAAATTAAATTAATTGCGAGTGAGTAAAGTTGAGTTGTCCAAATTTGATTTTAAATTAAGCATACATAGTAGTTTGCTTGAGAAGTTTGTTGCATAGAAAAAAAGAGAGGCAGGCATTGATTATCACATCTAAGGCATTGAACTTATATTCTCATAAACTTTGGGTTTAGTTCTAACTTTATCTGTTCATATCACCATGATCTTCAACAAACTTTTGTTTCTCTTCTACACTACCATTATTGGTGACAGATTATGTGTAATAATATATAGTTTTTTTCTTATATATATATAAATATATATTTTGAATTCGTTATACTTATTACACATAATTTATTTTTGTTACCCTTTTCATATGCAAGAGCTGAGTCTGAACTCCTCAAGGATATTGTTGAAGATGTTTTGCAAAAATTGGCTCCTATATACCCTAACTGACACAAAGGATTGGTTGGAATTGATGAAAATTATGAAAAGATAGAGTCACTGCTAAACGTTGAGTCATATGAAGTTAAAATCTTGGGAATATGGGGCATGGGTGGAGTAGGTAAAAGCACCCTTGCTCGTGCTTTATATGACAAACTTTCTGATGAGTTTGAAGGTCATTGCTTCCTTGAAAATGTAAGGGAAGAATCAGACAAGCATGGAGTCAAAGCTTTACGTAATAGACTTTTTTCTGAGTTGTTAGAGGATAAAAATCATTGTTTTGATGCACCCTTTTCAGTAACCCAGTTAGTTATGAGTAGGCTAGGACGCAAAAAAGTTTTCATAGTCTTGGATGACGTAGCTACCTCAGAGCAATTAGAAAATCTAATTGAAGATTTTGATTTCTTGGGACTCGGAAGTAGAGTCATTGTTACAACTAGAAACAAGCAAATATTTAGCCAAGTTGATGAAATATATATGGTCAAGGGATTGAGCTTTCATCACTCTCTTCAACTTTTCAGTTTGACTGTTTTTAGAGAAAAACAACCTAAACATGGATATGAAGATCTTTCAATAAGTGCAACTTCCTATTGCAAAGGTGTTCCTTTGGCTTTAAAAGTTCTTGGTGCAAGTCTTCGTTCAAGAAGTAAGGGAGCATGGGAATGTGAACTGAGAAAACTCCAAAAGTTTTCAAATAACAAAATTCATAGTGTATTAAAATTAAGTTATGATGGCTTAGATCACTCTCAGAAGGACATATTTCTAGACATTGCATGCTTCTTTAGAGGAAAACAGATAGATCATGCAACAAACATATTGGAAGCTTTTGATTTTTCTGCAACATCTGGAATAGAAGTCCTTCTGGACAGAGCTCTAATAACAATTTCAGGTGGCGATCAACTAGAAATGCATGACTTGATACAAGAAATGGGTTGGGAAGTTGTTCATCAAGAATGTATCAAAGACCCTGGAAAACAAAGTAGGTTGTGGAAACATGAGGAAGTGTGTGATGTCTTGAAAAATAACAAGGTAAATTAAAAGCACTTTTGCTTCTATTGGTGTATCTTTAAATAATTTAGCTAGTATAGTCCTTGCTAATGACTATTCTATTTTTTTTTCTTATGTAGGGAACTGAAGTTGTTGAAGGCATAATTTTAAATTTGTCTAAATTAGTTGAGAATCTATTTTTGAGCTCTGATTCCCTTGCAAAGATGACTAACATGAGATTTCTTAAAATCCATGGTTGGAGCAAGTTTACAATATTTAATGTGTGCTTTCCTAATGGTCTAGATACACTGTCTCATAAAATGAGGTACCTTTACTGGGATGGATTCTGTCTTGAGTCTTTGCCATCTAACTTTTGTGCTGAACAGCTTGTAGAACTTTGCATGCGTTGTAGCAAGCTTAAAAAGCTTTGGGACGGGGTTCAGGTATGATCTTGTTATATATACTACAGCTTTTTTTTTTTTTTTTTCACTCTGTAAAGTTACAAGAGAAAAAAATTATTAGTTATAGTATGAATCACCACATATTTATGGTCTCAGTCAATCTCTATATGACATATTCAAGTTGTTTAATTTGCCAGAAGAATAATAACACTTGATTACATGTTCCATGAAGATTAAATGCAATCATAATATGGTCCTAGATTCTTAAGTGGTTATCTATTGTCTTGTGTTACCTCAAGTAAAGCTTAACCATATGAGTCAACCCTTGGATGATGTGATTCTATGTATTCTTAAATTTTTCTTCAGTCGAGGCTCATGATTTTGAATTAACAATTTTGAACAGAACCTTGTGAATTTGAAGACAATTGACCTGTGGGGATCCCGAGACCTGATTGAGATTCCAGACTTATCCAAGGCAGAAAAACTTGAAAATGTTTCTCTTTGCTATTGTGAAAGCTTGTGGCAGCTCCAAGTCCATTCAAAATCTCTTCGTGTACTAAACCTTTATGGTTGCTCATCACTGAGGAAATTTTCAGTTACATCAGATGAACTGACAAAATTGAACCTAGCTTTCACTGCTATATGTTCATTACCATCATCAATTTGGCTCAAAGGGAAGCTTAAATCTCTTTACCTTAAAGGTTGTTGCAATCTCCAGGAGTTAACAGATGAACCAAGAATTTATGGTTCTCAGAAGCACTTCTCAACATTCGCATCTAATGTTGAGAGATTGTCTATGAACATCAAAAACCTTTCAACACTGACAATGCTTTGGTTAGATGATTGCAAGAAACTTGTGTCTTTGCCGAAGCTTTGGCCATCCCTTGAAAAGTTGAGTGCTAGTAATTGCATTTCTCTAGACTCATATGTCACTCAATGGCTAGTGTTACAACACATGTTACATAGCCGCATACCCTACATACGCAAACACTATCTAAAGTGTTATGATGAAGAGTATTTCTTTCCAGGAGACCATGTGATTGATGAGTGTGGATTTTGCACAACAGAGAGTTCAATAACTATTCCTTATCTTCTGAAAACTGAATTGTATGGTTTCATTTACAGCATCGTTCTATCGAAGGGATCAGTCTTGCAGAGTGATGTTTCATGTTCTGTTTATCAAGATGGCATAAGGGTTGGCTGGCTTCAAAGATTGTTGGAGTACGAAAGTTTGATTTCCAATCACGTGTTGTTTATGTATCATGACATCAACGAATTTCATATAATAACTGAACTGCATGGCCATTTCTTCTGCAACATAACATTTATATTTGAGAACAGTGGAGAAAGCATAAAAGAGATTGGCGTCTTTCCAATATATGGCTCAGGATCAGGGTTGAAGCTGGCTGACTGGCAGCAGAGAAGTTTTTGAGTCGAAATCCATTACTCAAATCTTTGAATATAGAAACTACCCATGTGTTTAAAATCGGACAGGCAACTCATCAGGTAAAGAGTGTTTTAAAAGTTTGGATGGAATTTAATAAAATAATCTTTTTATAATATAAAAAATATATAATAAATTTATTAATAATAATATTTTTTATTATTGTTAGATATGATTAGATATTAGTTGATATTGTTTGATATTGTTGATATTGTTAATCACAATATCAAATAATATCTTTTTATTTACCCTATTTGTATTCTGTTACTCTTTAGAGGAGTACCTTTCTTTATTATAAATACACTGCCCTATGTGTGGTAAATACATAAGGGAAATTAACCCTATACAGCTTTTTCCCTATATTCAACATGGTATCAGAGCTTAAGGTCTCTTGGGATTTTTTTTCGGCTCTGCCACTAAACCTGCAGCTGTCGCCGCCTCCATCGCCGCCGCCGTCGCCACCGCCGTCCGCCGCCGCCGCCGCTGCCGTCGCCAGAGTAGCAGTTCGGACCGCCGAGCACAGGGTTTTGCTCGCCTCCTCCGTGCGACCTCCACCGTGGAAGTTTCGCGATCATCGGAGCAGCCACGCTCCCTCACGCGCCTCCCGAAGCCGCGCCACCTTCTCCCGTCTCGCCGCGCGTGGCGGCGCGTCTCGCCATACAAAATTGCAAAAACTGTCCTGAGTTACAAAAAAAATTATCATACACTACTACAGAAAACACTTACTACGACAGCATCCAACGTCGGTTTTTATGAAGACCGACGTTGTACAAGACGCTGTGGCAAACTTGTATTTAAGAAACAATATTTAACGTCGGTTATAAAAAATTTGATGTAGTAACGGACAAATAACGTCGGTTAGATGACAGACGACGTTAAATGTTTAAATTTAACGTCGGTTATGTATAACCGACGTTGAAATCCCAAAATCAACGTCGGTTCCATGATTTACCCGACGCCGAAAGCATTATCCACGTCGGGTTTTTTAATAACCGACATTGAATGTCCTATGATACCTAGACTCCAAGGCGCGAAGTTGTTCTTCTGCTTCTTCTTCGTGCCCACATACCTACCTCCTTCAGTCCTCACTGTCGTGCACTGCTACCTCAGTTCGTTGTGGTCTGCTGCCTCAGTCCTCACTGCCGTGCTCTGCCCCCTCGCCGCCCACTCGCCGCGCTCTTACGCGGCGTACCCCCGTTGTTGTCGTGTGTGTGGTAGCCCTCGTTTCCCTAAGGAAACCCCTTCTCATCAGGTTAGATTAAGTTGTATGGATGATTTACAACAGTCATTTAACATAAATATGGATTATTTAGAGCATTTCCTGCGTATGAACATTAGAAAGATGATGGATGATTTTGTATGGTTTGATTTGATATAGCTACACCAGTGTAACTTGAAAATTATGAGGCAGAACATTTTAAGTATTGTGATCTTGATTAGAGGTTGTTGTAAATCAAGATCATTTGATTAGGTTGTAATCAGCTTTAATTTGAAAAACTCTAAGTTAAGGTTGCTTGGTTAAAACTAGATGTAGATTCAAGAAGAATCGAACCAGTATAAATTTATGAGTCTTTTCTTCTTCTCTCTATCTTGGTATTCTTGTTTTCTGAAAACTGTGATAATTATTTTGTAATTGATTATTAGAGAAAGTTCTCTAATAATTTATTAGAAATTCAAAAGATTTTTTTGAAAACCCATTTCAACCCCCCTCTTAGGAAAGTTCTGTCATTAACATTTTATTAACAATTGGCCTCAAAGTTGGGTTATCAAAAGCTAATTGATTTTGATCCAAAAAGAATGACTAACATTTCTCAAACTTTTGCTGAAGAGGCATCTATAAACATACCTCCTTTGTTTTCTGGTGAAGATTATCCATTTTGGAAAATAAGAATGAAGATGTTTCTTGAATCTGTTGATAAAGGTGTTTGGGATGTTGTTGTTAATGGTCATTTTCAACCAACCAAGGTTAAGGATGATATAACAATTGTCAAAGATTTTAATGAATAGACTCCTAATGAGAATAAAAGAGCTCACTATGATGTTAGAGCTAGGAATATTATTTCTTCTGCATTAACACTTGATGAATTCTATAGAATCTCTATGTGTGAAACAACCAAAGAAATGTGGAGTGTTCTTGAAGTCACCCATGAAGGAACTGAAGAAGTAAAGAGAGCAAGAAAGAATACTCTCATTCAAGAATATGAAATGTTCAGAATGTTAAAAGATCAAAATTAAGGAAGAAACATAAGGGGGAATCTTCCTCTATTGTTGACAACGCTGGTGGACACGTTGAAGCATGGTTCAATGGAGACATTGACAAGATGAACAACTTCATTTCAAATTTTAGCCAAAAGAAACTGGTGATTCCTAAATACATTAAGTTTGCTTGGTTGGATGAAGAATGCTTTACCTCACTGAGAAGAAAATTGAAAAGACAAAAGTTGAAGACTTTTCTAGAGCACACTAGCAACATCCAACCTGATCTTGTGAGGGTCTTCTATTCCAACCTCATGGTCAGTGGCTCCACATTAAGGTCTCAAGTCAAAGGTATAAATTTGGTGATCACCCCTGAGGTATGGGAAGAAGTGGTTGGTCTTCATGATGTTGGTGTAAAGGTATCCAGAGGTAACACTGTAGAGTTACCAGATTTTAACAAAATTCAATTTTTCTGCATCTGTCTCAAAAATCAACATGATTCTGTAAGAACTCTTAATGTTGGGAAGATGGAGCTTGAACCAAGAATTCTTGCCTTCATCATTGTCTGGATGCTTACTCCAAGGGGGAGTAATCATGTTTTACTCAATGAGGGTGGTTTAGCTCTCATGTACTACATTGAAAATAATATCCGTGTAAACTGGATTTTTGTTATCAAGGATCACATGATAAAAGCAAAAAGATTGGTTGATTACAAACTTCCATATGCTATGTTAATTAATCAATTTTTTAGATACTTTGCAGTAGATCTTGCAGGAGAATATGTGGAGACTCCAAAGGCCTCCAATAATATTGATGATTCCACTTTGCAGAAGATGAGATTTATCAAAATTGATGGAGGGTGGATCTCAAAGATTGATGCTGGGATGTCCGAAGATGAGGATGAAGATGAAGAAGAAGTTGATCAAGATCAAATCCCTTCTTCTCCGGCTGTTGAGGTTCCCGAGTCCACTGATTATCAAACCTCATATGAGAATATGGAGATCATACCATACATAGAGCAACCTGACCGAGGAACTGATAGGTAAACTAATAATTAAATATGATCTTTAATCTAACGATCAAATATAAAGTAATCTCATACTGTAAACATGTTATAAACTAAATGCGAAAGCGTACCTGAATTAGCCATAATGATGATGTCCCTTTTAGAGCACTATTGATCTTATGGTCTTCCACCTGAAGAGCACCTGTATTTCCCTCTTGATTTTCTCTCTTGATGGGGATAGAAAGAAAAGAACGGGACTGTAACTGCGTTCTGTCTATGTGCTCCCAGAAGGGGAGCATGACCCCTTAAAATAACCAAAATTAGGTTAATTACTTAAGTTTTAGTATTTCCAATTTGGCCCCTCATCAAATTAGAAATTGTTGTATGGTCTCTACACAATTTTATTTTCATGACATATGCCTTTAGCCAAACCTTTTTTTTTTTAATTTAGTCAGATCACTTTATTATTTGGCTTAATAAATAATGACCCTAACACATTTAAATATGTATCATATATATACATGACCCAAGTTTTGCCAACAATCTCCCACTGGTCACAAATATATATGTCCTTATAACCTCACAAATGTGTTAGACTTTATGAGCTCAAAATTGTCATTATATTCCTTTAGCATATTCCAAAAGTCTTGTCCATTAATCATATCAGGATATAGAACCAAACCAGTTTTTCATTGCATCATCGCAACTAAAACCAATAATGATTACTCATCCTGACATAACCAAATGACATGGATTCATCATGAAATGTGTAGCATGAAAAATTACGTGAAGGTGATCTGTACACGTCTATTTTCAACTGGTCCAAACTTTAACTTATCGAGATCGATATAATAACCTTAATGTACAAAGTTTAATGAATGAACAAAAAAACCGCATATCTATAGATAACCAAATATGTCCAAAAAATCAATGTATACATATATAAAATTAAACATAGAACATAAAATATATGAAAATGACTAACTCCCACTAAACTGCAAATTCCTCAAACTGTAAAACACTCATGTGAGCAACATGGTCATGAAAGACCTTGGGCGGAAGTCCTTTAGTTAGAGGATCTTCTATCATGGAGTTTGTCCCTAAATGTTCTATGGAAATCTGTCCACTCGTACTCTTTCCTTAACAACTAGGAACTTAATGTCGATGTGTTTTGACTTAGTCGAACTTCGTTGTTGTTGGAATACAATACGATTGATTTGTTGTCATAATATAACTTAAGTGGTCTTTCAATGCCTTTCACAATTTGCTACCCGTGACAAAATTTCTCACCCATATTCCATGATTCGACGCCTCATAGCATACTACAAATTCTCGCTGCCATAGTGGATGAAGTCGTAAGGGTTTGCTTGACATCGCGCCAAGAAACCGCACCACCCGCTAACATGAAAATGTAACCCGAAGTGGATTTCAAACTATCTTGACATCCATCAAAGTCCGAGTCGAAAACCCAGCGATCTCCAACGGTCCGACCTCCCGTATGTGAGCATGTAATCTTTTGTTCTCTTTAAATATCTCATGACCCTTTTTGCCGATTTCCAATGGTCCATTCCTCGGATTGCTTAAATATCTCGCCTAGAACCCCAACTATGTATGCTATGTCCGGACGCATACATACTTAGGCATACATCAAACTCCCTATAGTTGATGCATAGGGAATCTTTTGCATTTCCTCAATTTCCAAATTTCCCTTCGGGCACTGATTGAGACTAAACTTGTCTCCCTTAGCAACTCGGAGTATCCCCGATTTACATTCATGCATGCCAAACCTTTTAAGAATTTTTTCGATATAGCTCCTTTGTGATAATCCTAAAATACCCCGACATCGATCTCTGTATCTCAATTCCTAATACAAAAGACGCATCACCAAGATCTTTCATTTCAAAATTCTTTGATAAAAATTTCTTGGTTTCGTGCAATATGTCTATATCATTAGTGGCAAGTAGAATGTCATCAACATACAAAATCAGGAAAATATACTTACTCCCCTTAAACTTGTGATATACACAATCATCAACAATATTCATCTCGAAGCCAAATGAGATAATTACTTGATGAAATTTATAGTACCATTGACGAGATGCTTGTTTTAGTCCATAAATGGATTTTGTCAGTTTGCAAACCATACTCTTTGAATCTCTCTGCACAAAATTTTCTGGTTGCACCATATAAATTGTCTCATCAATGTTGCCATTAAGAAATGCCGTCTTGACATCCATTTGATGAAGATCCAAATCATAATGTGCTACAAGAGCCATGATTTTCCTAAAAGAGTCTTTCGATGAAACTGGAGAGAAAGTCTCTTTAAAATCAATCCCTTCCTTTTTGGGTATAGCCCTTAGCTACCAGACGAGCCTTATACCTTTCCACATTACCTTTAGAATCCCGTTTGGTCTTAAATATCCACTTGCAACCAATGGGTCTCATACCTTCTGGTAATGGGACAAGTTCCCAAACCTTGTTGTCTTGCATGGACTTATACTCCTCCTTCATTGCTTCAATCCACTTTTCAGAGAACCTTGCATGACTTGACAGAAGTTAACTGGGTCATCTTCCATCATACCATTGTTTTCCTCATGTTCCTAAAGAAATACCTGAAAGAGATGAAGATCTTATTGAATTACGTTGGCAAAGATCTTGTTGATTTGATGAAGTCAAGAATGAAGTCAAAGGCAACTTTGTGGTAGTCAAAGGTCACTTGGATAAAAGAGTAGAAAGATTAGTGTGTCTGCAGCTCTGCTTAGGTATAATCATTTTTATCTTTTCTGCTGCATGAGGTTTCTTCACTTAAAAGATTTTGCAAAATGCCTCTAAAAGCGATTAAACGGTCAAAACCAAAGTATTTTCATAAAAGCTTTCTTAATCAACTATTTTAACTAATAGCATATAAGCTTTATCAACTAAAATGTTCTTCACACTTTTATAACATGTTTTTAACTGATATAACTTCGAAATAACCGATTGTTTTCATTAAAGGAAGTTTTGAAAAACCTTCAGTCCATATTTTAACTGATACAGTTTCGAAATAACCGATTAAAATCACTTAAAATGTTCAGAGAAGTGTTCTGGCAGTATTTTAATCGATACAACTTCGTTTCAATCGATTAAAACCACTTGGAGTAGCAGATGACCGATCAGAATGGGTTTATGACCGATCAGAACCAGATATGATCAATCAGAATTGAGTTATGACCGACCAGAATTATTTCAATCAATTAAACTGCATTTCAATCGATTAAATCAACTTAAGAAAATTTCTGCTTAGCGTTTTAATCAATTAAAACATATTTTTATCAGTTAAAATCACTTGGAAAAGTTTACAAGAAAGTTTTGCAGTATTTTAATCGATTGAAACATGAAACAATCGATTAAAACAAATTAGAAGATTTTTTGCAAAGAGTTTTAATTGATATAAACATTGTCGATCGCTTAAAACAAATCTGAAAATAATCAAGAACGTTTTAATGGATTAAAAGAAGATTTAACAGATTAAAACAAGACTTTTAACAGATTAAAAGATTATTTTAACAGATTAATTAAACCAGCAGTTTTGAAAATCTTCTATA
This sequence comes from Sphenostylis stenocarpa, assembly GCA_963425845.1. Taxonomy (NCBI): domain Eukaryota; kingdom Viridiplantae; phylum Streptophyta; class Magnoliopsida; order Fabales; family Fabaceae; genus Sphenostylis; species Sphenostylis stenocarpa. Next base: position 39,102,545 of record OY731404.1, read on the forward strand.
TAAACAGAGTTGCTTGAACTTTTTATACATCAATTAGATATACATCTTTTGGCAAACAATCAAGCAATCTAAAGTGCTACTTTCAAGAAAGAATCACGCTAGTTTTTGTGAAGTTCATCAAAGTTCTTTCTTGAAGAAAAATTGCATTCTTTTGAAGAAACACATATTGCGTAACCGCATAAAACTGGTTTGAGCGTTTTAGTTTCTTCTGTTTGTTTCTTTACTTTCTTTTACTATATCGTGAGTGCCTGGAATTGTGGGCACTAGTTTCAGTAGTCGGAATTTGGTCAGCAGGTAGGTCAAGAACTCGGAATTTGGTTCTTGGTGAAAGGTTAGGTGCAGGAACTGGAATTGTGGTTCTTGTGGTAGATTGAGTGTGTGATTAAGGTTGTAATCTGTAAAACATTCAATCTAGTGGAACCCAATTGGAATTTGGCTGGAGACTAGACGTAGCCCTAAGATTAGGTGAACCAGTATAAACTTTGGTGATATCTTTCTAAACCTTTCTCTTCTTTAATTCTGTGACTGCATTTATTTTTTATTGCTTGCTGTGTGATTCAAGAATTGGTCAGATTACTTAATCTTTGAAATAGATAATTTGTTAATTGCGAAAATCTTTCAAAGATCAATTCAGCTCCCCTCTTGATCTCACCTCTATTTCTAACAATTGGTATCAAGAGCAAGGTTCTTGAGAGTTATTCAAGTCTTTCGATCCATGGTCGGAAATAAATTTTCTCGAGGGTGCTTGTATTGATAGACCTCCACTGCTTTTGTGGAACAGATTATCCATTTTGGAAGATTAGGATGAAGATCTTTATTGAATCTGTTAGTATAAATGTTTGGAATATCATTGAACAAGAAACTGATATTTTTAACAAAGATTGGTCTAGCTTAAATGACTGTGAAAAGAAATTAATCCAAGATGATTGTATTGCCAAAAATATCATCATATCTGCACTTAACAGAAACGATTTTTTCAGGATAGCACATTGTCAAACTGCTGCACAAATGTGGAAGATCCTTGAAATGACCTATGAAGAAACAACAAAAATATGCTTAATGGTCAACTCAGATTCGCCAATAACCAATGTAAGTTCTGACTCAACAACCACTATGAATTATAGTTCATTACAAGATGCTTTTTATGAAATGCATGCAGTAGCTAAAAGATTAGAAACTGAAAATAAAAGATTAAAAAGCATGAATAGTTTATTAGAAAACAAGATCATTGTTCTTGAAAAGAAAATAGTTGATGAAGAAACCAAGAATGAAAATTTGGAATTAAGTAGTAATTCTGATTGCATGTGTAATATGTTAAAAATTGCAAAAACTGTCCTGAGTTACAAAAAAAATTATCATACACTACTACAGAAAACACTTACTACGACAGCATCCAACGTCGGTTTTTATGAAGACCGACGTTGTACAAGACGCTGTGGCAAACTTGTATTTAAGAAACAATATTTAACGTCGGTTATAAAAAATTTGATGTAGTAACGGACAAATAACGTCGGTTAGATGACAGACGACGTTAAATGTTTAAATTTAACGTCGGTTATGTATAACCGACGTTGAAATCCCAAAATCAACGTCGGTTCCATGATTTACCCGACGTCGAAAGCATTATCCACGTCGGGTTTTTTAATAACCGACATTGAATGTCCTATGATACCTAGACTCCAAGGCGCGAAGTTGTTCTTCTGCTTCTTCTTCGTGCCCACATACCTACCTCCTTCGGCCCTCACTGTCGTGCACTCGCTACCTCGCTTCGTTGTGGTCTGCCGCCTCAGTCCTCACTCGCCGTGCTCGCCCTCGTCGCCCACTCGCCGCGCTCTTACGCGCTGTACCCCGTTGTTGTCGTGTGTGTGGTAGCCCTCGTTTCCCTAAGGAAACCCCTTCTCATCAGGTTAGATTAAGTTGTATGGATGATTTACAACATGCATTTAACATAAATATGGATTATTTAGAGCATTTCCTGCGTATGAACATTAGAAAGATGATGGATGATTTTGTATGGTTTGATTTGATATAGGTTCGTTTAGGCTTTTGGAAAATACACGTTTTATTTTCCCAATCTTGATGTGGGAAATGAGATGTACACGTTTTTTTTGTATTGTTTTGCTAAACCTTTTCTAATAAACCTTGAATATCTAGGCAATCCTTTTTGTGTAGTTAGATGGATCGAACTTGGGTCAATGCAAGTCGCATGTCAGAAGAGTATGAGAATGGAGTTGACTCCTTTTTGAAATTTGCCGAACAAAATGCTCCCAAAATGAATGGAAAAATCTATTGCCCATGCGTTAATTGTGTAAATGGCAGAGTACAAGAGATGGACACAACGCGGGAACATCTTATTTGCGATGGGATGATGAAGAATTACACCATATGGACATGGCACGGTGAAGTGGTTGATATTCCAACAGTATCACAAACTATTGAGGATGATGTAACTTGCAAAGATCGAATAGAGGACATGCTTTGTGATGTGGGTCAAGAGAGCTTTCTTGAAGCACATGCATCTATATATGATACATTGAGGACCGATTCGGAGACACCTTTGTATCCTGGATGTACAACTTTCACACCGTTGTCATCTCGTGTTAAGATTGGTCAATCTAAAAGCAAAATTTGGTTGGAGTGATACAAGTTTTAATGAATTACTCCAACTTTTGAAGGAGATGCTCCTAGACAATAACACCTTGCCTGACCGTATGTATGAAGCGAAGAAGATACTATGTCCGATGGGTTTAGAATATAGGAAGATACATGCTTGCCCTAATGATTGTGTGTTATACAGAAAGAATTCTCATCTTTAGACCAATGTCCAACATGTGGTGTATCACGTTACAAAGCGAAGGATGGTGATGATTGTAGTCGGAGAGTGGTAAAAAACGTCCTCCCGCAAAAGTTTTATGGTATCTTCCAATAATTCCAAGATTTAGGCTAGTTGTACGCTCACGAAGATGCTCGAAAATTTAATTTGGCATTCAAAGAGAAAAACATGTGATGGGCAAATGCGAAATCCATCCGACTCTCCCCAATGGAAGAATTTTGACCGTCTATTTCCAAGTTTTGGTAAGTGATGCAAGAAACCTTAGACTTGGATTAGCCACGGATGGGATGAATCCTTTTGGAAATTTAAGTAGTAACCATAGTTCATGGCCCGTTTTATTGATGATTTACAATCTTCCACCATGGTTATGCATGAAGCGCAAATATGTCATGTCGTGTATGATGATTTCAGGTCCAAGACAGCCAGGAAATGACATAGATGTGTATTTGAGTCCTTTGATAGAAGACTTAGCACTATTATGGGAGGAAGGAGTAGATGCATTTGATGGGTATCGCAGCTAGGTTCAAGTTGCATGCAATGTTATTTTGTATCATTAATGACTTCCCGCCTATGGAAACTTGAGTGGGTATAGTGTGAAGGGGCATTATGCTTGTCCTATTTGTGAAGAAGAGACCAGCTTATATACAATTGAAACATGGAAAGAAGACAGCTTATAACAGTGCACAGTAAAATTTCTCCCGCATGACCATCCATACCGTAGACTCGAAGAAAGCTTTTAATGGCATACGAGGAGGATGAAATTGCCGAGAGAACCATTGACCGGTTTAGAAGTTTACGATCGAGTGAAGAACATAAGCATTACATTTGGAAAGACCCAAAAAGGTCTTCTGACAAGAACATGTGGAAGAAGAGATCAATTTTCTTTGATCTTCCATATTGGAGCCATTTAGAAGTACGACATTGTATTGATGTTATGCATGTGGAGAAGAATGTATGTGATAGTCTCATTGGCACATTGTTAAACATTCAAGGAAAGTCAAAGGATGGGATCAAAGCACGTCAAGACCTTTGTGAGATGGGAATACGTCCCGAATTACATCCAAGGCCTCGAAGGCAATAGAACATATCTACCACCGACGATGTCACACCTTGTCAAAGAAGGAGAAACATAGTTTATGTCATTGTCTTGCAAGTATTAAAGTGCCACAAGGATACTCTTCAAATATTAAGAGTCTTGTATCCATGAAAGATCTCGAAGTTAATTGGATTAAAGTCCCATGATTGTCATGTTTTGATGCAACAGATTGTTACCCGTGGCTATACGTAACATATTACCTAAGAATGTTAGACATGCCATTATGCGACTATGTTTTTTCTTCAATTCTATTTGTGCCAAGGTTATCGATGAAAAATCACTAGATGAGTTGGAAAATGAGGCTACTGATTGTGCTATGTCAATTGGAGATGTATTTTCCTCCATCATTCTTTCGATATAATGATTCACTTAATAGTTCATGTTGTGAGGGAGATACGAATTTGTGGGCCGGTTTATTTGAGGTGGATGTACCCAATCGAGCGATACATGAAGATCTTCAAAGGGTATTCTAAAAATCCATACGGACACTGAAGCTTCAATTGTTGAGCGGTATATTGCGGAAGAAGCCATAGAATTTTGTTCGGATTACTTGGCAAGAGTCGTACTCGTGGGTGTACCTAGAAATCGTCATGATGATAGGCTAAATGGTAAGGGAACTCGTGGTATTAGAATTCAAACAAAAGATCATGTAGAGTTGACCACCGCCCACTTGTATATTTTGAACAATACGTAAGAGGTTATTCCTTACATAGATGCGCATAAAGCAATGTTAAAGGACCTAAACCCCAAAATGGGTGAAAGGTGGTTGATGAAAGAGCATAACAACAACTTTATCAATTGGTTTCAAAGCAAAATATTTTCAAGTGACAATGCCTCCGATACATCGAAATGGCTAGCACATGGGCCTAGATATAATGTTATAACTTGGCAAGGGTATGACATTAACAAATACTCATTCTATACAAAGGCACAAGATGACAAAAGTACAGATCCGGAATAATGGAGTATCTATCGAGGCAACATCTATGCACTTTTCTAGTGCAAAGGACAAAAACCCCATCATGGCATCAATTAGTTACTTTGGAGTCATTGAGGAGATTTGGGAGGTCGACTATACTAAATTCAAAGTGCCTTTATTTAAATGTAAATGGGTTGATAGCAATACTCGGTGTCCAAAGAGACCAAATGGGATTTACTTTGATTGATATAAACAAGATTGGTCATAAGGAAGAACCCTTCATAATGGCATACCAGGCAAAACAAGTGTTTTATGTCACTGATCCATCAAATGATAGGTGGTCAGCATTGTCCTCAAAGGAAAAATGATTGATGTCACAAATGAGAATGGAGAAGAATTAGATGATTTTATTAACATTCAAAATTCACCACTGTTGCCTATTGCTATATCCCAATTGGAAGAGGACTTTGTTCATGCTACTCGCAATGACCATGATGAAGGCATATGGGAAAATATTAATACAATCTAAGTTATGTTTCTATTTGTTTATTTTTTTAACATGTAATTGAGGAGACTTTGCATGTGTATTGATATAATTCTATGTTTTTTTCATTACGAGTAAATGGCATGTCCTTCACCATCTCCTCCACCATCTCCACCACCATCTCCTCGGCATCCGGAAAGACATTTTCCAAGTAAGAGGAGTCGACAATCTACACGGTTGAAAGGCTTGACCGTTAGACACATATCCGGCCGGAAGTTATCTCAGTGTTCGTTGATCCTAGGACCGGCAAGGTGTCGGGTCCCTTTAGTACCCAATTTAGTAGCTACTTGGGTACACTAGCTAGAGAGAAGGTATTTATTCTATTTCAAAGTTAATTTCATTTCAAATATATTGTTGATACTTATGTTGTTTATGTTGTGTAGATATCTATTCTCCATCCTACTTGGGATCATGTGGAGGAAACTGTGAAGAACTTGTTATGGCAAGATCTTCTTGTAAGTATGTGTATTTAGTTGTTTATACATTATTATCAATTGGTTAACTAAAACTTGTTTGCTACTCGTAGGAACACTTTGATATAGTCAATTCCGAGGATGTGAGGAGGAAGATAATGACGACCATAGCAAAAATGTGGAGACAGCTTCAAGTCCACATTGACCACTAAATGGGTGTATGCCGAGGACAAAGTTAGGAAGGGATTAACCCCTTGCCAAAGATATGGCATAGATGAGGACACTTGGAAGAAGTTTGTACATAGTAGGACTGGTTCGAGTGGGAGGTAATGTTAATTGCTTAATTGACTTGAACATTTTATAATGAGTTGTGTATCTAATATTGTGTTCAATTATGTTGCGGGAAAGAAGACAAAAAGCAAAAGACATTCGAGAGCAAGAATGTCGCCCCCCACCTTCGTCTCGTGGTGGAGTACGACCTATTGACAAAGAAGATGATGGAGGAGAAGATGAGACTTCGACGAGTCGGAGTTAGCCTCTTCCGGTTTAAGCGAAGAGCGATTCCTCCACCATCTCCTCCAAAACGTCACCGAAGTGGAAGAGGGCTCGTACAAAGCCTTCTCGGTGACATGACATCGCGAGAAGCCTGAGAAATTGCTGCTCGGATTGTAAGTAAAAGAAGTTAATTTACTTTGAATTAGTTATATGTAACTTTTTCATTAATAAAATTAACTTTTATAATGTAGGATGCCTTGGAGGAGCAAAGTGTACACGAGGAACTTTCATCCCTTCCGGTCGTCAGGATATCTTGACCATCGCTATTGGACGACCGAACATCCAGTGTCGTGTTCGAGCTGTTGGCCAAGGTGTGGGTGTCCGACGAGTATTTTGGACCACCATCACGGGATATCCGCACCTCCACATCCCCGAGCCAAGAAGATATTGCTGCCTTGGAGATGGCTCTCACGAAGAAATTGACACCGACCATCGGGGCAAAATTGGAGGAAGAGTTGACTCCTACCATCGCCGCACGACTTGAGGAGACCATCATCGCACGTGTGCAGGAGCAGTCCTCGCGTATGACCTCCATGGGTACTTCATTTGCTCGATGCTCATCCTCCATCGAGTGCATTTTCAACCACAAATTGGTACTTGACTTATGTTTCTAAAATCTTAGTCCTTATTGGAATTTACTCGTATTTGTAGGTCCAAGAGTTAGCACAAAGGGCGGTTAGTCTGAAGCCACTATCGAGGTCACACCCGAGGTGGCATCTATTCATCCTGAATCCACAAAGGATGATCGATATGGCTTGTGGGTTGAGGTAGATGAAGGTCTAAGGCTAGTGGCCCATGGATCGGTTCATGAAGGGGCTTCAACCATCCACAATGTGCCTTTGGATCCTAACTTGGTCAAAGTAGTGGTTGAAAAGGTGGTTGACGCTGTGGCTAGTGTCCCTATCCCCACCGAAGAGGTGCGGACAGTGGGCCAAGCCCTTCGGACCTTCATTACTTGGCCCCGACATTTAGTTAGGTCAATAATGGCAAAGGTATGTATATGTATGGTTATAATACATCTAACACATAAATAAATTGATTTATTGTTTATGATTATATTTTATAAAATATGTAGGATGTTCGGCGACCAAAAGACTTGGGTAAAGCTATTGTCACTCCTTACGCATCTAAGGAGAAGACACCGGTTGTGGAGACTTCTCCAAATCCAATTTTTGATCTCTTGTCTCTTTCCCCACAATTGTATCTGCAAGTCATTCCAAGTTCCATGGGATTGTACATTATTTGGGATGGCTTCTAGCAATATCCCCCTATACATTTCCCACACTCGATGCCCTGGAGATTGGGATGGGCAATCAATGTCTAAATATAGCTATTTTACAATTTTGGACATTGTAAGTTCATATCTTTCATGACTCTTTTCATTTTAGTAAATATATAAGTTATAAGTTCACTTAAATTGGCATATTTTAGGATGATGCACGAAATGATAGTGGAGCAGGGCATTGGTCATGTGTATGGATTCTTCGAGCCTCAATCCATACAAAAGTTTGGGAATAAGCGTGATCAAATTCTCGGTTACATGCGAGATTGGATCACCGATTCTAAAAGAGATATTTACCTTGGAGCATACCATCATTCATAAGTTATCCCAGTCTCTTCCGGTTTTACACAAGTTTTTTAATAGATTCTAATCATGTGTATATACGTAAACCACTTGGCACTATTAGTTATTTGTCCAAAGCAGAATCTTGTGTGTTGGTTACTGCTCATTGGGAAGAAACCCGACATGGAGCTAAAAAATATTGTAAAAGAGTAAGTATTTCTTATATTATGTCTAAACATCTTGATTATTCTATTTCTAACCCCTTCTTTTCAATATATAGTGCTCTAAAGGTTTGTAGTACATTAGGTGGAAAACACACAAGTAAAAGCACGACTCCAAATTGGAATTTTATCAAAGTAAGTAGCCTTTATATATATTATACTATCTATTAATTTATGTTCAAATTTAATAGTTATTTTTAACATATTTAGTCATTTTTAGTGTAACAAACAAAATGGAGGATACGAAGTGCGGCTACTTATGTAATGTATTGGATGTGGCTCATCATTTTTGGTAGCATTCGGGATAGTTGGAATGAGGTAAGTTGACATTTGCTATTATATTCAATTCCTTTATTTTTATTGCTTAGGGTTTACCATTCTATTATTGTGAACTTCTTACGGGCATTTAAAGATATAGAACCTTTGCCTATGGATACTATAGACATGGTTAGAAACAAATGGGCAGAAAAGTTTGTACAAGTAGTTAGGAATAGGATTGATTGATAATTTTTTGTGTATTTTGTACATAATTTGGCTGATTTTGACATATATATCTATCATTTTATATATTAGTGATTAGCTGAAATAAATATACCTGTCTGGATCGAGATTATAGCGAGGTTGTGTGTTGGTGGCACTAAAACAGCACCAACATTTAAAAAAAAGGGATATTCTACGTCTGGTTATTGCATTAACCGACGTTGTAACGCTCGGTCGCTTGAGCGATACAGAGGTCGCTTGAGCGATACAGAACCCGAGAGTCCCCTTTGTTTGAAGGCTTCGTCGCTCAAGCGAGTACACCGGTCGCTTGAGCGAGAAAGGACTTTCAACGTCGGTTAGTTCAATAACCGACGTAGAATTTACTAATTTCTACTATGGCTAGTGTAACAAAAGGTAAAGGATCAGGAGAGGATAAAGAGGAGAACAAAGATTTGTTACCAGTAATATGATCAGTGGCTCCTGAATCAAAAACCCAAGGACCAGAAGAAGATTGGGTCAGACCAGCAAAAGATGTACCTGTGTGTGCGACAGACACAGTGGAACTAGAAGACTGTTGATCCTTATACCATTTGAGAAATTTGTTGAACATAGCAGGTGTGTCTGATGAAATAGAAGAAGGAGGATCCTTAGCAGATAAAGGTGGGAAAAGATCAGTCTGAGCAACTGCAGTAGATCGATTAGGACGACCATGTAATGCATAACACTTGTCAATGTTGTGACCTAGTTTGCCACAATGTTCACACTCATGTAATGCATAACACTGATCAATCTTGTGACCTAGCTTGCCACAATGTTCACACTTAGGACGCCCTTTTCCCTGTTTGCGAGGGCGAGTTCGATCATCACGGTGAGATACCAATGCAGAAGAATCATTAACAGAAGCAGGTGTGTTAGGGTTGGGTTTTGCTGGTATACGCAAAAGAGTGGAGCAGGTCGATGTCAAGGTGGGGACAATCGGAGAACCCAAAATCTGATCACGAATATGTGAATATTGATCAACAAGTCCGTGTAATGCCCCTAGCATGAAGAACTTTGATTGTTGTCCTATCTCGGTGGCAGGGTCGGGGGAAGGAGGCAATAACTCATTGAACTCATGGAAAAGAGCATGAATTTTGCCCATATAATCGGTCATAGAATCTTGATGTTTAGAGGCAATAACATCTACAAATTTAGAACAGACATCATAAAGACGTTGAGTATCATTGGTGTATAATAACTTAGCATGTTCCCAGATTTTGGCACATGTTTCGTAGGAACGAAAAATTTGTTTTAACGAATGATCAAGAGTACCCTTGAGAACCACGCATAATTGAGCATCAATGGTGTCCCAACGGTCTTCCTCACCAGGAGTGAGAGTAGGTGCTTTCGGGGCAAGATGATCAAGATACTTCTGACTCTTAAGCCATAATCCGACGTCCGATGACCATGTGGCATAATTAGGGCCGGTTAACTTGTCAATGGATAAGTGCACATTAACATAGTTAGTGTAGATGGAAGGATCGAGCAGCGATCGTGACGAATTGGAAGTACTAAAAGGAGCGGAAGAACTCATAAAGGGCGGAGGCGATAGTGACGACGGCGTGAACCGAGTACACCGGGTAAGTTCCCGGAAAGAGAGGTGGGTCACTAATGGACACGCTTAAATACCAAGTCTTTCCTTGTCGGAACTTTCCTAGACATGCACTTTCACACTACCAAATAACCGACAGCGATAGCGGCGGTGGTGGCGGCTTCAATAGTGGTCAAAGGCGGAAAAAAAAATTCAAAATAACCTTAAGCTCTAGATACCATGTTGAATATAGAAGAAATAGAACTTGGGATTAATCTCCCTTATGTATAAATCACACATAAGGTAGTTTATTTATAGTAGAGAGATACAACTAAAAGAGTAACTGAAAGTAACAGAATAAACAGAAGATATTGTTTGATATTATGGTTAATATCTAACAATATCTTAACAATATTAAATAATATCTAAATAATATCTAACACTTATAATTATCACATGTTTATCATTACAGGTGTGTATGTAATTCGGCCAAATATTAATATTCCTTTGGGTAGACTAATACTCGCATGAATATACACAAACACTAACATTCAATATTTTTTTACGAACTACCCAATTCAAGAGAGGTTACTTTGGTAACTTCTTGACTCAATTTGCTCACAAAAATATTAAACTACCAAAAATTAATATTTTATTTATATAACAAAACCAAATTTATTTATTAAAAAAAAATTATAATGACGTCGAGACCACTAATGCGATTAGTGTAAAACAAATAATTTCCAATTATTTAATTCTTCAACCCAAACACTGTTCATCACGATTTCTTGTGATTTCACAACCAAAATTTAATTTAATGGCTCTCTCATATTTTGTGGATGTTATACGAATTATTTCTTTATTTCAAAAAAAAAATATATATATATATATATGCATTTTATATATTAATTTTATTAATAATCATAATTTTATTAGGTTTTTCTTTTACGAATCCACAACCTCGTAGACGGTGCCACCGCTGTGGCACAACACCCACGAAGACAGACCCAAAATGCAAATTCTGCACGAGCCACCGTTACTACGGTAAGGGAGACCAGATGCCACTTGCGCAACCACGATTTACCATCGGTGTGCGCTTCCGTGCCAAACGCGCCACCATCCCTGCAAGTTGTCATGGCTGTTGCGCAAAACCATTACTGCGAGCGAGCCTCCTTCGCAACAATATCACCGTCCCTCACCGTTGAATCACATAAAATTGCAGTGTTATATTGTTGCCGCACGAAACATACCAGATCCATTGACAAGTTTCGCAAACCACGATAAAGATTTGTTGAGATTCTCGGTGACCAATAGCAGCAAAACAATCGTGAAGCAGCAAACCACCATTTTTGGAATTCAGAGTTCAAAACCCACGAGAAGATAGATTGGGGATTTATTTTTGATAGGTTCGAAACTCACGAGAGAGATGAAACTTTTGGGATTGTTTTATTTCAAAATTAAATTTGGGATTCACCTAATTATTTATGATACCTAATTGAGATGAAGGGTTCTTTAAATGAAAGAAAATCTGAATTCTTAAATTTAATTTTCAAACACACACATGAAATAAGCATGGGTTGCTCTGATACCAATTGATAGGTAAACTAATAATTAAATATGATCTTTAATCTAACGATCAAATATAAAGTAATCATATACTGTAAACATGTTATAAACTAAATGCGAAAGTGTACCTGAATTAGCCATAATGATGATGTCCCTTTTAGAGCACTATTGATCTTATGGTCTTCCAACTGAAGAGCACCTGTATTTCCCTCTTGATTTTCTCTCTTGATGGGGATAGAAAGAAAAGAACGAGACTATAACTGTGTTCTGTCTACGTGCTCCCAGAAGGGGAGCATGACCCCTTAAAATAATCAAAATTAGGTTAATTACTTAAGTTTTAGTATTTCTAATTTGACCCCTCATCAAATTAGAAATTGCTCTATGGTCTCTACACAATTTTATTTTCATGACATATGCCTTTAGCCAAACCTTTTTTTTTTTTTAATTTAGTCAGATCACTTTATTATTTGGCTTAATAAATAATGACCCTAACACATTTAAATATGTATCATATATATACATGACCCAAGTTTTGTCAATAGGAACTCCTCTCTCCCATATTGAAAGGATCATGCTTTCCCAAATGTCCTCACTACAAGAGAATCAAAGAAGACATATGCAAATGACCTACCAACATTTTCAACAATCCAATACTCAATTTACCAACCTAGGAAACCAGATTGTGGATCTTTACACTAAGATGGAGGACATGCAACTCAATCAGGGAAATTGGGATGACTAATCTCATCAAGAAGGGTCCTTTCTATCATAAGCATTTTCTATTTTCATTTGTAGTTTTCTTTGATATTTCGTTTATGTTTTTTTTTTTGTACAATTATCTGATCTTTGACTAGAAATACTCGCTGAACTACTTTTAATATGATAAAGGTGATTAATTTTGAAAGCAAAAACTGAGTTAGAGACATTAGATAGATCAAACAATACATATTCTGATAGTTTTAGCCGATATAAAATCATTTTAATCGATTAATTTCATTCACAAACATACTCATATAGATAATTCGTACTATTTTAATCGATTAATTCGATTTTTAATCGATTAAATTCATTTTTAGGGAAATTCACAAAGGTTATAGGTTCTGTTTTAATCGATTATTTTGTGAATTAATCGATTAATAACTCCAAATAATAGTGATGTATCAATTAAAATTGTTTTATATCAATTAAATTCACTAAATTGAGATAATACATTCTGGTTTTGTGCGGATCTTTGCTTAAATCTTGATCTACCAATATTCATCTGTATAATTTCTAATTTTCTTTTAAAACATCTTGTCACTATTTTTTAAAATTTAGCATAAGTAACTTGTCTTTAAGGATCAAAATAAATCATTTCATTAGAGATCATGTTTCAAAAGGTGATTGTGAAATTTTCTCTATAGAAACTGAGAAACAATTAGCTGATATATTCACAAAACCTCTTATTCGTGATCACTTTTATAAAATCCGAATCTGAATTAGGGATCTTAGTGCATCAAACATCACTTAATTTTCATTTTCGAATATTTTAATTGATATAAACTAGCTTTAATCAATTAATTTCACTTATAATGATATTGTTCATACTATTTTAATCGATTAAATGTCGATTTAATCGATTAAATACTCTTTGACTTTTAATACGCATATGTCATTCATGTTTTAATCGATTAATACATTATCTGTATCAATTAAATTCATTAAGATGATCGATTATGCCCTGTTTCTAATCGATTATTATTCTACAAAATAAATTAAAGGCTTTAGTTAATGGTTATTCTTGTAACATGCTACTAAAGGAAAGTTCCCTTATCTTTATACGTGTCTATTGTATTCATTACAAACGTGTTAAGAAAGATAAGTTTGAATCAACTTTAATTGTCCTTGTTAGAATAATATATCTCAATTTTGTTTCTGAACATATAAATTCTCTCTGATCTTTAATGTTTGTTATGACCTGAATACATCTTAAAATCTGTATACTTTATGCATATGTTTGTCATATACCTTTTCTTCCCTATTTCTGATGAAGTCAAAGGGGGAGAAATGATTAATAATGAATACTCACTAATTTATATATCAAAGTAATTTCTTTTACAAATCAAGATCTTTTAAAGAGATGTTTGTCATCATCAAATAGGGGGAGACTGAAAGTGATGAAGATCTTATTGAATCATTTGATGAAACTTAGATCTTGTGATTTTGATGAAGTCAAAAGCTACTTGGGTTAAAGTTTAGAGTGATTAGTGAGTCTGCATCTATACATAGGTATAATCATTCATATCTCTCGGTTGCATGAGAATTAATCATTTAAAAGAAATAAAAAATCTAAAAATGTTTTAATATGTTAAAAATTGCATTAATCAATTAAAGCTGTTCTTAAGAAATAGTTTTAAGCTGATATGTTTTCAAAATAATCGATTAAAATCATTTAAAACATTTGTTGGAGTCTGTTTTAATCAATACACTTTCAAAACAATCGATTATTTTCATTAAAGAAATGTTTGAAAACCTTCTGCCAGTATTTTAACTGATATAAATTTGAAATAATCGATTAAAATAACTTGAGATGTTTTGTCAGAATTTTAATCGATGTAAAATCACATTAATCAATTAAAACAACTTAAGGAACTTTTTGCTAACTATTTTAATCGATTAAAACTAGTTGTTAGTTAAAATCACTTAGAAAGTTTTGTGAAAATTTTTGGCGGAATATTAATCGACTAAACTGTGAAATAATTGATTAAAACAACTTAAGGAACTTTTTGCTAATCTGTTTTAGTTGATTAAAACATCGTCACATCGATTAAAATAAATCTAAAAAATAATCAAGAAAATTTTAATAGATTAAAAGATATTTTAACCGATTAATCAAAGACTTTTAACAAATTAAAATATTGTTTTAACAGATTAATTAAACCAAGCAGTTGAAATATAACTTTATATAAACAAGATTGCTTCAAAATTTTAAAACACACCTTTTACCAATCAATCAAGCAATCATAAGAGAGTTTCTCAAGAAAGAATCGCGCAAGTTCCGTGGAGTTTTTGAAAGTTCTTTCTTGAGGCATTTTTGCATTCTTTTTGTGAAGAAACTCATTCTGCAAGAGCTGCATAATTCGGGTTTGATTGTTCCAGTTTCTTCTCTTTGTTCTTTTCAATTTCTTTACTGTATTGTAAGTGTATGAAATTGTTGGACACTGGCTCTGTAGCTAGAATTTGGCTACAAGTTGGTACAAGAAATCGAACTTGGTTCTTGGGTGAAGGTTTAGGTGCAAGAACTGGAATTTGGTTCTTGGGGTAGATTGGGTGTTGTGTGATTCGGAATTGTAATCTGTAAAATATTCAATCTAGTGGAACTCAGCTGGAATTTGGCTAAGAACTGGATGTATCCCTGTGGTTTGGGTGAACCAGTATAAATCTTGGTTGTATTTCTCTAACCCTTACTCTCTTTAATTCTGTTGCAATATTGAATTTCTTGTTTTTTCTTGATTCAAAAAGTGATAAGAATTCAAAATCTTTGAAATAGATAATTTGTATCAAGAAAAATGCGAAAATCTTTCAAAGATCAATTCACCCCCTTAATCTCAACCTCTTTTTCTAACACAATAGCGTTTCACGCTCTTACATCATATTGGGCACGCTTGTTTTCATTCAGCGTCCATTGGTCAAAAGTCTTTGGAACAGCTCCAGACTCCATTATTCTCACCGGAATGTAGGGATCGTTGAGTAAAACATCCCAAACACCGTAATCTAGTGTTTGTAAAAATATTTCCATTCTCGCCTTTCAAAACTATCTTCTCCTTCAAATAATGGTGATCTGTTTATTGAGGCTTCTTCCCTGTAAACCTGATTCTGCATAGACATCTTGACATATCATTTAAAAATATATTATCTAATCAAGCTTTAATACCACTTGTTAGACAAATGGCCTCTAGAGGGAGGGTGAATAGATGCACAAATTAAAATAGATGTCAAATTAAAAATTTATTTTAAGATGTGTAATAATTTATTAATTCAATTTTAATTATCAAATTGAATACAGATAAAGCGAAAGCGATAATATAATTAGAGAGATAAAAAGGAAGGATATAAGCACAAAGATATAGGGAAAAGAATGAAAGCAATAAGGGGGAGATTGATGGCAATGTGAAACATGTCTCTACATTCCCAAAAGATGATTTTGATGATGATTCAAGTCAACAACATTCAAGACTCAAGCAAGCCCAAGATATGATTATTCAAACCATTCAAGATTTAAGCAAGTCAATATGATTCCTGAAGGCTAGATAGAGTCTTAGAATACTGGATATGGAGGTACAAGTTGATGAAATAGTATTATGCATAAGCCTCCAAAGCACAAGTGTGATAAAATTTCGTAACATGATATTTTTCACTGTCATAATCAATTATGATGTATCAGAAATGGAAAAATGATTTTCTCTTTGTCATAATATATTATACTGGTAACATAATCGATTATGGCAGTTTAATTTTGAAAACTATATCCGTTTTTGAAGAATAAATGTTTTTGGATACATCCTGATTTTCTCTACAAAATTATTAATGACCAACGACTATTTTCTGATGTTATTTTCCTATGTAAATGAGTTTTGATGAAAAATAAAAAGACACAAGTACAAAATTCGAAAATTCAATTTACATTCAATTAGTTTTGAGAAAAGAATTTTGAGTAAGGCAACATAGCACTTTTAGGTTTTCTGAGAAAATTTTTTCATACTACCACCTGTGTTTTCACTGTCAATCACACAGTGTTCTTGGAGTTATCATTCTACAGGCTTATACAATTTGTTGTCTCCATTACCCAAGTGTGATTGTTCTTATTTTATTACCTTCATCCTTGTGGGCTTAGGTGGTTGTTGTTAAATTCCCTGTTTAGGGTTTAAGTGGTTACTATTAAATTCCACTTTCTAGGGTTTATGTTTGTGTCTATGTTTTCATCCCTTTGATTTGTTCAGGGAGGTGTTCATCCCTAGTGTGATTCTAGGGAGGTGTTCATCGTTAGTGGGATTCTAAGGACGTGTTTTCATCCTTTGTTTTGTTCAGAGGAGGTGTTCATCCCTAGTGGGATTCAGGGGAGGTGTTCATCCTTAGTGGGATTCTAAGGAGGTGTTTATCTTTTGAATTAGTTTACTTTTTACTGGTTCCTCTGCTGAGTTGATTGTAATTTGTAAACTGAATTTGAAAGATAGTGAATTAGGGTCACTCTTGTGATTAGAGTTGACTAGGAACTCGCATGTAGGGTTGGTTATACCCGAACCAAGTATAAATTACTTATGTACTCTTCTCTTACCTTTATCTCTTTAACGAGTACCACATCCTACATCTCCACACTTGAATCTTTCCCTTTATCTATCTGATTATATCGCTTCCGCTTTATCTATATTTTATCTGATAATTAAAATTGAATTAATAAATTATTAGACATCTTAAAATAATTTTTTAATTTGGCATCTATTTTAAGTTGTGCATCTATTCACCCCCTCCCCCCCCCCCTCTAGATGCCATTTGTCTAACAAAGAAAAGAGCACAAAAGAGGAGCACACAACAATTAATATTGGTTTGGGTATAGTCAACCCTACATTCAGTTCCTAGTCAAATCTAATCACAAGAGTGATCCCAATTCACTATCTTTCAAATTCAGTTTACAAATTACAATAAACTCAGCAGAGAAACCAGTGAAAAGTAAACTAATGAAAAAGACAATCACCTTCTTAGAAACTCACTTAGGATGAACACCTCCCTAGAATACCACTAGGAAATAACACCTCTTCTGAACAAATCGAAGGATGAAAAACACCTCCTTTGCAACCAATACACAAAGAATGAACATTGAAAGTGATGAAGATCTTATTGAATCATTTGATAAAACGAAGATCTTATGGATTTGATGAAGTCAAAGGCCACTTGGGTTAAAGGGTAAAGTGATTAGTGAGTCTGCATCTATACATAGGTATAATCATTCATATCTCTCTGCTGCATGAGGTTTCATCATTTGAAAGAATTTGAAAATGCCTCTAAAGATGTTTTAATCTGTTAAAAACCAAAGTAATCGGTTAAAAACCAAAGTAATCGGTTAAATGGTTTTTAAGAAATTGTTTTAACTGATATTATATGAGCTTTGTCAATTAAAATGTTCTTAAAACTTACATAGCATATTTTTAACTGATAGGTTTTCGAAATAATCGATTAAAACCACTTGAAAAGCTTTTTAATTGATGTAATCTCATATATGACCGATCAGAACAAGTTTTAATCGATGTAATCTAAAAAATGATCGATCAGAATTATTTTAATCAATTAAACTGCAAAATAATCAATTAAAATAACTTAATGAACTTTTTGCTAACTATTTTAATCGATTAAAACTTGTTGTTATCAGTTAAAATCACTTAGAAAGTTTTGTGAAAGTTTTTGGCAGAATATTAATCGATTAAATTGTGAATTAATCGATTAAAACAACTTAAGGGACTTTTTATTAATTGTTTTAATTGATTAAAACATTGTCGCATCAGTTAAAATAAATCTGGAAAATAATCATGAACATTTTAACAGATTAAAATATTGTTTTAACAGATTAATTAAACCTGTGGCGTATGCCTTATTTTAATATTACTATGCAAGAAAACTTCGTAACGAAGTTTTCCTCATGCATAGTAAAAATTTTCTTATATATGAATATCGAAGCGGGGAGGAGGGAAATCAAAAATTTTCCTCTCATCCTTCTTCTTCTATTGTCTAAATTTCAAGCAACGAGACTCTACTCGTGCGAGAATCCGGTGAAACGGAGAGAACTTGAATTAAGTGGGAAAGCTTCGGTAGAAATACCATACCAAGTAAGGGGAAGTTTAATTCATTCAATATATGAAATTGAATTGTTGGGTACTCGTGAATAAGGAATAGGAGTAGAGATATGAAGTATTGGAATGTCTAATTTTGAAGAATTTTTGAGTTTGATGAACAGCTTCATCGTTTGAAAGTTTTTTTTTAATTATTGAAATTAAGGATGAATTATATACTAAAATTGTTATTTTTAACTTAAATTGAACATGTTTATGGTTAAATTTTGATTTGGAACTAATTTGGGTGATTGAAACCGAGAAATTTGAAATCTGGATTTTGAAAATGGCGAACCGGAAAATTCGCAAAAGTCGCTCAAGCAAAAAATACATCGCTTGAGCGAGGACACCGGAAAATTTGGAACTCTCGGGTCTGTCTCGCTCAAGCGACCGTGTACTCGCTTGAGCGACGAAGCCTTCAAACAAAGGGGACTCTCGGGTCATGTCTCGCTCAAGCGACCGGTGTACTCGCTTGAGCGACGAAGCCTTCAAACAAAGGGGACTCTCGGGTTCAGTATCGCTCAAGCGACCGGTGTACTCGCTTGAGCGAGAGAAGGAAGAAGAAAGGGATATGGTGGGGATTTTTTAAAAAGATCAAGGGTAAACTAGTCATTTTACATCACAGGGACATAAATGGAATTTTCAAAAATGTCCAAGGGTAAAATAGTCATTTAGGGACATACATGGAATTTTAAGAAAAGATTAAGGGCAAAATAGTAATTTAATGATTTCGAAAATGATTTCGAAAATAGTTTTGGAAATAGTTTCGGAAATAGTTTTGGAAATGATTTCTGAAATGATTTTAGGAAAATATATATATATATATATATATATATATATATATATAATAGAGAGAGAGAATGAAAGTAGAGTGTTGTGACGTGTGTGGGTCGGACTAAGCCCGAGGACCGATGCCCGAATCGGTCCCGAGACATTATATATTGGCTAGACCGAGCCGGAAGGTTGGTACCGAATCGGTCAAATACTATTTTTATTGACCCGAATGAGCCGTGAGGATAGGTGGTCCGTAATCCGGCAAATGTGAATAAATTTTGTATGTTTGAATGGTACCCGGGTGGTACGAGTACATTAGTGTAATAACTATGTCTGAGGATTTCGAATGAGGTCCCGGACTTCACCGATTGGTCGGGTCGGTAGACTACGAGATCGGGTGGTGAGAAGTCGATGGGGGGATGAATGGTGGCGCGCTCGGAAGGGTACTCCAATATGAGTGATGAAGGGCGCCAGTAATCCTACTCGTGTGGAGGGTGGTCGAATGGTACTGCGGGTACCGATCACAATGTGCCCACGGATGATAGCCTCCGAGTTCGGGCATAGTTAGGGTATACTTTCTGAAGGTGTCTTAGTGTGTTGATAATTTCGTAATTGATCATAATATATAATTATTACTTCTATATCTGTTTTATTATATCGAATGATTTAATACTTACCCCTATTTTTCCATGTGGATGGGACTGCGATGATCACTTTTATGTGGGAGCAGATCGGGAGTTGAGAGATGGTGATGTGACTACTGGACAGCAGGGATAGTTCAGTGGGATAGCTTCGAGGGATCTACTTTTACATGTATAATATATAAATAAATTATGTTACTATATTTTGAAGTTCTGTTAGTGAACTGAAATTTCAATATATGTTACAATTACAGTAATATAATGTAAAATAGATGTTGTTATTTACTTGTTTACTACTTTGCGAAGACATCATTATAGTAGCGATTTCTAGGGTCGTTACAAAACCAGCAGTTGAAATAAATCTATATATAAACAAAATTGATTCAAAGTTTTAAGAAATAATTTTGAGCAATCAATCAAGCAATCATAAGAGCTACTTTCAAGAAAGAGTCACGCAAGTTTTGTGGAGTTTTTCAAAGTTCTTTCTTGAGGCAATTTTTGCATTCTTTTGGTGAAGAAACTCATTCTACAAGAGCTGCATAATCCGAGTTTGATTGTTCTAGTTTCTTCTCTTTGTTCTTTCAATTTCTTTACTGCATTGTGAGTGTCTAGTATTGTTGGGCACTAGTTCTGTAGCTGGAATTTGGCTGCAGGTTGATACAAGAACTGGAACTTGGTTCTTGGGTGGTGTGTGTCTGGAATTGTTGGGCACTGGTTCTGTAGCTGGAATTTGGTTGCAGGTTGGTTCAAGAACTGGAATTTGGTTCTTGGTGAAGGTTTAGGTGCAAGATCTGGAATTTGGGTCTTGTGGTAGATTGGGTGTGTGATTGGAATATGTAATCTATAAAACATTCAATCTAGTGGAACTCAGCTGGAATTTGGATGAGAACTGGATGTAGCCCTGGGATTGGGTGAACTAGTATAAATCTTGGTTGTATTTCTCTAAACCTTACTCTCTTTAATTCTATTGTTATCTTACTTTGAACAGCTTGATTTTCTTGGTTCAAGAATTGGTCAAAACTCTTAATCTTTGAAATAGATAATCTGTAAATTGTGAAAATCTTTCAAATATCAATTCACCCCCCCTCTTGATCTCAACCTCTTTTTCTAACAATTGGTATCAGAGTAGGGTCTTGAAAAATACTCAAGACTTTCGGTCCAAATCTTTCATGGCTGAAAATAAATTACCTTTTTTTGAGGGTGCTTCTATTAATAGACCTCCATTGTTTTGTGGAACAGATTATCCATTTTGGAAGATAAGGATGAAGATCTTTATTGAATCTATTGATAGAAATGTTTGGGATGTAATTGTTAATGGTCCATTAATTATAGAAAAAGAATTGTCTAGCTTAAATGATGAAGAGAAAAGAAAAGTTCAAATTGATTGTACTGCTAAAAACATAATTACTTATGCATTAAATATGGATGAATTTTTCAGGGTTTCTCAATGCAAATCTGCCAAGGAAATGTGGGAGGTTCTTGAGGTTACTCATGAGGGAACTGCTGATGTGAAAAGAGCTAGGAAGCATACTCTCATCAGAGAATATGAGTTGTTTAAGATGCAAACTGGAGAAAGCATTGCAGATGTGCAAAAACGATTCACTCACATCATCAATCATCTAATGGGCCTAGGTCATGGCAGCCTAAGGTCACAACAATATCAGAGTCAAAATACTTGTCCATCATTACAACAGCCTCCTTATTTGGAAAACTTAGAGAACATAAGATGGAAATTAACAGATTCAATGAGCAAGAAATCTCTGAAAAGAAAGGTAGAAGCATAATGCTCAAAGCTGAAAAGAAAGATCAAGAATCAGAAGAAGAAAGTGATAATCTTGGACTGCTGGTCAAAAAGTTCAACAATTTTCTCAAGAGAAAGATCCAAGATAAAGAAAAACACAAAAGGTATGAAAAGAAATTTGATTCTTTTAACTATAAGTGCTATGGTTGTGGTAAGCAGGGTCATATAAGGATGGAGTGTCTGGAAAAGAATAAACATAATGACAAGAAAGAAGAAAAGATCAAAAGAAGAGAATATATAGCATGGGATGATGATGAAGCTAACTTGTGTCTGATGGCTAACCAGAATTATCAAACCAGCAGTGTAAGTTCTAACTCTTCTTCTAATTTTGTGAATTATAACTCATTGCAAGAAGCATTTAATGAAATGCATGAAGAAACCAAGAAACTTAAAAGAGAAAATGATAGGCTAAAAGGCATGAACAATTGGCTAGAAAATAGAGTTGATTCTCTTCAAAAGAAAATTCTTGAAGATGAAACTGATCTTGATTACTTAAAATTAATCCATAATAATTTTGATTGCTTATGTAATAAACCATGCAATAATTGTCCAGATTTACAAAAGAAGATTGATTTTTTGTTACAAACTATTTCTAAATTTACACAAGGTCAAGCTAATCTTGATGTTCTTCTTGGGTCACAAAAACTTATTTTTGACAAATCTGGCATTGGATTTATATCTAGCAAGAAAACCAGAAAAACTGTTGGAAATAGGAAATCATACTCATCATCTATTATTAAATGCTTTTATTGTATGAAAAGAGGTCATTCTATTAAATTTTGTAGAATCAAGAAGTACGCTATACCAAGAGGAAGAATGAAGTGGATTCCCAAGAATTCATTTCATATAACCTGATTGGACCCTATAATTCTAAGGGTACCAGATATATGCTAAATTTGTTTTGCATGAACAAAATCTGGAAATTCTTTGGTACCTGATCAACAAATATTGATTCTGGATTCATGGACTGAGTATTTTAATTGATATAAAACTGTTTAATCGATTAATTTCACTTACAAAAAATACCATAAAAGTTGTCAGTACAGTTTTAATCGATTATTCTACGAATTAATCGATTAAAATGTTCTCAGGATTTTAATATAGTTTTATCCTCTCTGTTTTAATCGATTAAAAAGGATTTACATCAGTTAAAATCATTAAAGAGTTAAATTTAATCGATTCATTTTCGATTTAATCGGTTAAAATTATGTGATCATTTCATTAAACATATTCAGTACAAATTTAATCGATTCTTTTCTGTTTTAATCGATTATTACACTATTGCTACTTCTGACCTAAGTTTCTAGATCAAATTAATTTATTGATTTAATAATTAATCGATTAATTTGCTCTTGAAAATCACTATAATATGGTTTAATTACATAATTTTCAACAAATCAAAAGTCAAATTTTCAAGATTCGTTCTAATCACTTCTGTAAAAAGCATTTATTGTGTTTGTTTGACCAAGTCAATGACTATCTAATTAACAAATTAGTTTATTACCCACTATTCAAAGTATGCACCTCTACCTTCGGTCAAGGGAACACATTCAATTAAAACTGAAACATTGCAGATCTGTCATTCGAAATTCAAAAATTTGAAATCCGACCGTCATTCTTGGAACCAGGTTCTGTATAAACTCAACCATCTCGTTGCTTCTTCTCTCATCATATTTGTTCCATATTTCTTCTCAAAATTTTTGCTACAAGATGTTTAAAAGATCAAAATCAAGGAAGAAACATAAGGGGGAATCTTCCTCTGCTACTGGCAATGTTGCTAGACACGTTGAAGCATGGTTCAATGGAGACATTGACAAGATGAAAAACTTCATTTCAAACTTTAGCCAAAAGCAACTGGTGATTCCTAAATACATTAAATTTGCTTGGTTAGATGAAGAAGGCTTTACCTCAATAAGAAGAAAATTGAAAAGACAAAAGTTAAAGACTTTTCTGGAGCACACCAGTAACATCCAACCTGATCTTGTGAGGGTCTTCTATGTCAACCTCACAGTCAGTGGCTCCACTTTAAGGTCTCAAGTCAAAGGTATAAATTTGGTGATCACTCCTAAGGTGTGGGAAGAAGTGGCTGGTCTTCATGATGTTGGTGTAAAGGTATCCAGAGGTAACACTGCAGAGTTACCTGATTTTAACAAAATTCAATTTTTCCGTAGTTGTCTCAAAAATCAAAATGATTCTGTAAGAACTCTTAACGCTGGGAAGTTGGAACTTGAACCAAGAATTCTTGCCTTCATCATTGCCTAGATGCTTACTCCAAGGGGGAGTAATCATGCTTTACTCAATGAAGGTGACTTAGCTCTCATGTATTGCATTGAAAATAATATTCCTGTAAACTAGATTTTTGTTATCAAAGATCACATGATAAAAGCAAAAAGATTGGTTGATTATAAACTCCCATATACTATGTTGATTAATCAATTTTTTAGATAATTTGAAGTAGATCTTGCAGGAGAATATGTGGAAACTCCAAAGGCCTCCAATAATATTGATGATTCCACTTTGCGGAAGATGGGATTTATCAAAATTAATGGAGAATGGATCTCAAAGATTGATGTTGGGATGTCCAAAGATGAGGATGAAGATGAAGAAGAAGCTGATTAAGGTCAAATTCCTTCTTCTCCGGCTGCTGCTGAGGCTCTTGAGTCCACTGGTGGTCAAACCTCTTATGAGAACATGGAAATCATACCCTACACAGAGCAACCTGACCGTGGGACTCCTCTCTCCCAGTTTGAAAGGACTATGCTCTTCCAAATGTCCTCACTACAAGAAAATCAAAGGAGACATATGCAGATGACCTACCAGTATTTTCAACAATCCAATACTCAATTCACCAACCTAGGATACCAGATTGTGGATCTTTATACTAAGATGGAGGACATGCAGCTCAATCAAGGAAATTAGGATGACTAATCTCATCAAGAAGGATCTTTTCTATCATAAGTTTTTTCTATTTTTCATCTGCTGTCTTTTCTTTATTTGATGTTTTGTTTATGTTGATTTGTACAATTAACTGGTCTTTGACCAGAAATACTCCCTGAACTACTTTTAATATGATAAAGGTGTTTAATTTTAAAAGCAAAAACTGAGTTAATGACTTTAGATAGATCAAACAATACATATTCTTATAGTTTTAGCCGATATAAAATCATTTTAATCGATTAATTCCATTCACATACATACTCACATAGACAATTCGAATTGTTTTAATCGATTAATTCGATTTCTAGTTGATTAATTCGATTTCTAATCGATTAATTTCATTTACAATTCACCTAGGCTATATGTTCTATTTTTAATCGATTATTTTGTGAAAGAATCGATTAAACATTATAGGATGTGTAACTGTATCGACTAAAAATGATATACATCAATTAAAATCACTAACCGTGTTATCATATTCTGTTATTGTGCAAATTTTCCCTCATTCATAGGTTGTCAATATTCATCAGCAGTATGATCTCTGATTTTTTTTAACATCATATAACTATTGGATTTTAGAATATTTGACTTGACTTTAAAATCTTTGCAAATTTTATCAAACGGTCATATGTTTAAAACAATCTGCCTGATATATTCACAAAACCTATTTCTTGTGATCGATTTTATAAAATTTGAACTGAATTAGGCATTTTAGATGCATCAAACATCACTTAGTTCTCATTTATGATCATTTTAATTTATATAAACTAGCTTTAATCAATTAATTTTACTAATAATACTATTATTTGTGCTGTTTTAATTGATTAAATTTTGATTTAATCGATTAAATTCTATCATGATTTTAATGTGCATCTGTCATTCTTGTTTTAATCAATTAAAATGTTATCTGTATCAATTAAAATCATTAACAGGAACCATTTAATCGACTATGTCCTGTTTTTAATCGATTATTATTCTGCAAAGGAAATTAAAGGTTTTAGTTAATAGTTATTCTTGTAACATGCTACTAAAGCAAGGTTCCCTTATCTTTACACGTGTCTACTGTATTCATTACAAACATGTTAACGAACATAAGTTTAAATCAACTTTAATTGATTCTTAAATGAATAATACATCTCATTGGTATTCTTTTTCTCTCTGATTATACTATTGTTTTAAAAATAAATTTTGTTATCATTACATACTATGCATATTGCTTGTTTTATCCCTCTCTTTCCTATTTTTGATGAAGTCAAAGGGGGAGAAATGATTAATTTTTTTTAATACTCACTAATCTAGGGGGAGAAATGATTAATCTTGAATACTCACTAATCTATATATCCAAGTAATTTCTTTTTCAGATCAAGATCTTTCAAAGAGATGTTTGTTTTCATCAAATAAGGGAAGACTGAAAGTGATGAAGATCTTATTGAATCATTTGATAAAATGAAGATATTATGGATTTGATGAAGTCAAAGGCCACTTGGGTTAAAGGGTAGAGTGATTAGTGAGTCTACATCTATATATAGGTATAATCATTCATATCTCTTTGCTGGATGAGGTTTCATCATTTGAAAGAATTTGAAAATGCCTCTAAAGATATTTTAATCTATTAAAAACCAAAGTAATCGGTTAAATGGTTTTTAAGAAATTGTTTTAACTGATATTATATGAGCTTTATCAATTAAAATGTTCTTAAAACTTACATAACGGATTTTTAACCGATAGGTTTTCGAAATAATCGATTAAAACCACTTGCAAAGCTTTTTAATTGATGTAATCTCATATATGACCGATCGAACAAGTTTTAATCGAAGTAATCTAAAAAATGATCGATCGAATTATTTTAATCAATTAAGCCGCAAAATAATCGATTAAAACAACTTAATGAACTTTTTGCTAACTGTTTTAATCGATTAAAACTTGTTGTTATCAGTTAAAATCACTTAGAAAGTTTTGTGAAAGTTTTTGGCAGAATATTAATCGATTGAATTGTGACTTAATCGATTAAAACAACTTAAGGGACTTTTTATTAATTGTTTTAATCGATTAAAACGCTGTCACATCAGTTAAAATAAATCTGGAAAATAATCAAGAACATTTTAATAGATTAGAAGATTATTTTAACAGATTAATTAAACCAGCAGTTGAAATGAATATCTATATAAACCGATTTGATTCAAAGTTTTAAGAAATACTTTTGAGCAATCAATCAAACAATCATAAGAGCTACTTTCAAGAAAGAATCACACAAGTTTTGTGGAGTTTTTCAAAGTTCTTTCTTGAGGCAATTTTTGCATTCTTTTGGTGAAGAAACTCATTCTGCAGGAGCTGCATAATCTGGGTTTGATTGTTCTAGTTTCTTCTCTTTGTTCTTTCAATTTCTTTACTGTATTGTGAGTGTTTGGAATTGTTGGGCATTGGTTCTGTAGCTGGAATTTGGTTGTAGGTTGGTACAAGAACTGGAACTTGGTTCTTGCGTGGTGTGTGTCTGGAATTGTTGGGCACTGGTTCTGTAGCTGGAATTTGGCTGTAGGTTGATACAAGAACTGGAACTTGGTTCTTGGGTGGTGTATGTTTGGAATTGTTGGGCACTGGTTCTGTAGCTGGAATTTGGCTGTAGGTTGGTTCAAGAACTGGAATTTGGTTCTTGGTGAAGGTTTAGGTGCAAGATATGGAATTTAGGTCTTGTGGTAGATTGGGTGTGTGATTGGAATCTGTAATTTGTAAAACATTCAATCTAGTGAAACTCAGCTGGAATTTGGTTGAGAACTGGACGTAGCCCTGAATTGGGTGAACCAGTATAAATCTTGGTTGTGTTTCTCTAAACCTTACTCTCTTTAATTCTGTTGTTGTCTTACTTTGAATAGCTTGATTTTCTTGGTTCAAGAATTGGTCAAAACTCTTAATCTTTGAAATAGATAATCTGTAAATTGCGCAAATCTTTCAAAGATCAATTCAATCCCCTCTTGATCTCAGCCTCTTTTTCTAACAAACACCTCCCTAGAATCACACTAGGGATGAACACCTCCCCGAACAAATCAAAGGGATGAAAACACCCCCTTAGAATCCCACTAAGGATGAACACCTCCCCAAACTAATCGAAGGGATGAAAACACCTCCTTAGAATCTCACTAAGGATGAACACCTCCCTTGAACAAGTCAAAGGATGAAAACACAAACACAAACATAAACACATTGATCAAGAGACAGTATGCACACCTAAACCCACAAAGGATGAAGGCAATAAAATAAGAACAATCATACCTGGGTAATGGAGACACCAAATTGTAGAAGCATGTAGAATGCCAACCTCCAAGAACAAGTGTGAAAAAGTGTTATATTGTCTTGCTCAGAATTCTTTTCTCAAAACTGATTGAATGTAAATTGTATTTTCGAATTCTGTAATTGTGTATATTTGATTTTTCATCAAAACTCATTTAAATAGGAAAATAGCATCAGAAAATAGTCATTGGTCATTAATAATTTCGTAGAGAAAAATCAGGATGTATTAAAAAAACATTTATTCTTCAAAAATGGAAATATTTTTCAAATTTAAACTGTCATAATTAATTATGTTACCAATATAATCGATTATGACAAAGAGAAAATCGTTTTTCTATTTCTGATGCATCATAATTGATTATGACAGTGAAAAATGTCATGTTACAAAATTTTATCACACTTGTGTTTTGGAGGCTAATGCATAATACCATTTCATCAACTTGTACCTCCATATCCAGTATTCTAAGACTCTATCTAGTCTTCAGGAATCATCTTAGGCTTGCTTGAATCTTGAATAGTTTGAATAATCATATCTTGGGCTTGCTTAAGTCTTGAATGTTGTTGACTTGAATCATTATCAAAATCATCTCTTGGGAATGTAGGGACATGTTTCACATTGCCATCAATCTCCCCCTCAATGCTTTCAAATTGTAATGTTAACTTTTCTCGGATTGGTTGTCTTATGCAAGAACAAATATTGGAGAAGGTGATTGTGAAGGAGCCTAAAGTGAGAAGATTATTTCCTCCCGAGTTTGTTCTTCGTCATTTACAGTATTGTTGAATTTGTTTCTTGTTTTGTTTACAAATTGGCTAAAAGTAAAACACTTTCTTTTTCCTCTAGTGCTCATTGTGCTTCCTATTGTTCTGAAATGATTCATAGTAATGTTTAGGGTATGTTTCCTATGACTTCTCATGCTCACTATAAATATTTTGTTACATTTATTGATGATTAGAATCATTTTACTTGAATATATTTTCCATGTTTAAGAAATTTATGACATGTTGAAAATCAATTCCAAAGCAATATTAAAATATTTCACTCTGGCTCTGGTTGAGAATACATATCCCATGAGTTCTAAGAGTATCTTCAATAAAAATATAGTGTCTTAATGCTCTTGTTCTAATTCTCCTTAACAAAATGACATTGGAGAATGCAAGAATTGTTGTTTACTTTATGTGACCTACACATTACTTATCTAAGCCTTTGTTCAATACATCCATATTTTGGGTTGAATCTCTATCTACTATTATTTTCCTTATCAATCATTTTACTTTTATGTTTATTAGCTTAGACTCTATTTTTTTTTTTTTTGTCTTTTCAAGACTCATCCTAACTATGGTGCTTTACCTACTTTTGGTTGCATATGGTTTCTTCATTTACACCACTTGAAAGACATAAGTTTGGGACACAATTTGTGCATTTATGGGATATAGTCTCTCCAATAAGGGGTTTCGTGTGTTATGATACTTTTAATCATTCATTTCATATATCTAGGAATAAAATGTGATAATATTTGATAATCAATTTTTGTTTTCTTGTCTTTCTCTTACTAGAATGATGTTGTTATTCTTATAAAGTTTTTTATTATTTCCATCTATTAAAATTGAAAGTCATGTTCTCGCACCCCTTTTGACACTAGTTTGTCACCTATTCCAGTTGCACTTCTACGATCTAGTAGAATTTCTTGAGCACCTAATAGATATTAGTCAGACAAGTTTGATTCCTCCCACACTTTCTTGATTGATTCTTTCCCTAGCACATCTATTCTTACTTGTTACAGACAGGCCATTAAAAATGTATGTTATGTTAAGGTAATGAATGATGAACTTCAAGCCCTTCAATAGAATTACACATGGGATATTGCCTCTTCTCCTTTGAATATCAAACCAATAGGCTACAAATGAATGAATATGTGAAATTGAATTCTAATGGTTTTTTTAATCATTACAAGGTTTGATTAGTTGCCTTAGGGAACAAGTAGGAGTATAAAATTAATTATGTTGATAAATTTGCACCTATTGCCAAAGTAGGATTTGACAAGTTTTAATTAGTTGTCTTTCCTCATTGTGAGTTAACATGAAGTATTTACTCAAGCCGAAATAGGATCCCAAAGCATAATTTAACAAGTTTCAGTTTATTCTCTATGGGTTCTCCTACTTAGAGTAAATTTTACTTTTTATTTATATATCACACACCTATAGGTATTGTTGTCCTACTTCTTAATATTGATGATATGGTTATCATTGGTTCTTATCAAACATCCATCTAAGAACTTAAATAAAAATTACAAATTATATTTCATATGAAAGACCTCGATCACTTACTCTATTTCCTTGGTCTTTACATTTCATTGTACCTCCAAAGGTACATTTCTTCATTCACATAAGTATACTACAAACCTCATCTCTTTGGTTGACCTCCAATAAGTTAATCCAATGGATATTCTTCTTTAAATTAATTTTATAGAATGGACAATCTTAATTACTTGATCATTACACAACTGATATATCATTTATTGTTCAACAAGTTAGTTAGTTTATACATTTTCCTCATCATCTTCACTTAAAAATAACCCTTCATATAATTCACTAATTGAAATGATCCTTTCATCGAGGTATATTATTTTCTATTGAAACAACTCTTAAATTGATTATTTATGGGTGATGTTGATTTTTGTTGGGTGTCTTGATACTCGATGCTCAATCATTATTGGTACACGTTTCTTGGCTCCTCATTTATCTCTTAGAAAAGTAAAAAACAAATACAAATTTCTAAATCATCTACTAAATCAAAGTATCATGTCATGTCTATTGCTTGTTCCAAAATAAGTTTGTTTCACAATCTTTTGATTGAACTTAGATTTCCTCAATCTGACCTAATGTCTCCCTATGTTAATAATACAATGTTATTCAAATTGTTACAAATTCAATGTTTCATAAATGAACCATGCATATTGAAATAGATGGTCATTATGAGAGTAATTATGATCATGTTATATCATCATTTCTTTACATTAATACACAATATTAAATTGTGAAAATTATTATAAAGTTATTTTTGCCCATTTAACAATAAAAAATAACCTCAATTATAGGTTACGGATTAGGTAATCAAATATTTTTAATTAAGAATAATAATTATTTGTAAAAAAATTTATTATTATTTTTAAAATGAACAAGAAGGAATTAAAAAAAAAACATTTTTCTAACCATACTTAACTTTTTAGTGTAAGAGTTATAATAATGGAAACTTCAGAAAGTAAGTTGACTTTGGCGATGAAAATACAGTACAAACGAATGTATTGCATGCTGATAAAGAATGTTTGAAAAGACACGTACCCAAATTATTGAACAGATATCAATCGAAATGGAGAGAAGTTAATTAGATAATTTCTATATGTATTACTTTTCTTATATAAATATTAGATGAGAACGGATAGTATTAATTGTTCACAAACCATTTTTTTCTCTTCCCGTATGTTATTTCAACGTAAATTAGTGATGCACGATAGTTCAAGAGATTAATAATCAATAACCAATTATTAGTTTGTTAATCATAATGTCAAACACATTAATACTGAAATACCTTATTAATATTAACCGACAAAATAGTGATATTAAGAAAGGATAATTAAGTGCGTAGTATTATATTGGGACGAGTATGAAGACAAAACATGCCAACTGCAACCTGATCAGAAGAGATATTAAAAAAAATCTGTGAAGAAGACTCAAACCTGCCCTGCCCACAAAATATAAAGCGTGTCGTTGAAATTAATCAAAGGGCATAATAAGAAGATGGGAATTCCTTCAGAAATTGCAGCAGCTGCGATTGTTTTGTTGTGCCTGTGGAGTGTTACTGACAGTGTTCCCAACACCAACATCACTACCATCCTGTGCAACGCTGGTGGGTACACCTCAGGTGATCCTTTTGCTCTCAGTTTATCTTATGTTGTTGGAGAATTGGAGAGAGAGACTCCAACGCAGAAAAATTACGATAACTACAACATTTCCCCATATCCCAATGCCTTTGCCTATGGACATGCTGCTTGCAACCTAAATCTCACTTCCTCTGACTGCAAAACCTGTCTTGGTGTTGCTAAAACGGCCATGTTCAACGGTTGTCCCAACCGTATAGGAGCTCGCTCGGTGCTGCATGATTGTACAATCAGGTATGAGCAATACCCATTTGACGATTAGAGATACAGAATTGTTGGAGCTTTATTTTCATGTTTCCACCACAAGTCTTTGTAAGCAAAAATCTGTATGTGTACCACAAATATTGCTTCGTTATTAAGTCAAATACTACTCGCTCATGATCAACTCTCGTTTCGATTTCAATTTGATTACATAGTTTTAGGTTATGATTCATTTACTTATTGTATAGGACAGACTTCAATTACACGTATAAATGTAAAGCTCCTCAATAATAAAGTTAGTAAGATAGTAATTTAATTAACTTAATTTGATATGAAAAGATATATTTTTAGCATGTCAAGTCAAACAGGTTTGTATTCCTGCCCAAAAATACCAGAAGATTAAACATTTGAACAAGTGTTAGATAACATAAACATATAATTAAGTTAATTGAGGAAGTTAAATAAGAAAGTAGCAAAGGTAATGGTTTATTTGGACAAAATTATCTCTAAGTACATAAATCCGTACGTAAAGTGAATAAATTTCTCTTAAAATTAAAATAAGTTTCCAAAATTTGAAAACACAGTGTAAGAACTTCCAACCATTCAAACATATTAGTATAATACCAGCTCCTGCAGATACAATCAATTTGCAAAATGTTTTGAACCAAGAAAATTTCAAATCTCACAACGGAGCTGTCATTGTTTTGGAATCTTATGTTACAAAAGAGGAGTGCCAAGGTTGATAATATGCTATATCAACATTAGCTGAGCAATGCCTTACCACATCACAAAACATAGCACCAGAATGTCATTACAGCAACAATGCTACTTAGAATACAAATTGTATCAAACCTACTTTCGTTTCTAATCTTCTCCTCTTTTAACTTATTTTGCGCTCTTGAGTACGTAAGACAGGATTCATGTACTTCACTATAATTTTTACTCCTTCTGCAACTAAGTGCTTTCTTAAGAATAAGCAAACTGTTCCTCCCATTAACATGCGCACCTTCCATGTCTTCTAGTTGCATACTCAGCTCTGTTGATCTGAGAGTTGTTTGAACCCCCTCTTGTCCAGTGTGAACCACTCTAAACTTCATAATGAGGATGCACTGCACTACTTGAGAAGGAAGAATGTCCTTGGCAGAGAGAACAGATCCAAAACGAAAGAGAAAATCCTTATCTGTTGGCCAATGTCGTTGTCCATCTAGAGGGCTCCAGCTAGCAAGATTAGCAGATTGCTTAATTTTCTTGTTTACTATGATCCAACTAAGCAAGAGACCATCACGAAGTTCCTGCCATAGCTTCCCATCTTTCTTTTCCCTTTCCATAGAACTGATTGGCGGCAGTCCATCAGAAACAGAAAGGGTAACCACACCATCATTGGTATCATCTCTATCTGCACAACTGAGAAGATCGATCCGAAAGGGACAGTTGCAGAACCACGCATCATAGCCATCAGCGTTTGGAATTCCCCATAGAACTTTGGAGTAGATTGGTTTCTCCTTAAACTTGATATCCACAATGGAAACAAAATCGGATGGAGAGATTCTTTCTAATTCATTCATATCCCCATAATATTCAGCCTCTGTCCAATCATCAGGGTACTCAAGATAGCTGTTCCATTGATACTCTCCAGCCTCCTTGTTAAAAATAAGAGGAAAACAATCTGCGTAGAATTTTCTGAACCCGCCCATAGAAGATATTAAACTTTTGACATCTTCCCTATTTGTTGAAGGCCACATAGACGAACACACGTTTTCCCATAAAATTTCTTCTTTTGAGATGGAACAAAATGATGCACAAGTGCAAGCCGCACAAGCCAACGTAGGGCCATCAAGACGTCGTAATATGTCGTATAAGAGATCACTACTCAATGAGGCAATACTCTCAGCAGGTGCAACTGCCATAGCAATAATCCTGTGACTGTCAAAGACCATAATTCAAATCAAAATATGCACAAAAAAGAACGAGTTAGTCTATATTAGTCAATAATGGAGCATACAATTAATGTTTTGGTACCATGGTAATCTCAATTCTGTAAAGACTAGTGCCTATATAGTTTCCATGGGAACCAATGGGAACCAGTTTGTTTATCAGTGCCAACCACCAGATCTACAACTACTCAATCCAAATTTCATTGATGACAACAAGATAGCATAAACTTGTCATGGTAAAATAACTACTACTTCAATTTAATAAAACAAAAATATCGATACTATCATATTGTGGGAGAGTAAATTGATCTGCTCAAGTTTCAAAAAACTAGAACAAAATTAATAAAATTTCAGTAATCTGACAAACTAATTTGTGAATCAGAAGCATGAAATTCAAAATAAATGGGAGCTCTTTTTTAACATAAGATTAGTAAAAAAGAGTAAGGCATGTTGTATCAATATACCCTCCTACATAGATAGAAGTGTAAATGTTGCTGTTGTCAATAACAAATAACGTCTCTTTTAGATACCCCAATATAGAACATCAGATTCGAAGTAAACTAGTGACCGATACTGCTTCAAAGCCTGCAATTATGAAATAATACATGAGGAGCTTGCTATTTAAGTGTCCATTATTGACCACCAAAGCCATAAGTCTGTTTTAGAACTTGTATTATGCATTGAAGAAGTAAGCTAAGAATTACAGTGAAGATAATATCGGCACTGAAATAGTTATTGAGAAATTAAATTAGTAATGATAGAAAAGTAACAAGGGTCCTATATCCCTTTTAATAAGCATTCTCTTCACATCATATAGCCACCGGTTTAGCTATGAGAAAACATTATACAGAAGAACAGAGAATGATTATAACAACTAATTCAGTATTAAGCACTCAAGGTAAGCTACTTAGAAGCACTCAAAATCACTCTTTGGAAAAGATGCTTCGTCATGACAGTAAATTAGCAGTACTAAGTATAAATAACATACTAAGCATAGTAAACTATTCGAGAGGAAAACTCCATATCAATCATCTATTCACTTTGATATCCTAAATAGACGGATGAAGATTAGAGTTCCAATAACATAAGATATTCAATTCACATCTTAAGTATTGGAATTTAAGGGAGTTGAAGTTTCATGTTCTATAAAAATTGAAAAGTTGAGAAAAACTCATAAATTTATCGACTTAAGGTTGTAAGTTGAAAATAATATGATATTCTCTTATGATATATCAGTGACAATCTCCCCTATTTGCTCCTCTCATGATTACCTAACATTAAGAGCAAGATCACCATGCACTTAGCAAATCGATGATGGTGGATTTGGGTTTAATTGGTAAAGGTATCAGGTACTAAGATTTCCAAAGATAACCTATAAATAGAACTCTAGCTCGTAAAAGCTGTGCATATTCTGTTTAATTCAAATCTAGATGTAAAATTCAACACCACTGAACTTGATTCAGTGGTTTTTGTTTGAAACATGTCAAAAATTAAATTAAGAGAAAAATATTGAAAGGAAAACATCCAATACGTGAAATATTAGTGTAAATGAAATCATTTTCCTTTGGTATTATTAATTATATTAAATACTAATAGTTTCCTACAATCTCAGAACAGAATTTCACTGCAGAAATTTTCAATTTTATTAGAAGCTAAGAGTTGAAAATTCCAAACCTAGCGTCCAACCAACAGATGCCAATGATAAGAGTATCAAGTTAAACATCAAATAAAAAGAAAGAACAAAATTTAAGGTTGAGAGAAAAGAAAAAAAAAAAAAAGGTAATAATGTATATTTTTTCCAATTTCTCTACACAACCAAAGAGACGAAAAAACACAAATTATAAATAAAAAATAACATCAAAAGCGCTGCACCAAAGTTTTACCAATAAGAAAAGCATCAAGCTAAGTATATGTCTGAGCTGCATTTCATAACTCAACATCCATTAAGTTTTGATAGTAAAATTTTTTAATGCATTTTGTTTTCCTCTGGAATTTACAATCTACGCATGTAATCAAAGTTATGAGAGACAAGCATTTAACCAATGAGCCTTAACCATTAATGAAAAACGCATTTAGGAAATAACCTGAAACAGTTTATATGGCTGCAGCAGAATACCCTTTAACTTCAACTGTTCAACATTAAAAGTTGATCCATAACAGGACTCCCACCTATCAAACATCAAACATAAACAATCAATAATGGTAAACAAACTTGAGAACGCCCCCTTATATATAGGAAATACACAGATATGCCCTCAAATTCAGCATGTCAAAATAACTAGCATATATGGGAAAGAACAGAAATAAGCATTTCAAAATTACAATGGAGGGAAATAGAGGGCTGTCAGTAGTCACCTTAAATACCCCACATGATTGATGATCAACAAGACAAACTGCTAAAAATGGAAGAATAGAGACAAGAATAAATGGGGCAGAGGAAGTGAAGAACAAAAACAAAATAACTGACCTTGAAGCAAACCCAGCTGAAAATACAAGGATTTTGGACAACTAATAATGTAAGAAGATGGGTTAGAGGGTCACAGTCCATTGGCTGTGGAAGGAAAGATGTCCCTGTTGGGGGTACTGTTCTTATGTTGTCCTGTTTCTTAGTTGTTCTCAACTAAACTTTGAAAAGACATGGATGATTAGGCGGGTGTGAAGGTCAACCATTTCCTACTCTACTCTTGATGTGAACCTCCTGCACTACCTCTTCCGTTCACCACACAGATTTTGCCACCACCCAAAACCATTTTTTAGCAAAAATAATCTTGTGAACGCAAGTGTGTAAATTAGTTCAATTAGGTATTCAACAAATGATGAGAAAGAGACAATTATCTGATTCATAAAAATTTGAATTTTATTGACTTCACAAATTTTTTTTCCAGAATTTTTTTTTTTAGCCCTCTTCTTATAATCATATAAATAAGAATATTTAATATTTTGGTTGGTTGATTAACTGGGAGAAAACAAAAATAATAATAATAATAATAATAATAATAATAATAATAATAATAATAATAATAATAATAATAATAATAATATAAAAATCTAAAAATAAATGTTAAAAGGTTGTTTTTGTCTTTTACAAAAATATCAGTATTCTTTTTTTACTTGATGAAAAGAAGTCTTTTTTTTACTTTATGAAAAGAAGTTACTCCATCTGTGCCCTGCATTAGTCTTTTAAAATATTGACTGAAGTTTTCATTTTAATAAATCGTTATTTTTCTTATTTTTATTTTATATTTAAATTAATTATTTTTATATTTGTATTATATATAAAAATATTTCTTTAATCATTTTTTATATTTTTATAATATAATATTATTTTTATCAATTGTAAAATAAAAGAAAAAAAGTTAAAATATGAAAAAAAGAAAAATATATATAAATATAAATATTTTAAAAAATTAATAATACAAAAAATATGAATATGTAGATATATTTACATTAATCTTAATAAAAATAATATATATATTATGAAAATATGATTTATTTAAGAAAAATAAGATTATTTTAATATTTATCTCAAAAGTGATATATATATATATATATATATATATATATATATATATATATATATATATATATATATATATATATATTATTTTAACCTGTATATTTGTAAAAATACATGTTTTATCTTATTTGAATTTTTATTATTTTATTTTAATAAATACAATTTTAATGTTTCTATTTATTTTGATTTTTATATATATTTAAATGAATGATATGTATTTTTTTTTTTTTCATGCGCAAAAGTTGTCCTGAGGCCTATTCAACGCATTCTAAACAATTGATTGTAAACTACTTTTATTTCTTTTACTTTTTTAAAACCAAAAAAAAAGTGACAGTTAAAGTAAGTTTTTTACTTTAATTTTAAAATATTATTAAAGACTAAAATAGAAAATAATTTATGTACAAAATATGTAAAAATTTTGTATAAGTCATATTAAATTATTGGTTTTGTACTGTAATTTAAAAATATTATGATATCTAAGATAAGAAAATAATTAGTAAAAAATAAATGAGAAATTCTCAATATAAATAAATAGATATAGATAGATAGATAGATAGATAAAAAAAATAGAATTATTATGAGATAAAGGCAGCAATATATTTTAACAATGTAAAATCATTTTTAAAGTTATGTCATAAAAGATTTTAATTAAATGATGATATAAATTTATCTTACATAATTTGTTTTTTTTTTTAAGTTTACTTTTATATTTCTTTAATAGTTCCAATAAAATAATTTTATTTTAATTTTATAATTTTTTAAAAGGATTTTGTACATTTTCGTAAAGAAATAATAATTCAGTGATGTCTAAATAGTAAAAAAAAATACAAATTAATATTCTTAAGTTAAGGATAAAAAAAATTATTAGAGTCCACATTTCTATGATTTCTTTTATAATTTGAATGAAAAATTGTTCATTGATTTTTTAATTATTATTCTCTTTAAGATATATAAAATTTAAAGTTGAATTATACACACTAAAATAAATATTATATTTTAATAATTTATTAGTTTTTTTTATTAATATCTTGATATTTTTTATATCAAATTATTCTTAATCACTTGTTATATTCTTTATTTAATAAGTATAATTAAAAAGATAAAAATATAATTGATAGAAAAATAATTAATATAATCATAAACTTTACAAATATCATATATTTAGAAATAATTTTATTTATCAAAACATCATATATTTCAAAGTAAAAATAATTTTATTTCTCATCAAAACATCATATATTATTTAAATTAGAATGATAATTTATTTTTAAATTAAGAAAACGACAATAATATTAATATTTTTACTCTAAAATTTTCCATTTTCTTATTATTAATTACTCTTCTCTTAATCAGCTTTTCTCGAATAAAAAATCTTAAAGGAAGTATTAGATATTATATTACAATTATAACAGTAAGTTTATAATGGGAATAACAAAAAATGATTAATTACTTTTAAAAAATATTTAAAAATTATAATATAAACAAAAAAAAATCGAATAATTAATAAGAAAACACTAATTGTATATTGTGTTTATCACTTTCTTATCATCAATTTCATTATTATAACAAGATGAAGTAGAAAAGAAAAGAAAAAAATATATGAAAGGATAGATTTTAAATGCACTTTTATAGCTATTTTTAGTATTATAATTTCATTCAAAATTATAGTTTTATTTTAGTAGTTTTGGTTCATACATAATGCAAACTTTTGTCATATTATTGAAATTCCATTCCCAAAAAAAAAAACGCTTAAATAATAGTAATTAGGACAAAACTTATACATATTTTTAAGTGTTATTTATATTTTAAAAAAAAATTAGAGTTTTACTTCATATATATAATTCTTTAATTTAAGTTTTTATACTATTGTGTGTGAGCAGAGGAGACAAAACATAACCTAAACAAAAATGCAAAGGACAAACTATATTTATGACCAACCAAACACCCTTAGATTTTATCATTCTCAAACGAACCTTAAAATGTAAATTTTAAAAACAAAAATCATAATAGAAAAACCTTGTTGGTAGAAAAAAAATAATGTTAAAGCTGATCCCCGTATTTGCCTATTTCTATTTTACCCCAAAAATAAAAAATAAAAGGTTTGGTTGGCTATTCCACTTAAAAATTACGATTTAATATATTAAAAAATAATTCCAACACGAATTAAGATTATTTCTACACGTTCATTATTAGGAGTTCAATTCTGACTTAGTTTTTTTTTAATAATTTATTAAATATTATTACTAATTAAAGTAATAACAGGTCTATTATCGAGTCTTATATTGTTTAAGAATTAAAGATAATTTTAGTAAAGGATCTTCTTAGGACTTAAGGAGAATCGTGATCTCCCAAAGTTTTATAATTCCTATTTAATTTATGATTTTCAGTCCATAAATTTAATAATCATTTAATATATTTGTTTATATATTTATAATTTTGTCATTTTACCTTTTCATCTTCTTCTACCATTTTATATTTATTTAATATCTATTAATAATATATTATTTTGTTCTCGAAAAATCAATAATTAAGACCTGTCATTGGATAATTCATATATACCTTTTTCTTAACCCAACAAGGCGTTTGGTCAGCTTTGAAACTCTCGTATAGTTTTATCTTTAAAAGACATATCAGGTATGTTAAGAGAAAAAAATGTATATAAACTACTATTTATTTCGACTCCTAAGTAATGAGAAACTCATAATTATATCCAAATAATAATTTTTTATTAATTCCTTACAATAAAAATAATTTATTATTAATTTATTACATTGAATTGGATTAAACATTAATGAAATTGTCATCTCTTATAAAAAGGTAAAAACATCACGAGTACAAAGAAGACTTTTTATAATAGTTATTTTAGATTTTTTTTTATGTTAATTTTATCATTGACATAGCTTCAAAAGCCAAAAAAGTTATATTTTCTATATCGGTTGTTAAATAACCAACATAGTAAGTACATATTGTTAGATAAATGACATCTAGATGGGGTGAATATATATACAAATTAAAATAGATACCAAATTAAAAATTTATGTTAAGATGTCCAATATTTATTAATTCAATTTTAATTATCAAATTGAACAAAGATAAAGCGGAAGCGATATAATCAGAGAGATATAGGGAAAGATATAAGCGCACAAATATAGGGAAAACAAAAAAGGAGAGTAATGTAGTAAAAGAAAAGGAGTGATTAAGGGAAAAGAATAACACACAACAATTTATACTGATTTGGGTATAGTTAACTCTACATCAGCCCCCAGTCACCTCTAACACAAGAGTGACCCCAATAGATTCGGGTATAGTCAACCCTACATCCAGTTCCCAGTCACCTCTAACACAAGAGTGACCCTAATTCACTATCTTTAAAATTCAATTTATAAATTAAAATCAACTCAGTAGAGTAACCAATAAAGAGTAAACTAATTAAAAAGATAATCACCTCCTTAGAAACCCACTAAAGATGAACAATTCCCTAGAATCCCATTAGGGATGAACACCTCTTCTGAACAAATCAAAGGATGAAAAACACCTCATTTGCCACAAACACACAAAGGATGAACACCTCTCTAAAATCACACTAGGGATGAATACCTCCCCAAACAAATCAAAGGGATGAAACAAGACCACACCTCCTAGGAACAAAACAAGGGATGAAACAAGATCACACTTCCTAGGAACAAATCAAGGGATGAAACAAGATCACACCTCCTAGGAACAAATCAAGGGATGAAACAAGACCACACCTCCTAGGAACAAAGGATGAGCAATTCCCACACAGGAAACCCTAAATAACACAATAAATTAAATAAGAACAGTCACACCTAATAATGGAGACAACAAATTGTAGAAGCCTGTATAATGTCAACCTCCAAGAACAAGTGTGATTAATGATGAAAGTGCAGAAGGCAATATGAAAAAATTTTCTCAGAAAACCTAAATGTGCTATATTACCTTGCTCAGAATTCTTTTCTCAAAACTGATAGAATGTAAATTGAATTTTCGAATTCTGTAATTGTGTGTTTTTTTATTTTTTATCAAAACTCATTTAAAAAGGAAAATAACATCAGAAAATAGTCGTTGGTCATTAATACTTTCATAGAAAAAAATTAGGATGTATTCAAAAATATTTATTCTTCAAAACAAATATATTTTTCAAATTTGAACTACCATAATTGATTATGTTACCATTATAATCAATTATGACAGAGAAAGTCATTTTTCCATTTCTGATGCATCATAATTGATTATGATAGTGAAAAATGTCATGTTACGAAATTTTATCACACTTGTGCTTTGGAGACTTATGCATAATATTACTTCATCAACTTGTACCTTCATATCTAGTATTCTAAGACTTTATCTAGTATTCAAGAATCATCTTGAGCTTGCTTGAATCTTGAATAGAATCTTTATCAAAATCATATCTTGGATTTGCTTGAGTCTTGAATGTTGTTGACTTGAATCATCATCAAAATCATCTCTTGGGAATGTAGGGACATGTTTCACATTGCCATCAATCTCTCCCTCATTGCTTTCAATCTCCTTTTTTTTTATGATGATCAAGGAAACACCTGAAACGAATTAAAATGTTTGAATCAATATAACCAGCTCAAGATTAGCACAGATTTGCATAGTATAGTGTAACATAGATTAACCTAGATTAACACAGTATATTTAAACTTCCCCTAGATAAGTTAATAACAAAGTTCTCCCTAACTCATCTAAACAAAATTTCTCCTAACTCCCCCTGTTTAATTCAGAATTAGGAATGGATTTTATATAGATTTTAATTCATCAAAAAATCTCCTCATGTTTCATTGATAATCATAAAAAATTATTTCAAGAGAAAAAAATCTTCCCTTGTTTCACACAGATTAATATCATCAAAATCTCTCCCTGTTTTATTGATAATCATAAAAAATATTATAAGAGAAAAAAATCTCCTCCTGTTTCACACATATTAATATCATCAAAATCTCTCCCTATTTCATTGATAATTATGAAAAATATTGCAATAGAAATTTAACACAAATTTGTACAGATTTGCACATAAACCAAGGTAGAGAAGATAATGCATTACAAATTGTCATAGAGAAGAACATCATATTAAAGAGGTAATATTTAGGATACCCAAGGCAAATAAAGAGAGAGAAAGATAGGAGAATTGAATGATTACATAGATAATGGAATGAAATGTAGTAGTTTCC
Source organism: Sphenostylis stenocarpa (assembly GCA_963425845.1). Taxonomy (NCBI): domain Eukaryota; kingdom Viridiplantae; phylum Streptophyta; class Magnoliopsida; order Fabales; family Fabaceae; genus Sphenostylis; species Sphenostylis stenocarpa. The sequence continues at coordinate 39,145,404 of OY731404.1, forward strand.
CCCAATTACAATATTCGTACTGAGGCAGCTTTCAAATTCAAATCCACTCATATTCCAAATTTCAAATTCAAATTGCAACAAATTTCAAATTCAAATTCCAACAAATTCCAAAATTTCAAATTCAAATTTATAATCCCAAATTTCAATTCAAATTCAAAAATCTCAAACTAAAAAAAAAAATAAACTGCAAAATTTCAAATTTCAAAAATCTCAAACTAAAAAAAAAAATAAACTGCAAAATTTCAAATTTCAAAAATCTCAAACTTTCAAATTTCAAACTTGGTCAACAATCGAAATTATGTGACAGATAAGTGCAGATATTCAATGCAGAGCCATAGGATACAAGAATAAACTTATCTTTGTAACATTTTTCTATTCATCTAGTTTGTTCCTATACACCCATTTAGCTCCAACAATCTGCATTGATTTTTTATCCTTGATAATCACGTGCAATATCAACATACAAATCTAGGTACCCTTTCTTCATCTTTGGGTCCTTAAAAAGGTTAGTAGAATCACAAGTCTCTGCCAAAAGACTAAGGATAAAAGAATAGAACCATGATATAATAGATTATGTAAGTCCTGTACTTAAAAAAATTTCCAAACTTTCAAAAGTTTTTGTAATAATTGATTATGACAGCATATACAGAAATAACATAATCGATTATGACAACAAGAAATTTTTTTTCCGAAAATTCATAATCTATTAGATGCTCAAACTATCATCTAGACATGTATAAATGTTTTGTTTCTTTAGGCACTCATTCATATTTTCCATTAGATATGCGAAAATGTTTTATGTAACATCTATTTGATGTATAGCCTAATTTTATGCAATAAAAACATGTTGGTTTTTTTTGAAGAGGTCTAAATGAGTTTCTTAAAAATTTTGAAACTAGTTTCACATATGTTTTCCTTGACTCTTTCACAAAAATAGTTTTATGAGGTTCTAGACTTTCTTTGGGTTTGTAACTAAGCCCAGTTTTGCTAGAATCCCCTCTTTGATACCCTAATATAGAATCAAGATTATTAGAAGATTTTGAATCTCTAACTTGAAAATCTCATTTTCCAAATGATTACAATTTTCACAAGGTTTAGCAACTTCTTTATTTTTAGACATAGTTTTAAATTTCTCAACATCCTTCTTTAAACACTCATTTTCTTCTTCAAGAATACTAACAGTATTTTCTAATGCATGGGACTTTTGTTTAAGTGCAGTATGTTTCTTAGCTAATCTTTCAAGATGTTCAAACATTTCTTGATAGGCTTCAAGCAACTCATCATATGTATTTAAGTATTTTGTGCTACTTATTTGTGATGAGGTTGTTAGACTAATGGCATTTAGAGGGGGGTGAATAGATGCACAAATTAAAATAGATGTCAAATTAAAAATTTATTTGTGAGTCAATAATTTGTTTGAACACAGATAAAGCGGAAGCAATAATATAATCAAGAAAAAAAAGAGATAAGGGAAAGAGAAGAGCACACAAAGATTTATACTGGTTCAGGTATAGCCAACCCTACATCCAGTTCCCAATCAACTCTTAACACAAGAGTGACTCCCCATTCACTATCTTTCAAATTCAGTTTACAAATTACAATCATCTTAGCAGAAGAACCAGTAAAAAGTAAACTAATTAAAAAGACAATCACCTCCTTAGAAACCCACTAAGGATGAACACCTCCCTAGAATCCCACTAGGGATGAACACCTCCTCTAAACAAATCAAAGGATGAAAATACCTCCTTAGAATCCCACTAAGGATGAACACCTCCCTAGAATCACACTAGGGAAAAAACACCTCCTTTTCACTAATACAAAAAGGATGAAGGTAATAAAAATAAGAACAGACACACCTGAGTAATGGAGACAACAAATTTAGAAGCGTGTAGAATGACAATCTCCAAGAACAAGTGTGATTAACAATGAAAGCACAAAAGGCAGTAGAGAAGAGGGTTTTCTCAAAAGGTGTAAAATAGCATCAGAAAATGGTCGTTGGACATTAATAATATCATAGAGAAAATCAGAATGTATTCAAAAACATTTATTCTTTAAAATAGATATATTTTTCAAATTTGAATTGCCATAATTGATTATATTACCAGTATAATTAATTATGATAGAGAAAATCATTTTTTTCATTTCTGATGCATCATAATTAATTATGACAGAGAAAAATATCATGTTTTGAATTTTATCACACTTGTTCTTTGGAGGCTTATCCATAATATTACTTCATCAACTTGTACCTCCATATCCAGTATTCTAAGACTCTATTTAGTCTTCAGGAATCATCTTGGGCTTGCTTGAATCATCATATTTATCAAAAACATATCTTGGGCATGTAGGAAAATGTTTCACATTTTCACCAACGTCATAAATTCAGTTTGTCCTTAATTCATCTTGAATGGTGTTGACTTGAATGTAGTTGACTTGAATCATCATCAAAATCATCTCTTGGGAATGTAAGGACATTTTCATCGATCTCCCCCTCATTGCTTTCAGAGGTTTCTTGTGATGAGGCTTCATTATCACTCTTTGTCATCAAACAAAGATTTGCTTCTTCTTCTTTATCACCGCTTTCGGAAGAACTCTCTTGTGTTAGAAATGTAGGCTGAGATCAAGAGGGGGGTGAATTGATCTTTGAATGTTTTTCGCAATTTAAAGATTATCTATTTCAAAGATTAAGAGTTCTGACCAATTCTTGAATCAAATACAGCAAACAATCAAAGTAAAGGCAGTGACAAAATTAAAGAGAGAAAGGTTTAGAAAGATACAACCAAGATTTATACTGGTTCACCCAATCCCAGGGCTACGTCCAGTTTCCAACCAAATTCCAGCTGGGTTCCACTAAATTGAACGTTTTACAATTACAA